>VXBJ01005118.1:636200-706226 GCA_013400055.1 Nycticryphes semicollaris
AAAAAAAAAAAAAAAAAAAAAGACATGAATGAAAGAGAGAAATTTCTAGGTAAAAGAACTTTAATTTCACAAGATATCGTTAATTATTCTTTTCGGGATTAAATTGGCACTGTTTCATTGATTTTAACTGTCTCAATGTAAAATTTTCCCTATACAATGGCTAATCTCAAAGTTTGCCTTTTTTCACGCACTGTGAAATGACCTTCAAGAGCATAGGCAGGGAATGGCATACCCACCCACACATCCAGTCACACATGCACTCGCTCAGCTGTTAAAGCATGACCTAGCTTCAGTCTAGTTCCAGCACGACAACAGGAAACCCAGGTTTTCTTCTGGCAGAGGACTGATTGGTTCTGTGCTGCAGTATGAGATTTTCAAGGATATTGTCAGAAGGCAAGTATGTAGCACACAATGTAACACAATATAAAACAAAGTGAAGAAAAGTAGAATACAGGTTGATGCTGGAAAAAGAATACAAATGCTGAAATTAATCATCATGCTGAAGCTGACAATTTTATGGCTAGTGCATTCACAAAGGGTATGTTTTTAGCTGGCTAACTATGTGAATTACTGATGCAATTGGGCTGCTAGAATTTCATTAAAACATTATTATTTGTACCTCAATTATCACTACAAGAGAAATGTATTTTTAATGAGTACCATGAAAAACAGAACTTATATATTAGTGATCCACATTTGATTAAATGTTATTAATCATCGGTATACACACGCTTTATGTAAGAACTGCATGTATCAATCACACATAGACGTGTGAAAAGTAAACACAGATTGCTATGCTACTGCTATTCCAAATTGTTGTACCATCATTATACTATAGTCTCCTCCTCTGTGACTCAGATGAGAAATGGAGAGTCCATAAATAACTATCATGTCTTGGCCAGCCCACATATTCTTCTTATGGGAACATTTTCTTTCTATATCTGGGCTGTGCTAAGCTAAACTGGGTTCTGTTGGTGTGAAATGACACCTTTAGTTAGATTTCTATAAAGAGTTATCAGCTAGAAGCACCTGCAGAACCTCTTCAGAATTTGGGAGGTGTAAAAATATTTATGTTGAAGGGAATTTCTCTCAGACAACAAAACGGTTTGAAGAGAGTGGCACTGAAATTATTCAGCCATTTTGTTGCTTGTTATTTAAGTCTTTTATTCTCCACGTGGGAAAAACAGAAACGCATTCAGGCCACAGGGGCAAACTGACACTGTCCCTTAAAACCACAAAAGTGCTCTGAAGGCAAGAATATGAAGAATATGATAAGGGGTGAGTCCCAGAGGAAGTCCCAGGGAACGTTCTGGCTAGTTGAATTCTGTAATCGTGTTAATAATCATAAGCCATAATACAGTGTGTTATACATGATACGAAAGCAGACAAGTCCCACAGGCTGCCTCTTCCCTTTGTTCACCCGTCTCAAACCAACTACAGTCTGTCCTTTGCTTGATTCAAATCCATCTCTGAACTATACCATACATTAAAAGCATGGCTGAAAAGCACATTCTGCTTTAGAGGCTGTGGTTGAAAAAAAATACCAAATTCTTAGTTTTATCGATTTTAATGAAAAAGATTCCAATTTGGAAGAGTAAAATTCTTACTCTCTCTGCTTGGCAGACAGCTCAGAAAAAGCCTCCATTTACCTGGCCACTAATGATCCTCACAGAGACTTCATAGTCCAACCCAGCAGGCAAATCAAAGATGCTTTTTTCAGCCAGTTCAGATAATAGAAAGGAATATATTCATCATCATTCTGAGATGTACATAAATGTTCATTATTCCAGCAAAGAGAAGAATGAAAAGCTGGAAGATCTGGTAATGAATGAAAGTTTCTAGCATCGGACCAAATGTAAAATATTATCCAAAGCTGTATGAGGCCTGCTCTAACTTTAGCCCACTGTCTGACCCCTTGTGCTCTTCTGAAAATTTCCTGATCCATCATCATTTCTTTTGACTGCTCTCTTCTCCATCAGCCTCAAGGATGGGGATATTACAAGAGAAGATCCACTGAGTCTCTGCAAATTGAGGATTCCTCTACATACCTACACGTACATCTAGAGAGATATGCTGCTGCATATTGTGTTTTAAAGGTCACTTCCAACCTAGGCAATTCTATGACTCTATGTGCTTGAATGTGAGTGAATTAGGGTAACAAAACAAGTGTCTTAGCATGAGTTTTCAAAGTGTTTAGAGAAGCTGCTTAAGAATATTCTAGTAATCTATGGGGTTTTAGAATTAAAAAAAAAGGAAATCCTTATTTATAATTAAGACAGACATTGGGTCCTTTTCTGCAAGTCCATATTGATATTCAATAATGCAGATTATGTTAGAACAAAAAGTATTGATTTGAATAGTTGAAGTTTTTTTCAATTTGTTATTAACTACCAACCATTTTTCTGGTTTTCATTATTTTTATTTTCTTAGGTCTGTACTTCCAGATGTTGGACAGACGCTGTTGTCAAGGAACGTGCAGTCACGTACCTGGAACTCTATAGTGTTAGTTTATACTGGTAGAGAGAAAAGTAATGCAATGCCCTGGGTAGATATATATTGTTTAACATACCAGTTTGGTTGTGAAAAGTTGTACAGTATTGTTTGCTCGTTAATGTTAGTTAGGTTGTCAATTAAATCTGAGATCTTCACAGAATGTGTTCCTTTGGTCCTGGCAGGTATTTTGATTAAAATTTAACTAATGCAACATATGTCTATGTCATGTGCCATGAGGATTCAAGAAGAGTACCCCAGGATCTCCTCCAGGTCTGTGGTGTTGATTCAGTAACACTTTGGGCACTCTGATTGGGGTGACTTTTAGGGGCCAAGGAGCCAAGATGTAGTCAGCTTTTGGCTTTTAGTATTTGATCTTGTCCTTCTGTGCCTTTGTATCTTTCTTAAACTCTTTGTTACAACACCTTGCAGTCTGGATTTCTAGATATCACAGTATTGCGATTAAAAAGACACAGTGCTTAGAGATCATGGTTTTGAGGGATTATATTATCAGGAAGAAAACACATGGGTTGAGGAAGGTCCTACCTATATTCAGACAGAAGGGAAAAATAAAGCTCAGGGTCATACACCTTCTTGTTGACTGCTCTTTCTGAGTACACATATACTTCAAAACAGTCCTGAAAAATAGTCTTATGACTCTTTTTTTCTAGCAAAGTGTTGCCTGTTATTACTACCAATTCTAATGCTTAATCCTACTTTGATTTCTTCTAAACATGTTGATTCCAGTAATGCCTCATGGCACTGAGATCTTTTGGCTATTGCTGCATATTTTTTGTTAAAATTCATATCCTTCTGTAGCCAGATAAAACAGAGTTGAAAAAAAATTTAGTAAATATCAGTACCAGTTTATTAAACCCGTCAGGCTTGTAACTTGCTACTGTCAGCCAAAAATAGGATTCAGTACTGATCAGGGTCCATTGTTTGCCCTTTTGCTCTCTCTGATGAAGATGGTTATTAATCATTTATCTTATGACACCAGCAGCATGCTAGCTGCTTCACAGTTAAAAACTAAAGACCTCTACTTACAAGGCCTATCATCAAAACAGAGTGGGAAGAGGTACAGCATAACGATGACTGAGCAAGAAGGTTTTGCTCAGGTTTTTCTGTCATGTGACTTTTATTCCTGTGGATTGCGTTATTGGGATAAACCTGAGGGGTTTTGGCGAAATTTTTACTTTCTGATATGAGCCACAGGATAAAATTGAGATCGATCCCTATTTTCAAGTAAATGAGCTGAGGTTATCTGATACTGGGTGTGGTCTGGCACTCACAGCCACAGTGATGTCCTGGCACACCCAAGAGGTGCTTCTAACTAGGGCAATGCATGTGGGGCCATTTTTGCATTAATCTTTCTAATGTTAGAATTGCACACCTCTTGTTTGAGTATCTGAAAACCCCTGGTGGCTAAGACGGTCTTTCAGAAGGAAGGAGGAGGAAATCAGACTCAGCTTTACCAGGTCCAACCACAAGGTTATCATAAACATTGGATGCCATCCCCTTCAACAAGAGTTAGCCTGCTTAAGCTTTTTTGAAAGAACAATGCTACAAATGTGCTATTGAAAAATAACATATTTTTGTCTTCTAAATCCCAAATTCAGCTTCCTTCAGCACTGCTTCTCTCCAGAGAACTTAGGCTCTGGAGAGAAATAGATTTTCAAGCACACTGCTACAAATACCTTGCATTGCTTTAGAGGGTCCCTGCTGTTTACATCCTTTTCTGAGGTGCCTGATTCCCTTTCTGTAAAGACAGCCAAGTACCTCAGCACACAAGTGAGTATTTCACTTTGAGGGTCTAAAAATTACACTGTCAGATTTACCTATTAGAGACAAAACTTGTTCTCAGAGGCAGCATATACCTACGCCGCAAGCAAGGACCATTTGAACAAAACACAATAGTAAGCAAATGAAGATCTATTTATCTCCCACATTGGAATTTTTCCAGCATTGCCTTTTATGCTGCCTAGATTATCTTGCAGTCTTTACTAAGTAATGGTAACTAATATTCAGTCAGTGGCTGGCAGATCTGTAGCTGTGCCCCATTCCCTAGTAATGCAGCCTTGTCTGATGGAAGTGCTCAGAAACAAACAGCCGATGGCACGAGCATTTGGGAACATCAGCTTGGCCACTATAATCTCACTGTATTTTACGGATAACAAAAGGAAGTTATGTTAAGGGAAGAGAGTGTTAATGGAATTGTAAATTGAGACATTCCTGTTCACCTGCCTGTGTGTGTCAGAATGTGGCATTGGGTTGTTTTGTGACAGTGGGTCCTGAGTCACAGCTTCCCAAACCCAGTTTGCCAACTTTTCCCAGTCAGGCTCTTTTGTTTTCTGTCCCATTATTGTAGCTGTAGAGTATTTCATTTCAAAGCATCATCATCCAACAGCCAGGATTTATCCTGCCTGGACAGTTTGGGAACAGTTCAGCCCTCCAATATGCAGGTCCTGTTGCTACAGCAATGTATCTAGACTTCTAACTTAAATTCTGTATTCATATCCCTGATGCAGGAACTGCAAGACCCTTTTTCTATTTCTAAAAGATATGAACAAACCACGTGACACAGCCACCTTCAGAAATTAACCTTGCCTGAAATGACAGGCTGCAAAGCCAGCAAGGAATGGAAATGTTGCATTAAAAAAGGTTTCTGAAGGGCATTATTTTTTCATCTCCCCAAGTTCCTGAAAGACTGCGGAGAAGTAACTCCTGACAGAAAGCAAGCAAACAACTGATAGTCATATGGGAAGAACAGAGAATGATATCTTCAGTTTTATCAATGGAGGCATCTACTTCTGTAAAGGTCAAAAATTAACTGGCATGAAGAGACAAGCATTTACATTAGGAAATTTACCCAATGTATCATTTCCTTTCCCTATCCAAAATGCATAGCATTTGAATACAAGGTGTTTGTGATTAATGTGGTCAGAAAATTATTCCTGAAACTTTTATTCTCTAGAAAAGACACAGGGAAAAAGGAGGAGATTGTTATTACAGATTCACATTTCCTGATTTAAGCTATGTGGGCTAAAACTTAAGCAAATCCAAATATGCTGATACAAGCTCATTTTATCTAAAATAATGGAGGAAAATACATTAAGGATAGCCAAGAATGTTGGCTCAATAAGAAGACAGCTGTTAACTTGTTGACACACTTTCTTTCCTTTGGGTGGTTTTCTTTCTATAAAGTATGGACAGGGTTTTTACCATACCATAGTCTTTTGAAAAGGATAAAAATACAGAAATACTCTGATAAATTGGTCCAAATTGTCCTCATTCTTCTGAGACAAGAGAGAATACCACAGAATGCTATCAGAAGCATTGCTTTTACTAGGTAAGGAACTCCCAGGAACCTTTATTTGAGTCAAATCCAACCCATCTGGCCATCTAAAGAGAGCAGAAAACTGTGTTTTGGAAACAACTGGTTGCACATTTGTGGTGATATCCTCAGTCTCTAGGCTAGCCACAGTGTGTATGGACAGACATCAGATATTTTTATACCAGTTGCTGTGAATGAAATAGTTAGCAATGTGGAGTTGGAACCTCCACTAAAAAGCTTTCTCAAACAAAATTAATGCTGTATAAATCATGAACTCAACACATCCAGAACCTAGACCATCCTTCTAAATATCAACTTTTTTTTAATATTCACTTTAATTAAAGTTACAATTCTGCAGAGATTGAAGGAACAGAAGGAGACCACAGAAAGTATGCAGCAAGCCTTAGTTTGTTCATCAGAGTGGTAAAAAGTAATTTAAAATAGGGAATAAACATTGGTGAGAATCAGAAAACAGTAAAGGAAGTACATGATAGAGAAACTGCAAAGAGCACCACAGTATTAGAATGTTTTGCAGGCACTGGGGGAAAAACAGAATTTATATAATCTTGTTTTTTTATCAGAAGGGAGACATACTTATGAATACAAATACAAAACTCCACCAAGCAGAAGATAATTCTTAAGAGAAATATTTATGTGACATACTGAATGATGCTGACAACTTCATTTCTCAGTATCTGTGCATATATAATATATGTTTCTTTGACCTGCCTATAGTATGAGACTGTGCTATAATGAACAGAATATCTATGCAAGTGGCAATGAAATATTCACTAAAGCAGTCAATACTGCTGAGATACAATCCAAGGTTAAGAAACATGTAACCTTGAGACTGAAAAAAACAAAGTTAACACAGAATAGTATTTTTTGTCACCTAGTGAAATAAATTGAAAAATCCATGAATCTAAGGCAGTTGCTTGCAATTGTTGAATAAATTATTGTATTATTCTGTGGCTTTCAAATAGAAAAGGTATAGCAGTACCCTAGTCTTCTATATTTTAACTGGGGATAAGAGAAAAAAACCCAAACTTCATTTACAACCACTTCTGGGTCATGTCAAAATATATTATAAAACACTATACTAGCATTTTGAAAATTATTTTGAAAATTATTGTAGGAGCTATTGGGAAAAGAGATGGTTATGACCTCTTGAAATGCAGCACACACATCTTCAATGAAATAAAAAAGTCATATATTTAACACTTATAATACTTTCTTCTGGTACTGCATATAAAAACACAGTACAGCATTCATTATGCTTATTTGACTTCTTTCTTTCATGCCAAAGGCTGACAAAGTTGAGGCTCTTCTGTCCTCACTTAAGCATCTGAAAGTTAGGCAACAAGCTCAAAACAGATTAATGTAGATTCACTTTCTAATTAATGGAGAGAAATGGGTCTCTTTATCAGGCAATTCACTCAATTATCAGCAAAGAGTAAGAATCAGCTTGCCCCAAATAGGTATCTTGAGCCTCTTCAGATCCACATATCTGCATGCACTTGGCAGATGGGATGCAAGATAGGCAGGACACCTCTGCCCCTGTGATATGCAACCTGGTAACCTGAAGTACCAAAAGTGACAGTAAACAAGTGAATCTTTCCCTGAGCATCCAATGTAGGAGCTATTCTGGAGGGCTCTGTTCCATTCTCCTAGCTATAAGGGGAACCTAGGACAATGACTTAAATGTTTATTTACAGCTTTTAGATGTTTAAATTGCGTCCTGCCTTTTATGTTAACATTCTTCCTACTAATAATCCACATAATTCTTCACACATAGAAAGAAATAGATCCTCTCTGCTTTATATTTGACATTATATTGTTGACTTGGAGAACGTTCATATCGAGAGAATCGATGCAAAAGTAATTTCCTCAGGTGGCTTTCCAAAGCAAGATGTACTACAGCAGAGATTAATTTGAGGGGAGGAGGGGCTAAATGTAGTTGTTCATTAGATTGTCACAGTATCTACTTTAGATTTATAAAAAACAGTGAGAGATGGGCAAAATCATTCTCTTGTAAAGCAAAACCACATTGTCTGTGATTATGTTGCTTTGTTCTCCAAAGCTGTCATACTGCCTAATACTGCCCAACTAAAGGCAGTATTACTTTATATGCTTAATTTAGGTTTGCACAGCAAGAAGAGAGTGATTTAGAGCATGTGAGATGCCTTATAGGCTAGCCAAGTCCATGCTTTGACCCTAGACAGCCAAGAGAAAGAAGTCTCTCCTCTAAGCCACATCAGTCCCGTTTCATGCTGAACACAGTCAGGAGGTTTTACTTGCTCTTTTCTTTTGCCTTTTTTTGTCTGCTTCTCTCTATGTTTATGTAGAGAGACAGAAACACACATTCACATCATCATTTGCCTGCTTTGGAGTACAAATTGGAATTTGCCTCTTCAGAAAATCTCCTGAACAATGGGGTGCATATAAAATAAATGTTACTATAGTTCCTGTTGAAGTGGTTTTCTTTTGTGTAATTAATTGTCACTGGAGTAGAGACTCACATCTAAGATACCTACATCTGACATGGGCACTCCTTTATGTCAAGTTTTCTGTTTGTCTCCCTGGCCCAACGAATGCTTCTTTATTTGAGGTACAAATGGGAGAAAGCAATATACATGTTTCTCAGCCTCATTTCTTTGGAATTACAAAACTGGAATTCAAGTGGGTTTTCTTATACCTTAGCCAGAGGAGAAAAATGAACTGGGGTCTCCACAGGCTGTTTCATTTTATGCCTTACATAAGTGCACATTTTGTGACTTACTTTTAGGATACAGGCTGGTACGAAGATGATCGGTGCATCTGCAGCTACAGAGTCAGAAATTTACTTGTTAGAGAAGTTAAGTGGTGGAAAATTGGGTGCTTTAGATAAGGCAGCAAATTTTTAACAAGGCACACAGTATGGTCCCAAAATGTGGAAGCCAATTTAATGGCAGGTAGACACCTGCGTATCACAATGGATCAAAAAATACATGACAATGTTTTGTGATAGATGGCAGATGGCTGTTTTGTTGTAAGGCATGCATGCAAGAGATGACTACAAGGTACTTATTTATAAAGTCAGCAATGGATATAAGTACTGGTTTCGTTATACGGTTTCATCATGTAGTTTACATAAAATTGTATAAGATTATACTATCGCATTACAAGAATGGTTATGCTAGGCTGATTCTTTGATAGCGTTTATATTCTTTTAAGTGTCTTCATGATGACAGCAAAAGTAATGAAAATAGTGGGCTTGGGGTTTTTTTTTTTGTAAATAGGCTAGAACCAGCTGTCATTTTTGGTAGTATAGATGAACAGTGCTTTATAGAGCCAGGGGTAGATAATTTCTAGGCAGATTGTTTCTTAGTTATTCTTAGAAGAAGCATATGTGCTGCATATCAATGCCAGGAAATCACTTGCAGCAAGTGTGCTGGTAGCAAAAAGATTGGCTATTAATTAGCACTTATAAATTTGAACTACTCATACATTTTAGCCATTGATATTACAGATAAAGATTATTTTAAGTGAGAATGGGAATTTAGTCCAAAATAATGTAAGTTTAAGTGTTAAAACAGCATTTCTGTAATATATCTTTTCCAGGAAATTTTATGGCATCAGCAAAAAGTTTACATAGTATATATATATCGTTTGGGGGATATTGAGATATTTCAATGAAGTCTTTCAAGAGATGCATTTGGGTGTTTCAGAATTCTGAATAGCTTAATTGTTTAAATTTCATTGTATGGTACAGTTTAACTGATCCAACTCCAAATTTTCAAACTGGATCCCTATTTTTCTCAGGGAATTATAGGCAGAAAAAATATGTGATCAAAATTAGTAAGCATACAGTAGGTAAGTGTTGTAAGTCAACCAGTGGAAAGCCTAACCACAAGGTGAGTATAATGAGTTTGCCATTTCCCCCCCTAGTTATTTCTACAAACTAAGCAGAAACTCAACAAACAAGGCCAAGTGAACACTAAAGTTGCTTTCCTCAAACTGTGAATGATACACTACAGTTATCCCTGCCTCTAAAATGTAATCCAGCTTCCTCTCACATTCTTAGGAGTAGAAGTACTCATAAGGAGTATTTCCTTATTTTTCTCTAGACACTTGAAGGATATTAACAAGCTTAATCAAAGAAAATGAAGTTTGGGTTTGTTTGTATTTTTTTTTTTAGTAAACTGTTGTGCTTTAACCCCAGCTGCCAACTAGGACCACACAGCCGCTTGGTCTTTGCCCCTAGTTGGGATGGATGAGAGAATCAGAAGAGTAAAAGTGAGAAAACTCGTGGGCTGAGATAAAGACAGTTTAAAAAGTAAAGAAAAAGCAGCACACATAAGCAAAGCAAAACAAGGAATTCATTCACTGCTTCCCGTCATCAGGCGAATGTTCAGCCATGTCCAGGAAAGCAGGGCTCCATCACACATAATGGTAACTTGGGGTGACAAATGCCATAATTCTGAATGTCTCCCCCTCCCTTCTTCTTCCCCCAGCTTTATATACTGAGTATGACATCATATGGCATGAAATATCCCTTTCGTCGGTTGGGATCAGCTGTCCTGGCTATGTCTCCTCCCAGCTTCTTATGCCCTCCTAACTTCCTGCTGGTGAAGCGGTATGAGGAGCAGAAAATATCCTGATTGCTAAGCAATTTCCAAAACTACCAGTGCAAAATCAGTGGAGGAGAAGGAAGATTGAACTATATAAATTGTGCTTCTGATTTAAATTCAGACTTCTTTGGATGGAAAGTTCACAGACTTCTACAGTGGCATGTAGAACTCCTAGTGGATTAGTCAATTTTGTGTAGGTTGTGCAGAAGGAGATGAAAAATGGGAAGCTAATTTCAACCTGGCTAGCACAGCATGATAATATTACACATATGGCCTATAATTGAAATGTTCTTTATTCTCTGAAACATTTGCCGTGTCCTGCTGTGGAGATGGGCTTATTTGCTGCTGCTGCTTGTTGATATTATTTTATTATGCTTTAATTTGCTAATCTTCAGTCTTGTGATTAACTGTATGCAGTGCACAATTTGTATGGATTTTGTTCAGTGCTACTTAAGCTATGCATCAGAAGAGAGAGAACTGATTTGGTTTCAAAGACTTTAATCTTTCAGAGTTTTTAGGATTTGAAGGATTTTTTCATAACTTTGTACCTAATATACTTTGTAGATTGGGCATCTTTGGTCTGCAAATAGTCAATTTGTTTTGAATGCTATTGATTAAGTAATTTGGATAAAATAGACAACTGGTATAATGATAAGAACCATAAACTCTTTGTGTAAGAATCGTGTTTTGCTTTCTTCTTTTTATTGTCACGGTAGATATTTCTACATTTATTCTATTTTGGTCAGAACATCTGATTCCTATTGTAAAGTGAGAAACAATAATAATACACAGATCAGTAACTAGAGTTCAGATTTTCAAAAGCTAGCTGGCAGGAAATGTTTCCATCTGTTCCATCAAACCTTTAGAAAAGAAACCCAAGCTACCGTCACTTACTGTAAGAAATACCAATAGTGTAAGAATTCTTTTATTTTAAAGAATATCTATGATCCACTTGCTTCAGGTGTCTCCATTTATCTTTTAGACCAAACACAGTAACTAAGAAAAGCATGTTGGAATCCTTGAATGAGTACTGGAAGGTGCTAATTTGGCACTGTTTAATTTCTTTTGCCACAATCATAGAATTTCAGTTAAGCAGAGGAGTTTTCCTCTCATGCATCTTATTTATTCTATTTCTTTTACATTTCCATTGAGAAATTATATGAAAATAATGTCTATATTCCAGTCTACTGGAATTTGTTTATTTTCCATGTTATTAGTGGAAGGTTCTTGAAAAGACTTTAAAGAATGGTCAGCTTAATTAGGTGGTTATTGAGATATATTGTGAAAGGCCTTTCACACTGGAAATTCCCTAGCTTTCCAAGGCAGTTAATTCCCATTCTTCTCATTCAATCATCAGAAAGTTTTTCTAAACCTCCCATGATTCAGTTTAAGCCACAGTTTATCCCACTTACTATGGCCTTGGAAGGCTGGTTGTTTGTATTGACCTTGCAGCAGGCAGCATGATACAGGTGCCTAGAATGATGACACACATCCCATCTACCTTCTCTTCTCCACAATGCACTTCTTCTGCATCTTATTCAGAGGCAATATTTATTAGTCCTCTGAAAATTCTCATTCCTTTCCTCCAGATTAAACAGCTCGTCCATATTCTTCTTGATGGTGGTGTTCCAAACTGAATATGATACTTCAGCTGAGACATTGTCAATACCCAATACACAGCTAAGCAAGGAGATGATTTCACATATTTTAGAAGCCATACACCCATTTCTACATCTTTTAATGTTGTTCATCATTTCACAATAGCATGAGGTAGCTCTCTTACTCATTTTTGTAGTTTCCAGCCATTTCTTCTTTATATGTTATGTATGCATTTGAATACTCCCCCACAACTGTAGTACTTCCTGTGGATCTGCTCCGTCATCCTTTTTCCCATTCCATCTCTCAAATTTAACAGGCCAGTTTCTATTCTCCAACATACTGATTGTCCCTCCCAGTATGGCATCATCAGCAAACTTAATGAATATCACTGCTCTATCATCCAATTCTTTAATGAAAATATTTAATAGAATAGAATGGACTCCTGCAAAATTTCCTCTATGCATTCTTCTGTCTTGACAGTGAACTATTAATAATTACAGTCTGTGTACAATTTTCTATTCTGTAGTATTATCATTTAAACTGACATTTCTTTACTGGCTTATGAGAATTCCATGAGAGAATGTCTTTCTAGAGGAAAGATACGTGACATCTTTTGTTTCTCCTCTGTCCACAAAACCTGCCATCCTGCTGGGAAAGGAAATTAGATTAGCTAGACGTGATTTGTTGTTGGCAAATACGTGTTCATTTCCTTGTTGCCTTGCAGGGGCTTATGAAGAGCTGGTATGACAATTTGTTCAACTGTATAGAAAGAACAGAAGTTAACTCAGATAACTTGTAGCACTTAGCTCCTCCTTTTCATCTTCTTTTAACAGAAAATCTTCCTTTCTCTGATCTCTTGATGCGACATTTCTTTCCCATGATACCTTTAATATGACTTTTAATGGCTCAAAAATATAATCAGTTGGTCTTTAAGTATCTAACAATTCTGTTTGTCAGGATCATCTGGCCTGAAAATATGTAACTACTAACGTAGTTAGCTATTGAGCTGAGCCTGATGACACACATAGATATATATATCTAGAGGTGTCTTGTTGTATGATTTAACCGAAATATAGCTATCTGATAGCCTTATAAACATTGCGGGCACCCTTTCTGGCCTCCATCTTCCACTCCAGAAGGATATGCATCTCCTGAAGGACCTACATCATATCTTTTGGCATCAAATATATAACTAATTTACAATAGAGTAAAGTGTTGTTAACACCTATATTTAGGCAGCAGAATTGTGCCTGTACAGAGAAGTCCAGAAAAATTATTTAGACACTGGATGTCCATTGCAGAGTGATCAGAATTACTCTCCAGGCTCCCCTGACTATGTTGACTAGATCACCAATGACTGTTGTGGAAACACCTACTTTCAGATAAAGACACTCGGAGCTTGGTTCAGTTTTCTAGACATAGGTATTTATGCCAGCTTAGCTGGCATATGGTATCTTGCCTGGCTTCCAGCTGATAGTCCAGGAAGGCACATGTAACTTGTAGCTCTTGTGTCGTTCTGCCAGTTCAAATGGCGCCAGATGCTTGTGTTTAGAAAATTAATTGAGGTTCTAAATTTCAGTCCTTATCTGGAACTCAATCCTGTTCTTGGAGTTGAACTGCTGTCTTTCATCTTCTGTGTCACCTATGGCAAATTTGCTCCTGCTGAAGTGACTAGACTTCTTGTTATTGTAAAATACATTTTCCCATTTAGAACCTTGTTTCAGGCCTTTAGCTGTGACTCATTTTCCTTGTTCATAAAGTAGAGAAAAATATTCAGGGGTTATACCAGTTATAAATTAACTACTCTTAATAAGTGATATGAATATCCCCAGAAAGAAACTATTATCTAAATCCTGTTTTTTTATTATTGTTAACCAAAGAAACTTCAGGAGTTGACGTGAAATCTAAAATGAAAGTATGTGTTGCTAACAATGGATAAAATGTCTGTTGTTTCCCTTGATGAAATTCAGGCCTCTTCTAAATGAGATATTTCTGAAAAGATTGATTGAAACCAGGTAATGGAAAACCTGTAATGGTCATTAATCCAATTACAGATTTTCCATTATGACAGACCAGTCATCAGAACAAAGCTACAGTGAAATGCATATATGAATTGTACCTGAAACACTTGGTCAGCAGGAGATCAGCAACTTCCCAAGCTTCCTGTGGCAAAACCTGCTTCATTAATTTTATTCCTTTTGTTTTCAGGTCTGTTTGCTAAATGTCACAACTAGTCAGTAAATGATGGCTTACAGCACAGTTCTGTGAACTGCAGACCCAGAGGCTTGATATGCAGGTTCAGTTCAAGAAGACCATGAGTATGATTTAAAAAGGACCACTGCAACCTCAACAATTCTGTGAACCAAGGGATGCTTTTGCTCATATTGACCCATTTAAAAAATAAAATAAAATAAAATTGTAAGATTGTAGTACATATAATGACCAAAGCAGCCATTGGGTCCACTGACTTTGTTCTCTGGCTTCAAAATAGCTACGTTGGCCTATTATTCTAAAGTCATCCTTAAAAATATGTCTCACATTTCTGTCTAAGTGACAGAAGATAATATTACCTCCTCTTCTGTCCATTTTTCCACTTTTTTTCCACACAAAGTTCTGTTTTCCTACCCAAATTAACGATAGTCGCCTGTGTGTTTGAAGTGGTTTCAAGCTCTGCAGAGGTATGTGTTTCAGAGCTGTACAGACAATATGTATGTCTCAGAGACAGAGCTTTAGACACACACCTCTTCAGCCTGGCTTAGGAACTCTGTACTCAACCTCTTGACACATTTAGGTGTCTAAGTCAATGTCAGTAATTTTTGTGTGAGTACCACATATTTTCTGCTGGATGGCATGTCAAGTATGTGCATGTGTTTGGAAATGTTGCGTCATCCTGTAATGGCTGCTCTAAACAAAAAATGAGACAGAAGAACTCAGTTGGTGTTCCTTGATCATCAGTGTAGGAAACTGAAGTGCTAGAGTCCTTTCAGTGTGATTGCTCTCTCATTATCTGTGCTGGTTGGAGTGCTTGCTGCTGAAAGAATATCATTGTAAGGAAAGTTTCTGTATCATTTTTCAACTTGAACAAGGATTTACAGATTTCATCTGCTGGTGCTACAAGTTGAGACAAAAGCTACAAGAATTTGTGACTTGCTGGGCCAGCTTAACGTAGTCAACAAGATCAGGAAATTATAAGTACCTCTCAGATGTCTTCCATTCCAGCTCTGCCAAATTCTAAATGCAGTTTCAAATTCAATTAAAAGAGAATTTTTTGAAAGAGACAGTCCTGAAGCATCTTGGTTCTGCATTTCTTACATTACCCTGGAGCTTGGGTGGTTGAAATAGTTTTCTATTTGGTGCATCAGGGGAATAATGTTGCTGAGTAAATCTTCTCTAATGCAAGTGAAACTACTGAAAAGAAGGCCTTGATTTTTAAAGCAGCAGTAATTCAGATCTAAGTGGTTTAAAATTCAAACAGCTTAAAGATAAACTACCAACTCTTCTAGACTCTCTTCCCTTCTTCTTCCTCTCCTTCACCTCTTTCCCATTCACCATCACTCCCAAACTAGATAAAAGTTTAAACAGTCTGTCAAAATGTTTCTATTTTTCTGTTTTAGTTTCTAAATCATGTCTTTTTTTCTCCAGAATGAGTGCTTTGATTCATGACAACTGAACTTTAGAATCTTTTTCCTCAATTAAAACAAAAACTTGTGAATGTGTATTCAAAATCTGGTTCTATTCTTCTGTTTTCAATCAGAACTTTTACTCGTGCTTCAGAGTTTAAAGCTAAATTTGGGGTTTTAAAAAAAATATACCTTCACAGAGATTGTACTAAATTCAATACTTTAGAAAAAGGCAGAAATAGAGTTAGATTAAAGAGAAGAAGCTGATCCGCAACTTTAATTACTTTAGGAATGAGAAGAGCAGCAAAATTTGAGTGACGTTATATGACTCTTTAACAAAGAAAATGCCTTTTACTGAATGAAACATACATTGACATCATTGTCTGCTTTTGTGCCTAGAATTTTTAAACAGGACTCTCTTGTGTATTTTCAAGGGGTTTTTCTTGTTTTTTCTTTAAGGAAAACATTGTGGGAATGTTTTGCATAAGCCTTTTCAGCCTGAAGTTCTATCAAAAGAGCAATGACTCACAAGTGAGCATTTCAGGTCCTACGTTCTTACAGGTTTTGACTCCAGCTAAAATCCAGGACAACCGATAAAGAAACCACAATCACAACTCTTTGACAGTTAGATAAAAATAAATAAATAATAATAATAATAATAAGAATGATAAACGATATGGAAAATTGGAAGGTATTGTTACTGAATTTAATTAATGGTTCTCAGTGCATAGGTATCTACGCTTAGTATCTTTTAATGTTATTTTGGCATTTTCTGTCCCCACTTGTTGGTCCCTTAGGGCTATGGAGCAAAACTTGTGTTGAGTTCAGTAAAATATGGGTCATGCCTTTGTAGTAGCACCTTGGAGATTTTTTGTTCCTTATTGTGAGTAATATGTGTAGTGGAGGTGTGTCTTTGTGCTCACAGTCTCCTTTGCAAGGCAGATCCACCAGTTTGTGTCCAAAGCCACTATAGCTTCCTCCTATTGGAAGGAGGAGTACGTGTACCTCAACTGTGGTTAAATGCCTCATAACTGCAAAGACAAGAGTAGGATTTGTGATGTTGAGTGCAACTAAATTTGGTGGGATCTGTTATGCAATGGCACTCTGCAGATTCTGTTCCTTCTTCTTTCTGTATGCTTATGCTTTTTTATTCACAGAATCCCAGAATATCAGGGATTGGAAGGGACCTTGAAAGTTTATCTATTCCAATCCCCCTGTCAGAGCAGTAACATCTAGATCAGGTCACACAGGAACACGTCCAGGTGGGTTTTGAATGTCTCCACAGAAGGAGACTCTCTGGGCAGTCTGTTCCAGTGTTCTGTTACCCTCACCTTGAAGAAGTTTTTTTTCTCATATTTAAGTGGAACCTCTTATGTTCCAGCTTGCACCCATTGCCCCTTGTCTTATCATTGGGTGTCACTGAGAAGAGCCTGGCTCCAACATCCTGACACTCACCCTTTACATATTATAAACATTAATGAGGTCATCCTTCGGTCTCCTCTTTTCCAAGCTAAAGAGACACAGCTCCCTCAGCCTTAGGACACCTTATTAGGTCTTTTTTATGATCAGCTTTTCTTTCCTGGCTGCTTAATTTGCAGCTAAAAACTTAGATGAGAACAGGGTGAAAGAGGTTGAAAGGAGGGGCCAAACATAGGCCACCCTAAAAGCATTTATTCCTATTGGTTAGCTAATGAAAACATTTATTTTGAGGTAACCCCATCCTTGTGTTTACCAGGTTGGCAAATGCATTTACTGGTTTTCTGAGATAATCAGTTGATATTTTACAAAGCTTGCACAATTTAATTTGGTAAATGAAATCTATGTAAATCTGTCCACAGCTGCAATCAGATATTGCTTCCACTTCCTGACTGAAGAGGTAATAAGAGTCCTCTCACCACATGAGGAAATGCAATTCCAAAGTAGGAATAAAGGATAAAATGTGCTATCTTGCAGCAAATGCAGTCCTGACCCAGGATATAGTCACCTCATGCAGCAGGAAAAACTGGGGGTTAACTGGCCTAAAAGCAGCTTTGCCAAAGGAGAAAAAAAAAACAACCAAAAAACAAAAAAATCAACTGGGAGAGAGTCAAGAGCAAATTGAACATGAGTCAGTGGTGTGTCTCCACAGCAACTGAATGCAGCCATCAGGTCAGGCGAAGTGATTTTTCCACTTTCTCTGGCACTTGCAAGACTGCATCTGGAGTCTATGTCATTTGTCCCCACATGACAACAATGGCACAGACACATTGGAACAAGGCCAGGAGAAGTTTCCAAAATGATAAGGGACTGAAGCACGTGATGTATGAGGAGAGGCTGAGAGAACTGTGTTTATTCAGATTGGAAAAGAAAATGAGGGTATCGTATCTAAACCTGAAACCTATCTAATGTAACAGTGCACAGAAGGAGGAACTAAAATCTCTTCAAGAAGCACACTGTGAAAGAATGAGAGGCAACAGCCACAAGCTGCAATGTGGGAAATTCTTGTTTGAATTTTACATAAGGAACACATTATTTACCATGAAAATGTTCAAACACTGGAATAGGTCACCTAGAGAGCTATGGGATCTCCATGCTTGGAGCCCTGTGCTTACTTCTCTGGTACTTTACTGATGTCACAGATAATTTAGGCAACCGAATTATCTCTGATGTGTCTATCTTCATAATATAGAAACCATGGTCCCTAGAGCAGTCGAATGTGCGCTCACTGACCATAACCCCATTGCGTTAGGCTCTTTACAAAAGCAATTCCAAATGGGCTAAGGAGGAATGAGCATATTCCTGCATAACAAAGGCCTAATTCACCACGGATGTATTAGCAAAGTCTGGAAGAGGTTCTGAGGGAATTAATAGAGCAGCTTTGAGATATTTATTAGGAGTCCCTCAGGGGGCAGCGTGAGCAACAATATTTCTTGTTTAAAAAGAATAAGGTGGATTTTGTCATAATTATCAGTTTGAGAGTAAATTTGTAACAAGAGTTAGGAGGAGACATAAGCTGAGATGAATCTTAAAAGTGAAGACAGGATGCTGGTGTTCAATTCAACAAAGATGGGGGAGCCAATGAAGAAATAGAAAGGGAGATGACATGTAACTGTTCCTTCTTTCCAAGGTCTCAAAGGCCTGGTACTATTTGTAGTACTCTTCAAAATCTACGTGAATCCATCGAAAGAGAAAGTGACATATGTTTCACTCAGATGGCAAACATATGCTCCCGACAGTCAGATATTTTTCCTGTTTTCAACAATTGCAGCCACTATCCTTCCTGCATGTACAAAAGCCTTTAGGATATAAGATGAGATAAGAATCTATGCAAGACCATAAAGGTGCTGGTGAAGAAAAGGAAACACTTAGAGAGTTAGCCAAAAAGCTGGATAATTGGATGGAAATTTTAGCCAACTCAGTGGGTCGTTAGAAGTTAGGAGGTGTCTGACTAGACAGGAGATTTTTTTCCATGAGAGGCATAGGGTTCCACTTCATTAAACAGATGCCAAGGAGAACCAAAATGGTTCCTTGTTATGTTTGGATGACCAGAGAGCGTCAGTTGTCTAAATGTTTTCAGTTTCAACTTGCTCAGGAGTTCATTCTCTCTTACTTGACAAAACTCTTAACTACAGTGACAAATACACGGATACGTTAAAACTTAATAAGTGGACAAGATTTCTGTATTAAAAGACCGTTTCTCCTCTATGTGCCTAACATTAATGAAAGAAGAAGGAAATGTTTCTGCTGTCTAGACTCAGTTACTCCATTACATGGTGTAAATGTAAAGACAGAAGCAACCTGGAAATGACTGGTTTGGCAATTCTGTTAGGTACTAATATAGAAATCTTCACCAACTTCTTAAATAAGAAGAAGCAACGTGAGATATTTTGGCCATGCACGAAGAAGAGTAGATAACTGGAACTCTTGGAGAAGCCTCTTAAAGTATTATGGGAAAATGTGTTGAAGCTATAGTTGAAGCAATATTTTTCATGCACATGGGCTATTTGAAAACATTTTCCCAGTTTATCTATACACCACGTACTTGTCAAAATGCATTCTATTAAAATGGTTGCAATAGCAAAAATGCTATATATCCCCATCCCCCTAGACATCATAGAAGCAACAAACAGTCATTTTTTCTAACAAAAAGTGAAAGAGAGAGAAGTTATGAATGATCTTCTAATGTCTATATGATGTCTATCTATGAAGTTACTATAATAATTTCAGGAAGTCAAGGATCTGCTACAATCTGAATAACATATTCTACTCTGCTGGAAATATTTTAAGTAACCTGGAATTATACATATAAGAAGTCTGTTATTAAGAAAGTAAATACAAAAATCATATAATTCAACCCAAACAAAGCAATAAAACACAGCTTCTTGAAGGAGGTATTCAGTGCATATATACTGGTACTCATTCCTTCCAAAATGCAAGCCAAGGATTAGACTGATCCTGTCTTTTTCTTCCGTTGCACAGTAAAATAAGTAGAAACAGCTTTGAGGAAGGAAATTTTCATAAGACTCCAGTCTTGGCAATTCTTCATTTGATCTCTCAGGGTAGGAAACAGCCTGCATGCTTGTAGAAGCTGTGAAACAGGGATATGAAAATGATGGTTCAATAACAGGCCATGTGTTGAGATTTGTGTTCTGTTCAGCACCTATTCCTGTCTCAAGAACTGTGCTTTGTGTTTCAGTCTCTGTGAACAAGTAGCAGGTTCAGGAGAGCTGTGAGAAAAAATACATACACTACCTAGAATTCAGACAGTATGTGGTACCAATAATCTAAATATGCAAGTATAAATGCAAATTCAGATCCTTATACATGTGCATAGGAATGATCTCAGTGTGAAAGGGTAAGAGGAGGCTAAATCCTTTCCCACACTGTGGCACATCTTCTCTCTGATCCTTCTAAAAAGGAGAGTCTGTGGGGACAGGAGCTACCAGGGATCCCATCCTGCCCACAGAGCAGAATACTTCTGCATGTGGATTTCAGTGACAGACACCTCTTTGGGTAAAGGTGCTTTTCCATCAAAATGCTGATTTGTTGAAAATAAAATGCTTTGTGAGAAAGGTATTAATTCAACAAGCCTCAGCCAAAACACAGGCAGGCATTTGAAAGAACTTGGACCATCGGGCAGGTTTCTATCCAAAACTTGTGTGGATTCTTGCCAACATGTTGGGAATCCTGCTCAGCAGGTGCTGCAATTCAAAGATATCCACTGTGGGTAGGGACAGGGCTCAGCCAAGATGGATGCTTGTTAGACACACCTGGGAACTCCACCTCTTGCCAAATCTAGCTCCCAGCTCCCCATCCCATAGCCAACAACTGCTGTCTGTGCAGCAAGGCTGTCCCACATACCTGGGCAATCCACGCTTGGGAGCCTCACTCAGTAGCCTGCCAGCCAAACCTGCAGGAGGCTGAGAAGATAAGAAGTGGGACTGGTGTCTGGTGAACTTTAGTTTGACACATATTTTCAGAGTTTTCCTTTCAGTAGAGAGGTCACCAAAGACATTTCAACCATAATCCAAAGAAGAAGGAACTTGCCCAGTCATTTATAGCTTGATTTGAGGTTTTAGAAAAGGACTTTATTCTTCTGTCCTTTCAGTGGGAGTAGCAGCATCTTGGTGTTCAGCAGAATAGAAGATGCTGTTACAACACAAGAGGAAAAAGAAGGATGCAGAGACTTTTAAGAGGGATACTCATGCAGGAGGGAAACAACAACAGTGAGGAAGGGATGAAGGTTGACATCCTCCATTCACACATAGACAGTATCTCCCTCTCATTTGGAACTGGGGCTGTATTTATTTATATGGCTTCCACTGTTACAGTGTCTGAGCAGCTCTTGTTCACTAATGGCTTTCTCCTCAGAGCTCCACAAAGAAGGGCTTAAATCTTCATTTAATAGATAAGGACTGAAGCATGAACGAGGGTAGCAGCAGTTTTCATGGCATCAGTCTTGCTGTTTCCCTCCCATGGTAACAGAGCAATGACTCTCCCTTTCTTCATGCTACTGGTCCCTGGAGGAGCCTTTCCGTACGAGGCCCACCTCCTCCAACATGGGCTCCAAAGGTAGCTTTTTCTGTTGTGCCCAAGACATCCATACTCAACTGGTATAAAGTCTGCAAGCCCCATGAGATGCACATGCACAAGGTGCTGTCCAATGCTTCTCTTGCTCTCCTCAGCTTCTTTATCTTCCAACACCAGCTGTGGCAGAGTCTCATGGGACTCATCCCCTGGTAGAAGGGATTGAGGCTTTGTGCTGTGAATTTTGGGTGAGTCAAAAAAGCAGAGCTGCATGCGATGAACAGGACTGCTATAGCTCTGCTCTCAGTTTCATTCATGGAAAAAAAGTGGTGCTGGGGTTTTTTTACTTAATTTAGAAATGAATCTTCAGGTACAGGTAATGACTGTGTTTTGGAAAATATCACAGTGACTAAGCAGCTCTGCTGGGAGCTGGAAGAGGTTCTGTAGAATTTCAACATTGCTTTATGAAAAAAAGAAAAAAAACCAACCCAAACCAAAAACTCTATCTGCATTTCTCCCTCCTTTCCTTTCTGCCACAACAAATGCCACAGGTCCTACCCAGCTGATGGTAGAAATGAGCTAAGCCTGGAAGAAACACTGAGCTATGCTTTCTTCTCCTCAGCTCACTCTTCCTGCTCTTCCTTATGTAAATTTTAAACGTGCTTTGGAACACTCATTAGCACATATTAAAATTTGTTTCAACATCTTGCAAAGAACAGATGGAGAGAAAGGAAGATGAGAAAAATTGAAGAAAGGATGAAAGAAATTTGAAAAAGGAGGACAAAAGAAGAAAACTAAGGAGGGGGTGGAAGTCTAGAAAAAAAAAGGACACAGAGATTATATTTCATGGTGCCCTTTTCATGACAAATACCAACATACTTCTCAACTTCAAAATTCACAGACCTATTGCAGTGACTATAAAATATAGTTCAGATCAACTCGAGCAGTAATGACCTTACTGAAGTGAGACAAGATGCTTAGCTGACTTCAGGTATTTATTCACAGCACTGCCTTTCCTGACTGTTCACATAGCGTTAACAACACTTTAAGGACACAGCAAACTTCATGGTATTCCATGTTTTTTCTAGATCATCCTTGACAGGATCCTTGAGGCCAAACTGCTTCACTCTTCATTCTGTCTTGCTCATGAGGCAACTCTAGGTTATGCTGAGAGCTGCCCAGTTAGCATGGTAGGGAAACATACACCAAAAGACAGTTATCTTTATAATCGCCCCTGGTGTGTCTTTCCTTCTGCCAATGCAATCCAGAGAGCTTGCATGAGTATCCGTCAGCACCCCTTGTCCTTGTAAACTCATAAGGAAAGGCTTCTCCCATAACTCATTTCAGGACCCTGATACTGCATGCAACTTTCTGTAACAACCTTGTGGCATCATCAAGGTGACCACTAGCACTGGAGAGTACCCTATGTGGTTCTCAGTATGGACAGCTAAAAAGTAGGTGCAGGTAACTAAAACAAGAACCAGAACTTTCCATAAGAGCAGCAGGTCGAGGGGTTTCAGCTGCCACTATGCAGTCCATTAACCAATGAACCAACCAGCTACCGGTGAATGAGAGACAGCAGTGGCCAGTTGCAACACGCTTCACCAGTGAGCATTCTTGTCTATACCTGGTCATCTAAACTAATTTTTAAAAAAAGCAGCAAATGAAAACTGAAAGACTTACTTTCCATTACCTGTGCCCACATGAAGGCAAATTAAAAGTAGCCAGAAAAAAAAGCTCAAAAATTTACCCAAAAATTGGAAAGCTGAATAGTAAAAGATCTGAGAGCAGGACTTGAGCCCATCTTCTCTTTAGCCAGTGCATTTTCCAAGGGACCCTACCACTTCTGCAAAGCTACCAACAGAACACTTGATAGTATTAAACTGCCAAGAGCTGGAGATATTATTGTTCCCTCCAGGAGAGAGGGAGAAGAAATGTAGTACAAAAGAAGATAAAAAATAGTTTAAAAGTTGGGGAAAAAAAAAAAAGATTCTACCTCACATAACAAAACTTTTCCGGACACAATAATTATTTTCCAGAAGAGAATTTTCATTCTTAGGATTACTTTTTCTGAAGTGACTTAAACTAGAGATGAATACATAATCTAGAGAGTCTGATGGACTTCAACAGTGGCATGTTTTAATACCAGCTAACACTTGATCTTTTGAATCTGTCGGGATGTTGTTTGTCTAACACTATTTTTTAATTACTGCTTTCCTGTGTATTCTAAGGTTTCTGCTAACTCATTTGACTAATCTTAATGTGCAAATAAACTCTCATCCAGCACTTTTGTAGAGCTGAGAGGGGTGTGGGCCACTATCTGTTACAAATCATTTGGAGTTTCGTGACACAGACAACACAATTTGAACTCTATCAAGCACAAACCCATTGAGAAATCTTGGCTTGTTTGTTGATAAGTACGTATTCTATTAGCAGAATTTGCCACATATGTTCATCTTAAATTTAACTATGTTATATTTCACTCTTGCAGTCTTACAAGTATTATTTAAAACTGCAAATGTGTGTGTGTCAAAAAAATAATAATTTATTTTATTTTAAAATTACAATTACGAGTTAACATTGAGGTTTATATATCTGGCTTCAGCTTGGTTACAACCATGACAATATTTCTGTATAGACACTGGACACTTAGAAAAATTCTTCATAGTCTCAATGTTTTTACATAATATGCTAATCAAAGATTATGCTTCTTATGTGACCCTGCTTCTTCATTCAACAAATCACCATCTTAAAGTAAGGTTTGTTTTACCTCTGCTTTTTTATTCATTTATTTTATTCCCACAAGCACATACCAGGAAATCAGTGAAGTATTCCTAAGTACTGATTGGTGTTATTTTGGAAAGCCTTTCTACATATTAGATGCTACCATTCCAGCACCATTTTCCCACAATGTATCTGATTGTCACGTAATTTTAAAGCCATATCACAATGCATTTAACTTCATTGAGGAGTTAGTTGATGCAATTGTGTCTTAGATTTTTATCATAATCCTCTGAATCAGGCAGTCTCTTATACCAGTGATAGTAATTTGTTCTTTGGTAGTATAAATTGGAGGTTTTTCATACTTAAAGCTAACGTTATTTTTGAATGCTATTTTTATAGATCTGCCAGTTTTTCTCCAGGATAAAAGCAGGGATAGTTGTTAATAACTTTAAATATTGGTTATATTAAAATATTTCTATAAATGTAAATATATTAATTAGAGTGTATTAATATGATAAATATCAAATATTAATGTAAATTTAAAGTTGATCCTATTGCTGAATAGTCTTCGTGGAAGGAATTATAAAGAAGACATCAATGATGCTGCTATACTTCTAAGCAGTTTTTAAAACCAAACATGGTTAATTGCAGGTTTACACATAACAAAATACCATAGTTCTTGTATGCTCTATTGTATTGTACTGATTTATTCTGATGATTTGCTCTTACTGTTGTTTTTACCTGCTTCTAATGCCAGTAATTTTAGCAAGAGTGACCAGCTGTCAGCTTTATGTAAGTCGAGAACAAAGATGGAAGATACAGGATGGCAGTGTCAACCAGATATTCTTTCTGCAGCTTAATACCTGCAGATTGATTATAATATGGAAAGAAATAAATGCAAATTTCTACAGATATTTGGATTTGACATATTAAGAATAATCTACGGTTAAGGTGGTAGTCACAAATGGATAATTTTAGCCAGATAGAGGTCATCTTTTGCAGTTTGCGAGAAAAAAACACGCTTTATGTTTTGGAATGTATTCTCGATTTGCATATCTCTCTCCAGGTAAATGATTTAACCTCTTAGCCATCTAGTAGTTTGAAGTAGGACTATTCATATCTCTATGCATAACTGAACTACAGGTGCAAATTTTGCAGACACAGTATATGCAGAAATGCGAGTGTCACCCTTTTGGAAATTTACCTTATCATTTGCACTTGTTCCACTACAGAACATCCTGAGTCAAGCTTGTGCTGACAAGTGCTTGAAAATTATCCATTGGCCACCAACAAAACATCTCATTAAAAACAGACAGTAACAAATAATCATCACAGCCCTAAGTCAGAGGGACCTTTTACTGAAGAAATAGTTTTTCCTCTCCTATTTAACTAATCACTGTTGTCCTCCAGTCCCCCTCATGCACTGGTCCTATACCCAATGTGAGAGCACCATTAAATTTTGCCTGACACCTTCTGTGGTGCGTGGAAACTCCACATGAATCACTACCCTGCTTAGCAATGTTTTCATCATGTCCATACAGTGCCTGCTTGGTGATCTTTCTCATAATCTGGAGTGTTATCTCTATCTTAGCCAAAATTATTGCTGCCAAAATTGCCTTCCCACTCACTCCATTAATAACCATTGCATTGAACCCCTTGTGTGCCTGTGTATTGCCCTGAAGGCCAAACACTTGCTAAACCCAGGTGAGTGACACGGTCATTTTACAGGAGAAAAGAGGAAGCGGTGACACACATCCTTTAGCTACAGGGTGGCTATGGAAAAGGTCATGCATACCGCAGTGAAAAGAAGCTCTATTGTCTCCATTATTTCAATGTGGTTGTGTTGAATTGTAATTGCTGTGTGATAATTCTGGAATTTATTCCGATTGATTTTGTATAACCAGAATAATGTCTCATTATGTTGTGTAATACTCCACAAAGAAAGACCGTAAAATAAAATAGGGCTTTAGTCAGTGGTGTCCTACATGATAAGAGTTCTTCTATGAGAGGCTTTGTCCCATCATTTTCTTTAGTGTCTGCCTTTTTTGCCTTTCATTTATTGCCATTTTGTTATGACAGTAACAAAAATGTTGCTTTTGAAATTCTTTATCATTGCTGTTTCTGAACACTTCCCAAATGAAACCATGGTGAGATAGAGCACCGTGCTTCCATTTCCCCTATAATCACTTTTTCCAAGGAAACCGATAGGTTTCAAATTTCTGTTCATAATGAAGGTACTATTTGTCTACAGCTATCCTGGTAAGTCCTTTTTCTCTCCTTTTTTTTTTTTTGTTTTTGTTTTTCTCTATTTTCTTCTTCTTTTTTTTTTTTTCTCTTTTTCAGCACAACAGCCTTTATGCTTTCCAGGTCAGTGAAAATGGGAGAGAATGCTTTGAGCTATGTGTCCTACTGAGTGGAACTGTTTTGTTCACATGCACTGATGCTCCCTTTGTAAAGAAATAAAAAATGCAATCAGGAAAATGCAGAAGTGAATGTTTCTATTCTATGCTCTAAGTTTAACAAAATAAACACAATACAAAACTCCTCTGTATCTGAAATATTTCACAGATGTGGTCAGGTGCTGATAATTCCATTTTTCTGTCATTTAATAATTTTTATTGCACTACAAGATTAATGCTTGTATGAAGCTGGTCTATTTATGCAATGACACTTTAATATAGTAGTATTGTCCAAAGAAAACATTTATTTATGGGTGTTTTCTCTACATAAACAGTATTTTTTCTTGTATTATTCACATGTTTCTAAGAATAAAGAAAAAAGTAAAAGCTTTATAAACCTATGTAACCACACTGAAATAAGCAGAATAGTTGCACAACCCTTATTATTTTAAATGATTTCAAGGAGTAACAGAAATATAGTCAATGTTGGCTTGCCTTAGATGCAACACAGAATAAAAACCGAGGTGAGGGAAATCTTTGCTGCAAAGACATGGTTTTTATAAATATGTTGTTAAAAGGATGGAGATAGAGAGCTCACCCTATCTTGGGTGTATCTTATTAGTTTTTCCTAGCCACTATTTGTGGAATGAGTACCCTAAGACTGATGGATTCTAGTGCAGAAGAAAGACATAAAAGGCAAAAATTCAAATATTTCAATATAATGCACTTTTAGTAGTCATTTCAGGAAGGAATGGAAAGGGAGAAGAAGCTTTGAAACTTTGATTGCGTAATCATGATCGTAGAAATATTCTAAACATGCCTTGAGTGCTATGCCATAAAGCAAACTGGATAGATACCTCTTTCTGATTCATGTCTATAGAACAGCAAACCATTAAAGACATTTAGCCTTAATTTCTAACAGACTGAAAAATTCAGCAAAAGATTTTCTTTTCCTGGAAACATCATACTTTTTACAGGTCTGGTAAAAAATTTGGAAAATACTTATGGATTATTTTTTTATCTTAATATGAGTAGCTTTTCATCATTTCAGGAAAGGAATTGGTATTGAATATCCACTCAGAATCATCCATATAGTGTCTGGCAAAAGTTCTTTCATGATCACAAAAACAGCACATATATACATATATCTATATACAACAGCTATACACACAAAGACTAATATGACCTTGTTCCATAAGGGAGCTTTATTGCTGAAAGTGACTGTTGGTTTTGAATGCCTTTACCAGTACACATTTTGAACCATCTGATGGGGTACAATCTTCATGAAGCAGAGGTAGGTAAATCTGAAAATCTTAATGTTTTTAAATCTGAGTTGTCAAAATCTAAGGCATCGCATAAACTTGATTTTTTTTTGTTTCTTTGTTTTGTTTTGTTTTGTTTTTTTGCAAATATAGGTCAATGGTTTATAACATCCTGGATGATTTACTTGTTTTCTTCCTTTTTGTGCCCACCAGTGTACCGTTGAAAATAGATAAACAGACAAACTGACTTCACTGTGGGAAAACTCTGTTATGCAGACTATTATTAGAACTGATGAAAACAATCCAGCTCTGTGTCCTGTATCACAGAAAGAGGCATGAGCCCAGCTTTCCAAAGTACCAAAGACTTTGACTCAGTCCAACACAGCATGCTTGCAGGGGTCAGTTTTAGGGAGGGACTGGAGTAGTAATGGAGTATTTAGTACTTTGCATTATTGAGATTTATGTATTGTTCACTACCTCTCTGGTTCCCTTGACTTTGGAGCATGTTTTCACTTACCATTCAGAGACAGACTGCCACCTTCTGAAACACTAACATCATTGCCTCTAGATTCTGGGCTTTTTGGAAGCCTCCAAGCAACTATAAATCAGGTTAAGGGTAGGAAATAAAACCAAATCTCAGGCTCAGGAAGTGCCTCTGATGGGTTCCAGAAGTTCATATTCCCAAGTAAATATACACATAAAAATGTGAGCAGGGTGTCAGGGGAACTTTATCAAGCCAGAACACTGAAATGTAGCAAAACAAGAAAGTAATCAAATTATATTAATTATCATGGATTATCTTCCACAGAGGATATCCTTTATCATCTGCTGGGAATCTTTGATGTTTAACCTGACTTTTAGGACAAACTGCCTAACCTCAAGTTTTAATTCTAGGCACGCCTCAGTTTCTAAAGCTCTCCCCCGGCACTTCCATACAGAATCTCTTTGATTCACTGCAAAATGAAATTTGACATATCTTATTATGAAGAAATACTTCATTTGAAAATACACAGAGTAGCTCTAGGAAAACAACAACAAACTCAGAAAACCTTGTCAACAGTGCACCTTCTACAAATGCACCTGACAAAACTGAAATAATATTTCCCATTAACAAAGAAGTTTGCAAATAGCTGTGAGTGGAATCTGTGACAGTACTCTTGCTATAAGACTGCTAGCTGGAAAATGTTAAGAATTTATAAATTTGCTATGCTGTCCTGAGAGCACTTACAGAGAATTTAGTGGTCTGAGGCATTGGTAATAACGTTATCACCTCTCTTTGTTGCCGTGAAAGAAACATAGGTAGAGTATTTATGCAGCAAAGCTTGTGGTACCAGTCCCTCAGTCAGTGTAGAAGGCATTTCACAAATAAAGTGACTAAATTCCAGGCTGTATGAAATCATTCTGTCAAAACCTTATATCCATTTTTCCCTTCTCTGGAAAATATGTGTTAAATCAGCGGAGTAATGTCAAATTATAAAATACTTGGATTAAGTTCTGCAGCAATTTTTCCTGCTTCTTTTCCATTCATTGTTCTCTTTCTCTCACACCTACAATGGCGTCTTACACACCCAGATGTGGCTCATATTGCACAGACTATAAATCGGATCACTGATTCACCTAGCTGTTTCACATTTTCTGAGAATTTCCTGGATGTCGTAGCCTTTTCCTTTCCTTCCATAGAAGACTGCAAAACATGCTCCCTGTTTAGCTCAACATGTTGAATGACGTGGGGGATGTAGACATGGACATTCTTCATCCATTTATGCTTCTATTGTTAAATTTCTCAAACAAATCTGTCATCCCTTTTGAGTGGAAAAGTCACTAATGGTGAGCGCAGGGGTACATGGCATACTGGAAGCAAGATGGAACCTTCATGGCTTTCTCATTGTTGCCAATACCACTGTGTCCTTCTAGACGTGTCGAGGCTTACCCAGGCTTGGGAGCCATCTCAGTGATAACAGGTGGAGGCAAAGAAACAGGCAGACTCACCGCCTCTGCCTGCTCCTATCAAATCTTCAGGAAGCTTAGGAGAGAAACACACAGATCCTACTGTCATTCCCAAGAGGTCCTTTCCAACTTCAGCTTTTTTCTTGGCTTTGTTTTGCTTTTTTTTTTTTTTTTTAATCTCACTCTCAATTTTATGTCTGGAAAAAGCCTGTAGTTTTCAAATCTTGCTGTTTTGTCGTAAGCCATGACTGACATGGTGAGATAAATCAATGCCTTCAACAGCCAGACACAGAGAAGGACTTACTAGCTATATGAGCAGTCAGGTCTTCTGGCCAGGTGCTGCATTCCTGTAACTGCGAGGGAGTTAGCACCAGAAACCTTTTCCCTCATCAAACTTTTGTTTTTCTTGGGTGCATTTTTGTTGTCTAAATAAGATAATACAGCTTCAAGAACAGTCCCAAATCTTCTCTTCCTCCCACAAAGGACTTTTTAAATCACTCTTGATACCATCCAAAATATTGCCCTATGGGGTTGGAGAGGTTTATACACTTCTGGATGAGCACGATTTAAAATGCAAATTTTACTTGTCTGAATGCTCAGAAAGAAGGCAGTAGGTTCATTGCAATATTCCTTTCAATGGTTCACAGTGTGGGGAATGAGGTGCATTAAACTGTGCAGGCCAGGGTGTCTCATGGTGTATTTAGGGTGAGTACAAAGAAAGGCAACCAGTACTGCTCCCTTCAGACATGGTGTGTGTCCAGTCTAGCAAACACGACCACTACACTGGGTCACCAGATGGCCTGACCACAACCCACTGATACTCTAGTGCTTCACTTAGACAGTAGTCCATCAATCAACTGACCTGCCAACTGGACAGAAACATATTGCATGTTCTTCGAGCTCCAGTGCAAACACCAAAAGTCTAGATTTTTTTATATTATATGCAGCTGCCTTAACAGTCACATGGCAATACAGGATTTTTTTTTCTCTTTCTCATCACTTTCATGCATATAAATGAGGATGTGAGGGTGTGCAGATACAGAGAGCTGTCAGTCACCTCATATTCTAGCTTCTTGGTGATAAAGTCATTCAGAAATACAACTTCATACAGGTAACAGTAGCTTTGAGAGAAATATGAAAAAGCCTGTTTTACGTGATGGCGTCTCCCACAGAGGTGTGCTGAACAAGGAGACCTAATTACTTTACTGGCTGTATGCAAAAAGAGAAATAAAAAGTAAAATGTTACACCCTAAGAAGGGGACCAAGACGTGATAGCAGGAAAAGGAAGGGTAAGAAAATAAATAAAGTGTGGTTTTGTTCGTACAAGGAAATCAGTACAAATCTTTGGGAAAGTGTGCTAAATGACTGTCCTTTTTAAAATCACTGTAGCTATACAGCAACCCTTAAAAAAAAAAAAAGGGGGTGGGGGTATTTTAGATCAAGTGTTCGATTAATAGGATTTAATATAATACGTGTTGCCACCTGCTCCACCTACAATTGTATTATTAAAAAAGTGAACAGAGATGCTGCAACCTCATCTGCAGCAGCATATTAGCGAATTCAGTTCTCTGCTGCTTGTAAATGCTCTTTCTTTCTTTGGAAACCTGCACAGGTGAATAATATCTGTAGGAACTGATAGAAGCAGTTCACCAAGTTAAAGCATTCTTACATTTCTGACATGTCAAAATCATCTGCTTCCTTCTTAAATAAACCATTGAATGAATATTCTCATACAGCACTACTGAAGCATGCAATACAGCTTCACTAAAAGCTTTCCACTGCCCTCCAGATACACTTAAGAAAATAACTCTAAATGGAAGGATGATACACACAATAGCTAAAGGGAATGCAATCGCATTCAAAGAAGATGAAGAAATCATAAGCAGCCACCTGCATTTCTGGAAAGTCCTTGGGCTCTCGCTATTGGCAATTCTAGCAAAACACTTCACAGGATACACCCATGTCGGCTCCCAGAGCTTTCAGGTTGAACCACAGGCTCTGGTTTGCGTTGCTATTGTGAGACTTGCATCCCTCTATGTCCCTATGAAAGTGGTTACTTAGGAATAGGAAAAACTATTAGAAATAAGTAGTACCCAGGCAATTCTTCCCCAGGAACTGAAGTGAAACTTTCTTAAGCATTAAAAAACAAAGCAGAGGAACTGCAGGAGAGCTAAGGGATGGATCCTCGAGACTCTCTTCTGTGCATACTGGGGTACTCCAGCAGGCCAGACCCAGCTGCCTGCATAGGGAACTCAGGTTCAGATTTTGCTTGTTCTATGGGCCAGAGGAAAAACTTCTGTCCTGAGACCATTGTTTGAAATAAGATTGGGAAGAGCTGGTCATGATGAGGGTTGTTTAATAACGCCTTTCAGAAAACATAGAAAACACCTTGACAGTCAGAAGCAAGACAACATGATTAGCCTTGTATTAGGTCATCAGTCAGAATAAATCTGGGAATATATATCAACTTTGATCTAATTGCACTCTGGTTCTACAACTCCTTGATTACAGATTCCCTTCCTTCTAGAAGTTTTCAATAAACTTAATTTACTCACATCTTATATTCTGTTTGTGTTAGCTTCCACCTTCATGATGAACTCTTAAAAATTATGCTTTTGTCTTTACTTTTCACCTATAAATTTTAGCACAGGTAGATTCCCACACTGGGCAAATGAACTCTCCCCTAACTTGGCAGCAGCTGAGTACTGCAAGTATCCCAGAGAACTCTCTCCTAATCCTCCCAGATGAAGTGCTGCTGAGCACAACTCTCCCAACTGTTTTCCCTCCATAATATCTTGACTATTTGACCCTCAAGCTCCACAACAAAGCCGGAACTGAAACATCAAACAATATATTCTTAGAACACCAACATGTCAAATTCTTCATAAAGGACGTACAGGTCAGAGGTAAAATTTTAAAAACCGTTTTTCTATTAACAAGACCTGGATTTTTCAAGTGTGTAAAATCCTGGAGTAAAGGCTCTTCCTAGGGTCTTTGTCTCCTGTAGAGTTACCACCTCCTCAATAAGAAAAAAAAGATGCTCTTGTATAAGGCTATGAGGGGCATACTGAGCTTCCCATCCCCTCTCTTAAATGTTCTGCCTTTCTTTCCCTGAAAAATCCTGTTGAAAGGAGTATATTTCTTAGAGTGAAATTCAGAGAGAAGGACTAGAATAGCTTCCTGCAGGCAGTTGCCAGGTTGATATATCAAAGCGATATTGCTTTCTGAATTGAGTGGCACCAATCAGCAGGAACTGTCAGTCTCGGGATATAATAACTGTGGTGCCAGTCGTCAGGAATCTAAATGAAAGTTTTAGCTGTACTTGTTGTATATTTAAAATGACTGTTGGCTCTGGGAGGGGAATAGGAAGAGGGAAGAGCTTTGCTGGCAGTGTCAACGCAAGGATGGCATCAGAAGAAAAATTTGGTGAAGCACAGAGCACCTGGATTCTCCTGCCAGAGAAGTGTGAGAGTCAGACAACTGAAGTCAGGGCGTGAAATGGATCTTGCATCTGTGCCCTCAGTAATTCCAAGCCCAGTTAACTGTCTTTCTGAAGAGAACGTGAAGATTTGTATAAGCCTGTCCCATTTGTCATGTTGACATTCTACCCAACTGCCTCTCTGGACTCTAGTCCAAATATAGATCCCCAGAAACTCTGCTCAGCTGCTGCCTGACTCTGTCAATGCCTGACAACTGTAGACACCTCATTTTTTAATGAATAAAATTGCTCATTTGTTACCAAGATGGTGACACAAACTCCCTCAGAGCCTGCAGACCCAACACCCTTCTCATCACCCTGCTCATCTGGGGCTCAGCTGCGGCACTCATCCATGGAGCTTGGAGCTACGGGATCCTGTTTCCACCTTCCCAGGAGTCTTCTCTAGTCTCTGGCTTGTCACTGTAGGCACAAATATTTTGTCCCTCCTGCTGTTTTTCCCTCATGTTACTGAGGTGTGACTCAGACAAGGATCAGGACTTTCAGGTGATCTTCTTCAGAGAGGAAGGATCAGGCTCTAGTTTCTGTTTCCAGGGGTCTTTCAGAATACTATCGTGTTAAGCCTGTTCAACACAAATAGTGTTTGAGTAAAGACAAAAACCTGGTTGCCCTCTCCTGAAGGAGTTTCCATAACACCAGAAGCTATATGCTGGAGATCCAGAGGTACTGCAGCTCTCCGTGACATAACATCAGAGATATTTTAAGGATCTAGAGCTGAATAAAATAACTGATGTAATGAGCTGGATTGCCGTTCTGCAGGAGAACAACAGGTCCTAGGATTAGTGTTTTTTTAATCAAATTTTGGTATTTTAATTTTTTTTTAATACTCTGCACTCTAAATGTGAGATAAACAGTTATATCCAAGCAGTACCTGTGACTAGTGAGTAAGGTCATAGTGTTGATTCAGTTTTATGCGTACGTGACTATGACTCACCAGGCAGGGGAAACTCACAGACTAGCAGTACAGGTATCATAAACAGGTAAATCTTGTCTTTTCTGCACTGTACAAGTGAGCCATCATTCCCCATAACCTCAGCATGATGTAGGGGTTATTGAGAGGGGTGCAGAGTCTCAGCTTCATTCCTGTCCTTGTACTCCCATGCTGCAGATCTATGACTCCCATCTAACTCACATAATTGACTGGAAAGCCGTTCTTCTGCTGAATCAAGCAAAAATCCCACTGTCTATTAAAAAGGGCAAAGTGATATTGCACGTGCCGATACATTTCCTGATCTGTAGTTTATAGGGGAGTAAGACACAATAATCCCCACAAAAAAAGGGAGACCAGAGGAGGGCCAGGAGCCTGTCCAAAAGGGATTCTTCCTTAAATACCTGAGTTGGAAGTATCTGTGATTCCTCCTGCTATTGTAGACACACAATTAAATATTCTGCCTTTAACAACATTTGGGTTTTACCCACTTAAATCAAGCAAAGTTGAAGGTAAAATCTCTAATGATAAAAACACTTTAAAAATGAATGTAATTTATAATTAGATCTAAAATATGTATTTTAAAAATTTTGCCTTCCTCTCTCTCATTTACTTCTTTCAGTAACGAAAATTATAAATTATGATGTCTGTAAAGTGGCATTAAATGGACATTTTACACAGCTTCTTTGCTTGGGAGAGCATCAGATAAAGGTAGTACAGGTCTGATTTGCAGTTTATCTGAACAAGGTCTCTAAAAGATATTACCACTGTAAAGGTGATAACCATTTTAAAAGGATATGTAATATTGATATCAGAGATGGATTCAGGTTAACCAGATAGATATGAATGCAGAATTTCCTACCATCTGTCCCTTTGGGGAGTGCTCTGCAGTAGTACTGAAGATTCATGGCACATCTCATGCTTATGCTCTTCAGGCTGTTTTGTCCTCCTGGATGTTGTCAATTGCATTTGCATTTCTTTTTAATCTCAGTATTTTGCACCCTGGTGTCCACTAAGAAACAGATTCTTGTGTACATATCCTGTGGCATTGCTACAGGCAGATGATTTCTATCCCAGTGCATCATTGGCTGTCCTTTTTTAAAGGATTTTGCCTAATGTCTGCTGTGCCATCAGTAGGATGATCTTTTCTATTATTCAATTTTAGAAGCTCCATTAGAATAAGAAAGAATTATTGAAGCTACCCAAAATTGTTTTCCATTAAATAATCAAAAGTAAATTCACTTTGTCAAATTGTTTGTGAAATTTTTAACCTGGGAAAAAAGGCAAAGCCAATATTGATTGGCTGGAAATTTGAACTAAAAGCATTCAGAATGGAAGCAATATGCTAATAGTTAATAGTGGCAGCAATTAACCACTGGGAGACCTGATTATGGGGTGAGCATAATAACTTTCGTCCCTGAATCGAATTCATATCTCTCAGTACTGACAAGCCTTCTCCAAAAGAGCTCTTTCATAGGGACTACTGGTTCAAATTAACTGATTTTCACTGTGTAAAAAACTGAAACATATTATAATGAACATTTCCAGCCTAAAGATTTCACCCCAGTTTTATTTGAAAATTATTTTCTTTGGCTTTATGAATGGAATGAGCTACAAAGAGCTAAGTATAGTTAACTATTCAGTGAACATCCAAAGCAAGTTGTTATAACTGATAAAAGGAAATCAAGTTCTTGATTCTTGTTTTTATTTTAGTGTATCGTATTTACATTCCCACTGGATATCATGGCATCTGAGAGTTTATCGGGTTATTAAGAAGGGTAAGCAGTTGCAAAAGTATAATATCTATAAAACATCTACTAACTATAAGGAGATTTGGGAAAAAATTTCCCTGATGACTCTGCAATTGTCAATTACAGTGATTTGAGTACATTCTTCCGAAGAAACAAATCTGGGCCGAGATATGGGTATGGCACTAGGTGGATCACTGTCTTCATGTTCCAAACCTGGTATTCTTTTGTCTTGTAGCTCTGTACTTTAAAATTCTCCAAGATTTCTTAATAGTGCAAGAATCATAATTTAAATGTCTCAAAATCATAACAGCTATTAGAATATAAAATGTTGGACCCCAGCTAGTTAATTTTCTTTATATGATTCGCTCCTCCATAGTTTCCTCCACAAGCTTTTTTGTAAAGTACAAGTCATTCCTTAAAAGATACAAGGACAGTTTCAAACAATGTAATACTTGCAGGCAATTTCCACATTTTTTCACTTAGACATGATGCTCCCATTTAGCTGAACATTCTTAGCTCACTTGATAATTCCATTTGCCAATTTGATTTTGTCATTTGATTGATTTTAAATCTATAACACATAAAGTCTCCATACACAATTCCTACATCATTGCAGTATCTGTTCATGAACCAGAACAGCCCTTTTGCAGTGTGAATACGTTGAAGATTAGACATTTCATGAGGCTGTCATATAAAGGCACTTGTATTTATTTAAACAGGTCCAGGTAGCCAGTTGGTTCCATGAATTTTCATATATCTGGTTTTTAACAGGTTTAATTTTATTAGCTGTGTTGGTGGAGAACCATGGATTGTCTGTTTTTTTTTTTTTTTTTCAGGAGGTTGTCTGTGGTTTCTATCTTTACCAGATGACTAGCTTTATGTGAGCTGAATGTCAGAGATACAGAGATAAGCAGTAGAAACTGTGTAATTTAGCCAGCTCTCGGGTAGATAAAAATAAATTTTTAGCAAATGGTTTCCTTGTGTAAGGACAGGTAATGCGAGTGACACACATCAGCTGTCTTCTGCTCTCTGTTGACTGCCACAGACGGCACCATCGCTGGCAGAGTGAGTAGTGAACCTCATCTGCCACTTTGCATTATAAGCCCCTGCTTGCAGTCACTCATAACTTTGCTGGACTTTGTCCAGAGGGCAGGGGAGGGCTATACCCATAACTGCTGGCCCCAGCTGTGCAGCAGTGGGCTCAGGAGCTACAAGCAGGAGGCTGTCTCTTCTGCAGAGCCAGGAATGGCATGGGCACGAGGAAAGATGGAGAATTAAAATTAATATGGCTGAGGATAAGGAAGAGGAAAATCAGGTAGGATGAGCAATACGGATTTTAGCAAAAGGCATTGCAAATAAGAGGCCTGGGAGAGGGGACCCTGGCAGCTGTATTGCTGCTGACAGAGGGGGGCTGAGATTAAACAAGGCTCTGGGATAGTTACAGGAAGGAGACTGGAAGGAGGGTGACTCAGACATCATGTAAGGAGACAGAACTGAGGTGGAAAGACTGGGGCAAGGAACCAGGCTCTAAGCATGAAAGAGTCCTGCTATGGGGTAGCACATGACAAGGGAGCAAAGACACTGAGTACATAGGGGACAGAAGGTTTGGACATTGAGCACCTGTGCTGAATTCAGGTGCAGGGAGGAGTACATGAGGAACCCAGTGTTTGGAAGGGGTAAAGACACAGAAAGAAACAGATTAAATAAAACTGTTGACTTAATATAAACTTTAACTATCTTTACCTTAAGGGGAACATGTATTGACAAGATCTAAAGCAATTCTCTGCTTTGAGGTTAAAAGTTGCTAAGAGAAATGTAACCCTGCAACCAGTTAAAGCCATAGCGGTTAGTTTCCCTTCTCCTTGTCTGGTGAAGGGCTAATGTGACAGCTGCCATGAGGCATCTACAGTTATTCTAAGAAATGCCAAGAGGATGTAGAAAGATGTAGGAGTATGGGTGAGTGACAATAACTGTTCATTAGTTTTCCTCCTGATCATGTCAAAGCTTTATGCTGGACACCTGGTGCCATCTGCTTCCTTCCAGCTGTTTCCATCAGGGAGAGTGGGGTAGATCTGTTTTAATCGTGACCTGTGCACCACTCTACTTATGCTACTGCAGAAAAAAATGCTCTGCCTTCAGTGCATGATACAGCAAATTAGCTACATTTAAGGTGAACTTCCAAAAGCATTCAAAGGTTGGACTTGCCAGTGTTGAATTTTTTGTGACGTTCATATTTTACTTCTAACACTGTCTGGACCACATGAAAGATGTCAACCTATGATCACCCGCCAGTTTCTCCATCAGCTCAAAGAGTGTAAGAATAAAAGTTTTATGAGGTGGACCATATTCTGGGGTGATTCAGGTTTCTTATGTAAGGTCCTTCAATGTAACAGAGGCTGAAACACTTATGTTGACAAAGTCAGCATTGTGCCTTTGTGCCCAAGAAGGCAAATGGTCTCCTAGGGTGCAGTAAAAAATGCATGGCCAGAAGGTCAAGGGAGGTCATCCTCTCCCTCTATCTTGGCCCAGTGAGGCTGCATCTGGAGTACTGTGTCCAATTCTGGGGTCCCCAGTTAAAGAAGGACAGGGAACTGCTGGAAAGAGACTGGTGAAGGGCTATGAAGAGTAGGGCTATGAAGATGATCAAGGGAATGTAGCACCTCTCTTATGAGGAAAGGCTGAGAGACCTTGGTCTGTTTAGCCTGGAAAAGAGAAGACTGAGAGGGGATCTCATCAATAGTTATAAATATCTAAAAGGCGGTTGTCAAAAGAATGGGGTCAGGCTCTTCTCAATAGTGCATGGTGATGGGACAAGGAGCAACAGACACAACTTCCTGGAACACAGGAAGTTCTGCGTCAACATGAGGAAAAACTTCTTTATTTGAGGGTGCCAGAGCACTAGAACAGGCTGCCCAGAGAGTTGGTGGAGTCTCTGGAGATATTCAAAACCTGCCTGGATGTGTTCCTGTGCAACCTGCTTTGGCAGGGATGTTGGACTAGATGATCTCCAAAGGTTCTTTCCAACCCCTACGATTCTGTGATTCTGTGATTAAGACAGCCTAATAATAATCCTATCCCTTTTCATGTCAGAAAATTCCTACCTAAAGCTAGATTAGTCATTGCACTAAATACTCTACAAAATACATGTTGTTTGGTGCCTCAAACTAGCTGCCCAAGTTAAAGGCTAATTTTAATCTTAATCTGTCTGCCTTTCTCTATATATAAAATGCAGACAATATCACCCCTCATACCATAAAAATACTGCATGCATAAAATGAGTAGCACCATAGAAAATTCCCTGAGGACATCTGTGATTCTGTCAGATGGAAGGGGTTGAGTAGCATAAAGTAAATGTGTCCATGGGCCACACACTGAAATACGAGGGTAAAACAAAAATATTGTCCAGCACTCAATCACTGCGTTCTGTCCACCCAGGGCACTGAATGAGACAGTCTTGCAGAAAAAACAATATGTGATCCTCAGTCAAACTGCCACAATTCATACACAACAAGGGGACAGCCCAGGGCCGTACAGACAGAAATGGATAGATGCACAGAAAGCTTATTTCAGGCATTTTGTAACTTTGCAGTGCTTACATTACAACCTTACTGTAACTTTAGTGGGCATCTTGTTTAGAACATAGGTTGATCAGATGTGAAGGGTACCATTATAGTTTTCTTGAAGTTCCGCTATTACCTGAATATTCTTTACATACTTTCAGACCAAGCCACTATCATTTTAATGTGTTACAATTGCCATGAGCCCATATTGAAATTATCTTCTCACTCAGTAGTCAAATTGCTGCAGCAGCAAAGTCTTACTGGATAGCCCTGAGATAATTATAATAATTTGGTACTTGCCATATTATCATCATTATAACTTGGTCCTCTTGCATTCATTTTGACAGTTCAGTTTTACTCAGAATATGTGATGATATCCTTTCACATTACCAGAGATCCATGCAACATGTGTTCTCTTAGCTGGGATGCCACATCGTTTCCACTAGATTTTTCCAACCCCTCTGATTTTGATTTCTTCTATTCTGACTGACATAGGCTCAGAAACTGCAAAGGAGCACTCGTTCTCATTCAGGTACCTCTTGTTTCTAGAGCGAGTGCAGTAGCCAACACCAATGCAGGTAAGAAAAATGCCTCCTCACCCTGCTACAAGTTGGTGCCTGTAGCAGATATGGTGCAGGCAGGACTGTTCCCTGGTTCTGGCTCCAGGGAATTAGTTTGCTGTATATATAGATAGGAGCACGTGTTATGCCACAACAGCATGCAGTATCATGCAGGTGAAGGGAGAGTTCAGGCTAAGCAGAGCAGAGCTGCTCCTGGGACTCCCATTCTTTCATTGTCCCTGTGTGATCTGGAAACTCAAAACCACAACCAGACCTAATATTTCTTAACAGGTTCAATTTGATCAAATATGAGGTCTTTTTTCTAAGTGTGTTGCAATCTTCTGGACTTTGTCAGTTAAACATGAAGGGAAAGCACATATCTCAGTGAGTGTTGCAGATGTCCCCTACCAGCTTGGTGCAATATTCAAAAGATGAGTTCTGACAGTTCAAGCCTCTTTTGCTCTAATGTGCTGAATCTGAATGCCCTAAAGTGAAGAAAGCTGGAATTTCAATTCAAAATTCAACACCCACATCCCCAAATTCAAGAGCATTTGGGGTTAGTTTTCAATGTTAGTTCCTTGCAGGGATAAAACCACTTTGGTATGAAGCCAGAAAAAAAAATCTGGGGTCCTCTCTACCCTTTGCTATTGTTTTCTTGCAAATCAATCTCATGCCTAATTGAAGACTGCACCTGCAGAATATTAAAGGTGGGGATTGTGCAATACATTTTGAGTGACACTCACCTCACTGTGATGGATGCTTTCTGACAGTGCTAACACAGTGAAAGGATAACACCAATCCTTTCCTGCCATGGGAACCTGACAGCAGTCAGACAGTTGGCATCCTGTGTCAGCCACAGATTGTGCTGCCCAGTCTGGTCTGACTGTTTCCTCGCACCCATATGATGTAGAAGGGGGCTGCTGCGCAACATCTTCTGCAGCTTTCCCTTCCATGCCCCTCAGCTTAACTTACTGCTGGCATGTGAGCCAGAGCTCTCTATCTGCTCAAAAAGCATTACATGGCATGGGGCTGCAGGGAAACTTAACTAAAATACTGATAAGCAGATGCTAATAGTTGCCAGCCAGCATGCAGAGGAGGGGCTTTTAGGAAAGGAAACATCAAATACACAGAGAAAATACTAGAAATAACGTAAAATATTAAATATTATCTGGAAAGCTTTGCATAACTAAAAAAAAGATGGAATTAGCTAATAGAGATACTGTGGTTCTTCCTACACAGATATGGCTCTTTTCTTCTCCTACCTGTATGAATAGGATTTCACCTGCAATATTCATTTACATAGCATCTACCTTACATTAACACTAAAATAATTTAGTGCCCATGCAAACACATTCCAAATTTCTTTAAGAAGTGGCTTCTTGGTCTTTGCAGTATATGCCCCTGATACCTGGGCTCCAGAGTCAAGAAAGAAAGGCAGCACCTCAGTCCTTTCAATGTCCCCCTGCCTTGTGTCAACAAACTTTCTTAATTCTCCACATTCTGGCTTAGAGGTAGTAGTCACTGATGACCCTTCAGCTAGCAGTTAACACAGAAATAGGACACCTGTTGGATTCATCAAATACAAGATCTCTTCCTTGTATCTATTGAGTTTCACTCAAGAACTTATATCAATTGCCCATGCATGGGTTTTTAAGGCTGTGAGGTATTCTCATCTTCCCATAAACCCAGGTAAATGAAATACTAATATCCACACAAACATTCCATCACCTCAGGTTCACCTGCCTGCATTCTCTTCTCAAGAGTGGCAGAATCCCAGATTAAAAGTGATGAACAGCAAAGTGGAATGTGCAATCTACAGAGGTGACAACCAGTTCCCTGTGCACTCTGTCTGGTCCATAAAACACCCTGTGGTGGATCAAAACTCACTCATGGCAGAGAAATGAAGCCATTCAATGTATTAAAACTTGTGAAGGTGGAGGACAGAATTTACAGCAAATTAATTTAGGTTCTGCACTGTTCAAGTCTTCTTTTTCCTACAGTCTTTTTTTCTGCAATCTGAGAAGAAAAGCTCTTGGAGAATGAGCACGTATGGTTTAAGGGAATAATCAACCACAAGCTTCCTCAGATGGTGCCAGAAAAAGCTACTAAGCATGACTTGTGACTACAACACTCCTTTTCCTGATTTTTCTGCGTCTTGTAGTCAATTGTAGTCAAATACCCCTGCCCTCTACATGATTGTAGGAAACCAGAATATTATAGCTAAGATTTCTTTTTAACTTGTTTTCTTCTGTTCTGGGGCACAAATTCAAATGCTGACATACCAAGGCACACAGGTAACACCTTTTGATCTTTCCCCCTTTATCTACTCATCATCTCTGCTCTTACATGAAAAGAAATGCCTATTTTTGGAGCTGAGCCATCTGTTTGAATCTGAGCACTTAACACAGCAGGGTCATGGTCAGTAGCAGGGACTCCCCACAGACTCATTAGCACTTCCAAAATTGTGTATAATGCAGTATATAAATATATATATAAACACACACACACTGCTCTGCCGCAGAGAGCTCAGGGGAAAATCCCAGTTTAACTGTAGTTGAAGCCCAGAAAAATAGTGAGCATCTTTGCAATCAAAGCTGAAACAGGAGGTTCTCTTTCTGTTCATTATGAATCTTGGCAGCTGAAACAAGCTGAATTGCAAAAATTTCTTCTAACTACAGTGCATAACAAGTCTCCCTCTATCCCTTGCTCACCAATTGAAGCTTCAATATGGCTGTGTCGGACCTCAGCATGGTTGCCTTCAAGTGAATGGAATTCATTGGTGCTGGGACAGCTTAAGGACTTTGAGCTCTTACTGAAAGCATTTGCCAGGATGACCTGTGCAGAACAAGAGTGACAAAAATTAACTAAGGAAGGCAGTTTCTGTTGATCTATTCCTTTTTTCTGTACTGCCAAATAAAATTAAAAAAACAACCTGCCCAGTGTTACTTCAGCCTATTTGTACAAAATTAAAAAGAGAGTCTCTGGTATTTTCATAGCTGCTTTTTTTTTTAAACTTACCAGTAGCTTATATTACTAGATGTCAAAAAGCATGAAGGAACTTTAACCTGCAACTCCCACCCACATCAGTAATACCACCTAACTATAACTACAGATGAACTCAGTCGTGTGCACTCATCATACAGCTTTGAACAATAATTAAATATTAATGCAACCAACCACTTAATTAAACACCAAGGTACAGACTTCTGTGATGATTAGCTGAAGAACTGTTAAGGGAATCATTGCTCTAAAACTCCTGGGGTTTGGGTTGGATTTTTTTGNCCCCCTTTTAGTCTGAAGGAAGGGAAGGAAAAGGGAAAGGGTAAGGCAACAGAAAGGTGGAGGAGAAAAAGAGGAAAGGGGAAAAGGAAGAGAGGAAAGAGGGAAGGGCAAGGGGAAAAAGGGGAAAGTAATAGGAAAGGCAGAGCAGTAGCAACCATTTTGCTTATAAGGAGGCCTTTTGATTACTGTTGTCTCCACCATGGAAATTAAAAGAGCTTTATCTGAAGGTACAACAGTGCTTGTGTTTGTAAATTGTATTCGGCAGCATGTCCTGGCAATACTTTTTTGGATGTTAAGCAGAAGCTAGTTATATCCAATGGCAAACTGAGGATGACCAAGTAGTGGAGCAACAGTGAATTGTGGAGAAGGGGAACTAATGTTGTACAAAAGGAGATATTTAGCCACAAGGTGTTTGATTCTCCAGTCCAAATGACACATCCAAGCATATCACAAGAAAAAAGTCAAGCAAAGTCATAAATCTCATTCTAGGGGGAATGTCTTGCAAGGTGTAAGAATGAGGAGAAGGAAGTTAGTGTTTACATTTATGCCAGAAAGTGTAATCTTAGGTATGTCAACCAATCATGTTTTGATAGGGAAGATGCTCAGAATTTGGTGCCAAAATGTGGTACCAAAATGATTTAACTCATTCTGTCCTTTAATAAATTTAAGAGGAGGAGATGAAGAGATAGTTTCTTTGTGCTCTTTCCAACCAACTTAAAATGAAGGAGATTTCAGTCACTCTACTAAGGAAAGGCGAGATAAGGCATGTGTAATATCCATGGCAGCAATCCAGGTTCTGGATTAAATTCCCTGATCCAGTCATGCTTTCTGAAGCAAGAATTACTTCCTTTCCACTAGCTGGAGCAGTAATGATTCTATGGGCCCTGTGTACATTAATGCGAAGACGAATATAAAGTTGCTAGATATGATAAAAGTCTGAATTTGTGCACACAACCCTAAACCAGATGGGGCGAAGACTGAAACTGTCCCTCTAATGTAAAATGTCAGTAGTTGGATTCTCACTTGCCCTTTATGTCCAACGTTGTCTACTCTCTTCATTACTGTTACTTTGACACTTTGACTGTAGATTCCCCAGATAAAGAATGGCATGGCTGGCTGCAAGGAGATGATAATTTCTGAACTGCCTGTTGAAAAAATCTCTGGTGGTTTGTTGAGTACATGTATAGATAGAATCTCTACAATTTTGAAAAGAGGGTTACAAAAAAGACTAAAACACCTCCAGCTTCATGCTTCCAGATAAGGCTCAATTTAGATGCTCATACATAGGCATCTACTGACATCTGAGATACCTTGGAGTATCCAAGAAGCACACAGGATGGTGGATAAGGCAGAAGACCTAAGAGAGATTAATCTCCTTTTGCAGCATTTTGCGGGAGCTGGGTGGGAATGTGTGGCCTGTCTGAGGTGTCACTAGGCAGCCATGTGTGGACAAATGAATCAAGCTCAAGGAATAGAGTTAGTTTGCAATTAAGACGCACAAATATAGATGAGCCAATGGCATGGGTGGGAGGTGGGAGGAGAGGGGCTTTTCAATTGAGGCCTAGAAAGTTTCTCCAGAGTTGACACCATGGACTCCAATCAGTTTTCCACATCGGTGTGTTTTGTGCTGTTGGAACTGATCTTCCTGGCCTCTATCCATCACTCAAGAGGCCAACAGAACTTCCATTGGCTCTGTGCTGTATTTGCTAGCCTCATAGGGGTATCTCAGATACCCAAATACCAGAAATTACACTTAGACCTTCATTCACTTCAATTGGAGTCTGAACAACTAATTCACACAAAGACAACTGAACTTTGTCAGAAAAGAAGGCAATGAGTTGTTTTTCACTGAAACTGAACTAAAAACATGTTCATACTTTTTTTTTTTTCCTTGGGAAGAAAGTGAGTTATTGCAAAACACCTTCAGGAGAAAAAACATTACCGTGAAATGAAAAAGTTCTTTTGACTTTTGGCTGCTATGAAGATGTTTATGGCCCAGAAGCAATTAAGTGTTTGCATGCTGGTTCTGTGAAATCTAGAATTAATGGAGAGTTGTTTAACATAATATTTGTTTATCTGAATATTTTCACTCAGGACTGCCTCATTATGTCTTATTATTTTCATGTTTCAGCCCTAAACTATCAGCATAAGGATCAATTATAACACTACATTTTCTTGTTAAAAAAGCAGTTCATGGATCAGTGACAGAGTGCTGAAACAGCAAAAATATTTTTTTCCATAAAAATAACCCTTTCTGCAGCAGCCTTGCTGATAACTTTGTTAAATTATGGAAGATCTCACCATCCCCATAAATGTGCATATATGTCTCCTGTGCCTGTGCTCTCTCAGAATATTAGCACTTAGCAGAACCAAGCTATGAAAGAAAAGGACTCTTCTTCCCTCATTAATCTAGACTTATTTTCAGAGAAAGACAAGTGTACTCAGGTGGCTTGGCTTTAAAATGACTGTCTCGAAACACTGAAATCTATTCAGTGCACCAACCAACTCCCTGAGAGTTGTGTCCTATTAAACATTTCATTTTGTGCAGACCAAACTGGCTAGGTTAAATCTTACACTAAAACTAAATGTAGCTTTATGTTAATGACATTTCTTTCAGCTAGAGGTAGAAAATGTCTGCTCTAGACAACTAGAAATTCAGATATGTTTCCTTTGTTTCCGTTATTCTGGTGCATAAGTCTTTTTTTCTCCCAAATATGAAGACTACCAAGTTCACACCAAACTTCAGACTCGGGCAGCTTACTCCTCCAGGCTTCTCCCTCAGCAAGGAAGGATGCTTATGTGATATTACCCTGCACCTTTCATCTGCTTTTTGCTTTTTTTTTTTTTTCTTCCGCTGCTTGACAGCTGGCCAGTGGGTTGCAGTGACCACGCCACACCTGACACCAAGCAGGAGAGAGTTTGGTGTGCGGCCCTGCAGCCAGGGATTGTTCCCTGGTGGGGTCCTCCAAGGAGCTGCACACACTGGCACACTTCCCACCTGCAGATCGCCGAGGCCCTGTAAACTAGTCTACAGGAGGAGAGATAGGTCACACTGCTGGCTTGTGGAAAAGGGTAGGAAAAGAAGATGGTTGAGATATGTAAGCAAGAGGGCTAAAAGGTGCTCTTCCTCCACAGAATAAAAGCCTGGATAGATGAGTCTATCGGTAGGATTTAAAAATCAGGTCTAACAAGAGATGGCAATACAACATTTTTTCTTTGGGTAGATTTTGCAATTCAGATTCAAGCTTGTGACACTCTAGTGTATGAGAAAGCTGTCAGAGGCATTTTAAGCATAGTTATTTTTCTCTTTCCTAGGCTGCGTTAAGGTAACCTGCGTTTGCAACTTGAAGAATTAAAGCAGAATACTTTGTAGAATTCTAAAGTATTTCTTAAATACTTGCTGTAAGACACAGCTTATGCTGCATACGTGGTGGTGGGGTAATGTTTGTTAGTATTCACTTGATATAACCTAATTTATTCATTGCTTCATCACCCTTCAGAAATATGTACCCCTCCAAGTGAGATGACTCAATCGTATACCTTACCATCATGCATTCTCTCTTCATAAGATTCCACAAACAGTAAATGCATGGGAAATATGTTTCTCCCTCCAAGATTAATCTGTGCAGTCAGGGAGCCTAGGAGATATGACAAGGCTGATGTATTGTACAGCAATTCATTTCAGTGAAATATTTCTACATAACTGTTGGTAGAGAACAAAGTTGGAATTTGCTGAAATGGTTGTATACGATATGCACTAGCATCTCAACAGCAGGAACCTTTTAGCAGTACAGCAGCTCCTTCCTAAAGGGTTCTTTTCTCGAGCCAAGATGCAACCAAGTTGGCAGCTCAGCCCCATCCGAAGTGGTGCTAGACAAGATGCAGAACCACAGGGTTTGGACAGATGTACCATTGACAGATGGTGCTGAGATTAGTCATTATCAATCAGCTTCAACTTGCATTTATTCCTCTGGTTCAATGTCCATCAATGATGAGCCCTGACCGGTAATGTCTTCTTACTGGCTAATATTTATCAGGAGTTGCTGACTCCCTAGAGGACAAAGCAGAGTCATAGACCCTGCTACAGGAAAACACAGGCATAGCATATCGAGTTTGATCATTATCAATAAGGCTGATGCTTACAACTGCAGCATGAGCTCTGCTGGTGCCACTCTGCAGAAGGATCAAGAGTTGAATACAAGCAGAAAGACCAGCTGCCAACTCTCTGGAAGATAGTTCTACCCAGTTAAAGCTGAAGTGGTCTTTTTGGGAGAGCATAAGAGGAGCATAAGTAGGCAATAATATGTAGAAATCCCAGACTGGTAATTTGTCTACGTAATATGTCCACTTTAAAAATGTTAAAAAAATGGCATTTTATTTTCGATTTGTATTGAGTTTAAGTGGTAAGGTGACCTTGACAAGATCATCCCACCACAAAATCCCAAACAAGGAATTGATGACTTAACTATGGCTCAAATCTGGGAAAAAAAAATAATAAAAAAAAAATGCCCATGTTTTCTGTGTTGTCTCAGGGGTACATAAAGTACATGTATAAATACATATATACATATACATATGTATGTAAGTATATTGTATAGCGACATAAATTTATAAGAAGGTAGATGGGACTGTACGACTGTATGTCTCTCCGTGCCTTCTACTCCATTTACACAATCTCATGATGTGGCAGTGACAGAGCAGGACTACATCCTCTATGAGCACCCATAAGATTGTAATATAATACTAAATCTGACCCTCACCCCCAAACTACAAGACTGTAATATGATACTAAACATTATTACACTGGAGTCAGACTTTATTTACTCGGGCACAACTCTGCTAAATCCCACACCAAGACTGAACTCCCTCCCTTGACATTATGGAAGTTGAAAAATTGATACTAAAAATAGAGATAGTTGTCCTCGCAGTCTGACTAGTATCTACAAATTATATTAAATTCCTCTCGAGAAAAAAAAATGAAATTATGTTATAAACAGAAGACAACATATTGCATGTTCATTGTTGAGGTGTCACAGAAAAGTTTTCTAAAATCATCGTTGCTGATACTGACTGGAAGAAAAATACAGCTATAATAGATGGCTGGTTTAACAAAACTGTCCTAACATGTCTTTTATTTGATAAGGATTAAAAGAAAATTACTGCATAATGCAATATACCCAAGTCAGCACAGCAGTAAGAGGAGTCATTTTATCTACAGGATTAAGTCTCACAATAGAATAATCCATGATGGAAGTTACAGGAATGGAGCAAAGGAGAGAGCTAAAAAGGTTGTGATTTGTTTTGTTTTGTTTTGTTTTCCCAAGTGTTATAATAAGATGATCTTATGCTATGTTTCCATAAGCAGAATTCTTTCCCAAAGCATTTCCCAGGATCATTTAACAAATTTCAGGAAGTGAGGAAGGTTGGTGTTTTATGCTTAATGTGGTCCCTGAAGAGCAGAATACAGCTTCATAAGGTATTCTATGTATCTTATTTTGTACCTGCCAGAATTGACTTTTTTCTCTTGAACAAAGACTCTCCAGCAATTTATTAATAGAGTTAAATGTTCAGGCATTTCAGTGTAGCAGAGGTTTTACACGTGTGACTGAGGATATCAGCAATTTATAAACCTCAGGTTTTCAACAGAAACCTGCCTGCAAAGCAGTGTTTGAGGACTCATTTCTCCCCCGCAGAGAGCTAGGATTTCACCACAAACACACTCCCAAACAGGTTCAATACTTACTCTCCAGAGTAGGCTGGGCATATTGTGCAGGTGGGTGCTGGGAGGTGAAGGCCAGCGAGGACGCCAAGCTTGCAGGACAGACGCAGTCAGCTGCACCTCCCGCAGGGCAATGTTCAAGAACCAAGTAGTTTCTGATGGATTCGGAATCACTGTAGATAATTCATGACACATCCATAGTTACTTTTCAGGGCTAATGTCATCTAAATTGAAAAAAAAATAATTCTTTAAAAATCAGGACCTACTCAGGATTGAGTATTCTTCAGTAGAAAATTTGAACAACTAGATGATCAGAAAACCACATCTAATTTCTGTAGAGAAGGAAAATGTAGAGAAGAAAAGTAACATCCTTTAACTTTTTTTTTTTAAATCATGGACAGGCTTTCAAGTAAATGACCAGGTAGTAGAAAATTACGATTTGAAACATTTTAATTCACTGAGGTTCATGAGAAAATAACCTGAACTACCTTATGTTATCAAATATTTTATGTGCAAAATATTATATTGGATAATGTTGTACTTAATAGCTGAAACACAAGCTCAGCTGACAACTGGCACTGTTATTTTAGGGAAAAGAAATATTTACTAAAACAGTTTTCCTGATCTTTTTGAAAATCCCACATAAACGAGTGCAATTTAAAAAAAAAAAAAATTAAACATTGAATTGGTTCCAGAGAAACATACCTGAAAAAAGATTCATACCTTAAATAATAGAGGTCTGAACTTGCAGCACTGACATAGATAAATAGGTTGCCTAATAGGTTGTTTACTGTGCTATTGGACCTGGAGCATGATAAAGTAAGCAGAAAAGGGACTGCATAAGCTTTATCTCCATAACAACCAAGAAAAGAACGATTACAAAAGAGCATGGAATAGCCACCTTCACAAAACAGGCTTTAACCTTAGAGGGTTAGGAGCAGCGCAGCTCAGTACTGCTGATGTCTAAATAAGAAAAGACACAGTCTTGGCTCAAAACTATTGCATCTCACACCAAGTTGGATGCTCCAGTTTGGATAATAGAAGTGTAAAGGTATCTAATACAGCAGTTATATGGAACAATAAACTCTTTAAAAGGAGTTGAATTATGATCGGTATGTTACAGAGGAAGAAAAGACAGAATTGCATTAAAGTGACTTTCTGAGTATTTCTGAGTATCAAGAAATCATTCACATATTACTTTAATTTGGCACATCTTGGGACATTCAGCCATTTTAAAATTAGCTAATTTTTCTTCTTTTTTCCACAAGTTTGGTATTTCAAAAAGCTCTTCACTGTAGTTTGACCTAGCTAGGTGAGTGCTCTAAAGTTTTACAAGGAAGACCGCATTCAAAAGCAGTCTTCACAGAAACCTCCTAGCTGAATAAAAAAGGGGACAGATGTTTGAAATGAAGGAGTCATTGGGAAAGTAGACTCACTTGCAACTTGAACCTGTTTCTACTCAAAACGTTGGCAAAACTCCTGCTGGCTTTAGTGAGCATGGGATCAAGACCTTGGCTTTCTCTTTAGATTATGAATAGAGCTCCTTGATGTTAAACTACTTTTTGGAGGAAACTACAGCTGAAGTACAGGCCTTCAGTAATGCATTGCCCAGAAGAGCCTTAACTTTGGCCAGATCTCCTGGGGGCATTTTTCTTCCCCCCAGGCACAATAATTTGTCAATGGAAATAGCGCAGACCTGCTACAGGTGTATGTATCCATGCAGAGTGGGCACCGCTACTCTGGCTGGTATTAACAATTGCAGTTAGCTATACCCTTCTATCACAACCCACAAACTCTTTGCATGATCTCTCTCACACAGCATCATCCCAGGAGATTAGAGGCAAAATGAGGATTACATGAGAATTACATTTCCTTGAAGAATTTAAAAGTTATTTTAACTGGGACTTCTTTTACATGGAAAAAAATTAATCCAAAAATGGCTATTTGGCTTGGATATTTTTCCTACCCTGTTTAGCGCTTGTGAAGAGGGGAAACATAAGGGGACTTCCTGACAAATAAGGGATCTAGTAAACAAGACATCTTGGCACAGATTTTAACACAAATATAAATCAGTTTGGGGAGAAAAAGGCCATTTTCAGTAGTAAAATTTTTTATTAAACGTAGTTCTGATGGCTCTAGAGAGCAACCCTGGCCCACACAACACATCCCATGTCCCTGCTTTTCCTATTTTGGATCCTGCAGTAGGGAGCAGTCCTCATGCCTATGACAGCCACAGCACAACAAAGAAAGATGGGATAATTGCCCCAATTTCCTTCGTTGTGTGTTGTGCCCTTCTGCAGAACAGAAAGACCTTGACTTCATTGAGCACATTTGACCCAATGTTGAGACATTAACCTACCTACGTGAAGAACTTTCACAAAGATTTCCAATCCAAATATCAATTAAAATTTCTGTAGGCAGACGTGCTACGAGTATGTGTACAAAGCAAATAAACTGAGAGTGGATACAACTATAACAGCTACAATTAGCAAATATGTATGTAAGACTTATCCCCACACTAGTCATCCAAGATGTTACTTAATCTTCTTTTCCTTGCCATATGTCTCAATCAAGTCATAATTCCACTGCTACCTGTGCCAAAATTTTTTAATTGCAAAATTCTTTCTCCAAAACAATGTATAAGAAATACAGTTGTAAAAGACCTGCCAACGTTGACATTTCATATTTACTATTTCAGTATTACTTTTACACTGGAACATGTAACTTCAAAGGTAAGAAATAAGTAAAGTATTTGTAGTAATTTTGTTTCTTCTTTTTTTTTTTTTTTAATTTTAATTTTTTGGTCTACTGAGTACATGGAGGCAGTGATGCTAACCAGAGCCAAATGAGAAAGTAATGTTGCTGCTCACATATGACTCTGCAGCAAGACTAGCCTATTCAGGTATTAACAGTGAAATATTACCTATCAAATTAACTCTGCACCAGGAATGTCAGAAATGGCTCTTTTAGCTTCAGTAAAAGCTCACCATAATCAGGAGATGGAATCTATTGACAAGAGCCCCCTTTAAACCTCACACAATTGGATGTCTGTCTTGTCACTCTGGGTACAATCAGATTCAAACATTTTGCTGTCTTGACTGAAATATGGAAGAAGGTCTTTCTAAGTAAAATCTTGCATCACCAGTTCTAGCAGCTTTCATATGATACATTCACAAGTCAGTTTTGCATAAACTTGCTCTGAGGTACTCTTACTGAATAGCCCAGTGGGAAAATATCATACTAGCACTAACAGTTTGTTATTCAGTTCATCTTGATACCTTTCCATTTGGTGGTATTTGACAAATATTGCAGTTTTACACCAAACCTTACAAACATGTAATACCAAATTATAAAATGTTTAGGAAGACTGGAACCCCTTCCCAGGCTGATACATACACATTCCTCTTGCATTACATTCAATTTTACCAAAAGCAATAGTTTCTTTGCAGACTAGTACACAAATCGTACTTATTAAGATTACAAAAGGTTAATGATGAAGAAATAATTTAAAATTAAAATATAGGGTAGATGAGCTCATTTGCTTGTACAAGAGAGTGCTTATAATTTCTTACAAGATAAATGTCATAAATGAGCATCACATACCTAGACAGACACACATACAAAGTATGCTAATATTTTATTCATCTGTGACATAATGAAAGGTTACAATTGCTGATAGATTTTTAACAACTTATTAGTTATGACAAACCTTTTGTAACTAGTCTGATGACACCAAGAGAAAGCCTGCTATCAGTTACTCTCTAAAATAAGCCAAAGTCAAACCACAAGGGGAAAAACCATAAAGCAAAGGACCATCTTAATAAATTCAGGGAAGTTCTAAGACTTTTGATTATGTTTGGGGTTTTTTTGCTTAATTATTCTATTTTAACTGCCAGATATGATGCTAAGGCAGTGTTGCAGCTGTTATTGTAAGGTAACTAGGTACAGTCATGACTGGACTATTCTGAGACAGCCACCAACATCAAAAACTAATTTATTTATGTGCTACTAATAGGCAATCTACCTGTTAACATCAGAGTGATGCATTAATCAAACACATTAGTCAAGCCTGATGCTATGAGTTTGGCTCTGGTGACTGCAAATTTTATCTTTCTTAGCCTCTGAATTCAAGATGTTTGATAAGGTGACACAGAACAGAACTGGGTCTCTTCTTCCTTCCTCAAGCTCTACTGCAAATGACTGGCATTTCTATATACTTTTCCTGTGGTTCAAGACCAGTTAGGTCTAAAAGTTTGCTTCCTCGTTCCATGCCTCAAAACTAGTCTGTTCTAGCTTATTCAGGTGGGCATGACCTACCAACTGCCAGTCCATTCATGTCTCTTCGGATGTGTGATACCTGTTTGCTGGGAGGATGCCAGACATTCGACTCCTTCAAACAGCTGCAAAACAGTACTGTTAACCTTATTTTATCAGTTTTATATCACTATGCTGATCAAGCAGATATTAAAAAATATTTTACTACCTTCTTTACCTCAAATAGGCTTATAATAAGTCTGGGTGTAAGGCATGCAGAGCACATTACACAAGTGAGCCTTTGCGTTACGTGTATAGACCAAATACAAATATATTGTGTGTGTGTATATATATACCCATATATGCACAAGCTTACTAATGAGACCAGCAAGTCAAAAGTGTAACGTTATAAACTTGCCAAGCCACTAGAGGAACTTTCTTTTTTTGGATACAATTTCTAAATGTCAGGATAATATGAGAATTATATAAATATCTCATTTAAAGATAAATTTCAAAGGAAGCTAGACCAAAAAGAAGGTCACCCAGACAGGGCACATCTGCATAACAACAAACCAACCCATTCTTTACAGGGAGGGAAGAACTTGATCCTTAATAATGAAGAGCTAGACTGAGATTTTCTTCCCAATCTGTATAGCTGTCTACAACAGAAGCTAAGCAGGCAGTATGGCAATTCACAATTTCTCCTCCAGCTGCACAGGAACCTGTCCTTCCTTCGCCTCACCTGTCCTTTCCTTAGGTTTATACCTAGTGTGGCAGTTGGCAGAAGGAGGTGTCAAAGTGAGTCTATCCAGCAGCAAAGTGCTCTCTCATAACCCTTAACACAGGGAGTGAAGTCAGTGATGCAGTCCTGCACTTTTCTCTGTGTTGTTCTGAGGTAACCCAGAAAGCTTCTAGAGAAGTCATAGCTTACCAGAAAGACCAGAAAGCACCATCACTTGTTAGTGCTGCACCCAGAGTCAGAGAACCAAATCTGCAAGTTAAATTTAACTTAATGGGCAAATTCATAGTGCTGCTAGTCTTTCCCTTGGTTAAGATTTGAATGTGTACAAACAAGATGCTGGGTTCCTTTCATAGCCATTCAGCTACCTGTGTTCTTTCAGAGCAATGCAGTATTTAAAAAAGAGAAAAGATTAAGAAGTCCATATCTGAATTCTTGATCTCAATTGTATCTTCATGGAGAGGGCAGCCGTATTGGGAAAAAAAACAACCATCATGTTTTACTCTCCTATAATTTAATCTATAATTTTTCTGGTTTCAGTACAATTATCTGAAATATATATATATTTATTATTTTTTTTTTACACTGTTTCCTGTACTTCTCCATGACTGAATAAGATCCTGCTAGGTTTGGGACTGAATTCATGTGCCCAAATTAATAACAAAACTCTTTCCTTCTTCATGAATCTACAATGTAAATAATACTCTATATTTTTGACAAGATGTTGGTGATAAACCTCAGCAGAATAGCATTGTCTCAAAAACATTTCCAAAACCCTGTTTGAACCTGGCTCAGCTATGAGCAAAATTAGTCTGGCCAATATATGATTAAGAACTCAGAGCAGGAAGGTTTCACAAAGCTAAAGCAGGTGAGTTAACATTTTGAAGAGCTCTGCAAAGGCAAGTACCTTTCCTCAGGCAATAGGGTTTTTAACAACCTGGTAACTAGCCTGCATGCAACAGGAATTCCATAATGTCTGCAGATAGCTCGTTATTGCTCGCAAACTTACTGCCTCATCCTGCCTCATCTGCCTCATCTCTTTGTATATAAAGATTTAAGATCCTTTTGAAGGAAAGCAAGAACAAACAGGCTCAAAAGATTAAATACTGGAGGAAGTTTTTTCTTCCAAAGAACAAAGAGAAGTTAAGTACTTGTCTCTCTACAGGTTTTTCTTTAATAAATCTTGCCGGGAACCAGTGCAGTGACATTTACAGCAACGTAATTGTGACATGATGCTAGCTCATAGCAGCCTGATCTTCAGTGATGGAATTCAAGTAAAGGGGCAAACAGATGGAGAAATGGCAGCTCCTTTCTCAACATCTCAGCTCTGGGAAGTCATTTCTGTCTGCACATACTTCTGGGGTGGCTGCATGAAAATAACACCATCGGGATACTACTGACATGCTGTAATCGTGCCATAGTGTAAAGTTGGATCTGCCAAAAATATCACAGACTGATTTTGTCTCCTGACAGTCAGGAGAGTGAATTCCAACAGTGTTTTTAGTGCTGAGCTGCATATTCAGTCAATTTGCAGTTCAATACAAGAACAAGGCAAAGTCACCCAGCTCTGAGCAGCAACAAATAACACCCTGTTCCCCTTCAATCTAGGTGGCGAGGCACATTGCTTTTCCCAGGCAGCCAACACTGCCCTCTCTGCTGCTTTAGCAGACCCATTCTCACCTCTTTTTTCTGTTCTCCTTCTCTGCTAAAAGAACCATATTAGCTCTTCCTCTCCCTCTGAGAATACAAGCCTTCAGATTACCTCCTTATTCTGGGTTTAAAGGCTATATAGGTGCCAACAACTGGAGACCTTTGTCTCATTCTCATGACCTGTGTATGGTTTCCATAAAGTCTAGAAGCAGCTGCACTTTCAAGCTCTTAAAATACCCACATACCTCTTCAGGATTTAATCAAGCTACAGTATTTATGCTCTCTGGTGGTTCTTTCTGGAGACCTTGCCCTCTGCCCTCCTCCCCAGGACAAGCAATTGCATGTGGCCACAGGGCCACCTCACTGTGTGCTTCTTGAGTCACACAATTGCAAGGCACGGACTGCGCTACCTCAGATAAACTGTGCCAGAATAGTACTTTTTAAAGTACTGTTTTGCAACTTAAACAGCAGCTTTCCCTTTCAATTGTATTTGTTTTCTTACTTTCTTATTACATCTGCCCAGAAATTCTTTTGCCCTACTATTCATCTGCACTCCCACTGCACTTCCCTGGCCATAGCCAACAACCCTGTCAGCGTAACATCTAGATTCTGGTAAGGTAGGTCTATCTGTGAAGAAACAAGAGATCGTTGGCAATGAAATTGCTGTCTGCAAGAAAACTCTATGAAGTAAAGTCTGTTTTGGCCACAACACGATACATGGTGTTTCAGACTTTGCTTTACTGTATCTGGAGAGACAGGAGGAGAGAGTGGAATTGGTACGTCATTGTAAGCAACATGCTTGCTGAGGAGAGATTAACTTGTTCCAAGGGGATAGAAGTCAAAGGAGACTGAGGTGACTTCAGAGGGCATGATTGCCAGGAATGCTTAGCAATCTCCTAATTCCTCACCAATAAATAACTATTTATTTTTTTAACCTTGTCACTAGGTAACATCAATTCATGTCCAACTGTAGTAATTTAAAAAACCCAAAAACCTATTTGCATAGTTGTACATTTAAGTATGATGTTTAAAGACCAGAATTTAGAGAAATACAAGCCTTCCAGAACCATTTCATGTGTGGTTTTAATAATTAGCAGCTTTACCTCCATACTGCTTGTCATGTGGTTATGTACATTACAGTAATAGCAAAACAAGATGAGATAAAATAGTCACCACAACATAGGATACATCTAGTTTAATATTTTAGGTTGTAACAGTATTTTAGTTTTGAAACTTAGGCAGACCTTATCACATCATCTCCCACACACTGGTCTGGACTGCAGAGCGGACAAGGGGCAACTCTCAGGCCTGCTTAGAGTGTCATCTCCAGTAGACAGAGACTAAAAAGCCACAAAAAGACAGACAGACAGAGAGATGGCAGTGTTCAGCTCTACAAGGTATTTTATAGATCTTGAGATGTTCAGCAATTTCCCAAAGCTTCAGTTCCCAGAGCTATGTTCTTACCTGAGTCTACAGTAACGTAAACTTTTATTCTCTCTCTGATAAAAAACTTAATTTTAACTGTAATGACTTTAAAACTAATCTTATTTGTCAACTTTCCCTTTGATTTTCTTAAGCTAGCATCTTCTAATTATTTTCTCTAGTGATGGTGACCTGGAATAATCTGTGCCAAACTTGGTTTTGACAGAAAATTGAACTGACGCCAATGATAACGCCAATGATAAATTTATATGTCTATGCATACATTTATGTATATACATTTTATATGTGTGTGTGTAGTTTGTAAAATGTGGCAGCATGCACAAAATAGCTTACCACTGATGAGCTAGTTGCTCTAGCCTTGTTTCAAGACTTACTATTCAGTGAAAAATTAGCAACATTTAAAATGCTTGCAGAAATTGTGTTTTAGATTCAAACGAAAACATCCAAATTTACCCCCAAATGAAGCCAAATCACTCAGAACATTCTAGTGCTGTTTGACCTTTATTTTCTCAAATATGAGCTTTTGATGGTTTGTTTATTAATAATCTTGTGCATATGATGAGAAGTTCAAAGGTTCTCAGCTTTCATCTGAAAAACTAAATCCATTAGAACCAGAATTAATACGCGAATGGGAAAAGAGCTTACTCTCTCTGTATTTCTCTGATACATTAATGCATCATATGAATTCCATACATTGCCTATTAGCCCCTCAGAAATTTCTGAATTGTGAAACAGATGATTTCTAGAGTACAGGTTACTGATAATGAGTTACATTGATTGAAACTTTGCTTGAAACTAGAAGCAAGCTGGTATGCTTTTTTTAGTATTATCTTTTTGACATGGACTTACTGATCTGAATTTCAGAACATTAACATAACCTTATTATAATAAAAACATGATATTTTAAATGCAATGGAAAACACAATTAACCTAAGGGTGGAAAAATGTTTCTTAATTGAGTAGCTCACATAAAAGTCAGATAGTGCTAATAAAATACATTTAATAGCAACACAGTTTGGCTTTGAATACAAAAGAGAATCTATGGTGAACATTCTCCATGAATCATTCTTGTTTTTCATGAAACAAAAGGCTTGTGTAGTTTGAATAACTATGTGTCTTTCTTTTTACAAGCCTGTTTGTATGAAAATAATATATCATACTTTTCCCAGATCCAAGATAGCCCAACTCGAGTCACACAAGCCTCAAGCAATGGAAGGCCTCAATACAACTACTGTCTTTTCTTTCCAGAAGACAAGAAGCAGCTCATATGGCATTGCATAAGCATCCACTGTCCAAACGGTCCAGTGCTTAGTCTTGAGCTACTCTCTGCATTTAGGGAGAGGTGCAGACATATAACACCTCCTCTGAATTCATCCAGCCCAGGAGCTGTGGATGCTGAATTCATGCAGCCCAAAAGGGGCACAAAGATGTCAAAGCAGGCAACATGACCCTACAGCTGCAGAAAATTGGTCTCAGATGGCCACAGATACTCTCAGATTCAACATAAGAAAGACTTTTTGTTATCTATGCTGTCATCTGCAATGAAGATACCATCAAAGGAGACCAGTTCCAGTATTGACAAGTGTGACTAATCAGTGAGCACCCTGAGACTGTGGCATCCCCTGCTCCCTGCTGTCACTGTCGTGCTCACTTTGCACCACAGAGAAAGGAGGACAAGAAAGATCTTAACTTAGGAAAATTTTCATGCTGGGTGATGCCTGTATCCAATTAGCTTTTCTGGGAAACATTGCAGTCACTTCTAATAGCGAGAGCAGATGCAATATACAGCTTTACCTACGTGAATCCTGGCAGTCTTATTGTAAACCTCTCCTGACCTCACACTTCCAAGGCAGCAGCTGACATCAGTCAGAAGAGTTAATTCATACCCCTCACATGAAATTCTAACAAACCTGTGAAAACTTACTCAGATTCAGCCAAGTGATAAATCTCTGGAAAACCTCCAGTCCAAGGACATTTTTGCACAATTTCCTGTGTCTGACAGTGACCACTAGCTTGAGGAGAAGTATTAGAAAAGGCTAAGTATGTCATACTCCTTCCTTGGTATGCATCCAAGCCGTGGCCAGGACATTGAGGTTATCCTTAGAAATTGATCTTGATCCACTTGTGAGTTCTTGAAAACAATCACAAATTCTTTGGGTTCTCACCTAAGGGCTCACAAAGATCAATTGAACAAAAAATAAGAATAAAGGAATACTAATACTTTTTTTTTTACAGAATTTGAAGGGGTTGAAGGAGCTAAAGTACAATCTGGACATGTGACAAAAGGCAGGGGATAAAATATGATTTTCCAGAGGATCATTTATCACATAATTATTGACCATATCATAATATGCTTTTGCGAGGTAACAAATAAAATTTCTGCATACAAATTATTAGCAGTCTTTTTCCAATTATCAGGTGGTTTGCTATGTAACCAAAATAGTGTTCTTTAATAAGAAAAAATTGTTACTGGCCAGAAGTTAATGTAAAATACATGAAATGGTATACAGAATAAAGACATTTACAGATTTAAGACGAGGTTTTGTTTTGGTAATTTATAATTATTGTATAATTAACAAACCTTTTTCAAATAGTATTTAATACCAATTTAATATACAATACTGATTTCAGTTTATTAGTACATCAGCAGTTTTGAATGATATCAATCAAATAAATCAATCAAATAGAGAATCAAATAATCAAATAAAGAATGGAAAATCAGACTTTTTGTCTCTAAATCTTTATTAAGATCCTGTCAAGATACATGAGGATATAAGACAACATCTCTGCTGTTTTTTTTTCCAAACCCCAAATAAGGATTTGATCCACATTCTGTTCAAGAGCATACAATGACAACATACATGTAAGAGCTGTAAGGCACAAATTGTGATAAAAAGGTAGAAATAATTCTATATTTTCACCTTGGTGATCCGTCTTCTCCTTTTGTGAATATAAGGACAATGAATGTTGTCTTTTAATGATTTAATAACACATATGGATCACCTTTTTAATACAGAGAAAAGAAATGCCTCCTTCATGTACAAAGGTCAATAATGCCTTGAAGGCTTGTAGAAACCAATGTAACTGATAATGAAAGGTTACAATTTAGATGAAGCCTAGCTATATAATAAGTTAAAATCCAATAATGAAAACTTGAGAAGTGCTCAAGATAAACCCAACAGTTATAACTAACTAATAAAAAAGTCCTTCCAAGTAGCTTCTCTAACATTAAAAAAATTAATATAAATTTTGTGTTTGAGATAAATTCTTAAGTCTGCTCAGAGAGATAACCAAATTACAAACTTATTAAAAGGACATCTGAGCCTCATACCCATGCATGACTGCATATTTTAACTGGAATTAAAAATGGTCACCTGATCTCATTTTCAGTAAATAAGTTGAAAGTCATTTTCCTGGTTAAAGTGGTGCCCACTAATGTTACCACAGATAAGGGTCTGTCAGCGTTTTCATTATCCAGTCCTATTTTTAGAGATTTAATGCAAGTTGGCTGTCAAATCCAGTTCATCGTTGAAATAAGAAATACAGTGAGTCAGACCAGGGAATGTGCCTTTATACAAGAAAAGAAAAGAAATTTTGTGTTCAACAGTATTTGGGTTAAGAGATGCAAACTAAATATTTTTAAAGCAAAGGTTAACTACAGAGCAAACATTTAAACTTAAATAGGTTTACGGGAGCCCTGGGGTCATGTCCTATTTTTATAACAACTACATTTTATGGCAGTTCTCATTTAGTAAAGATCCTAATCATGTAGGTAACTTAAATATATGAATATTCCTTGCATGCTGAAGGCAAGTAATAGGTATAAACAATTTATTGGATCAGAGAGAGAACCTCAAAGGCAATTTGGAGTGCAGGTGCCAAGGATGAGAAAAAGATCCTCAAAGACATATGAATGAGTTATCTGTGTTAAGATGGGGAGTGAGATGTTTGGCTACAGTGTCTGACTGACTGTCCACGTCTTCCTCCAGCTGGGATCCTGTGCAGCTGACCCTTGTCTTGAAAATGTGTCCACAAAAGACAAGATAGATTTTTGTTAGGTGGTGAGTCAGCTTGTACATTTTCTTGGGAGTGGGTTTCTTCTCCCTGAATCAAAGTAGAAATATAAGTTCAAGTCTTTTCCCTCTCGCCCCTCTACTTCACTCTGGTGAGACCTCACCTGGAGAACTGTGTACAGCTCTGGAGTCCCCAACATAAGAAGGACATGGGCCTGTTGGACAGAGTGTGGAGGAGGGCCACAAAGACAATCAGAGGGCTGGAGGACCTCTCTTATGAGGACAGGTTGAGAGAGCTGGGGTTGTTCAGCTTGCAGAAGGTTCCAGGTAGACATTATAGCATCCATTCAGTACCTGAAGGGGGCTTATAGAAGAGATGGGGAGAGACTCTTTATCAAGGAGCGTGGTGCTAGGATGAGGTATAACAGTATTAAACTGAAAGAGGGGAGATTAAGATTAGATATTAGGAAAAATATCTTTACTTTATGGGTGGTGAGACACTGGAACAGGCTGGCCAGAGAAGCTGTGGATACCCCATCCCTGGAAGCGCTCAAGGCTGGGTTGGATGGGGCTTTGAGCAACCTGGTCTAGAGGGAGGTATCCCTGACCATGGCGGGGGGTGTTGGAACTAGATGTTCTTTAAGGTTCCTTCCAACCCTAACCATTCTATAACTCTCTGATTCTTTCTATTTAGCGCTGCTCCACTTCACACAATGGCAATATAGTCATGGGGCTATTGTCAGAATTAAATATAGAACAGAAGTGAGAGAGGCTCTCCTGGGCAGGAATCAGAGCACTATAACCAAATCTCCTTAGTTCATTCAAGTGTTTTTTCATGTAAAAAGAGGTTTTGCAAACACATTGAGCACCAGGTCAATTACAAAACAGTTTTTATTGATCAATACCCACAAAGAGTGTCTAAGATTAATGAGCTCAGCCCCCCTGATAACATGTCTTTGCTGCCCAGATGACTTCCACTGGTCCTAAGAGCAGCTCCTCCATGCTGCTGTCTTGCTATCTTCCAAATCCAGGGTTTTTTTTCCTTCAGAATTATTTATCTTCCTAAATTGGGATTTCTCCTCCGGAACCCTTGAGCTGTTAATGAGCCCAGCCTCAACAGTCTCACATCTTTCTGCAGTTTTGCCTTTTTGTCTTGCACAGCATGACTCTGTTGCATTTCTTACACCTCTTTCTCAATTTATAATTCACCCAGAAGTCTGAAGCAAGGCTATGCATACATGGACAGTATAAGAGCTGCACCTTGGATTCTTGGTCACAGGTAGCTGAATCCCAGGAAAATGGTAATGTCATGGTCCCACCAGTGCTGTGGGATAACCAAATTCAGGTTCCTCTCTGATTAATATTATTAAAGTGGAAGAGCTACAGTAAAAGAGGATGAGAAAGTACCATTCTGGAATAACCAGTAACTGATGGTTTAATTATTTTGCATCCTCTTGGAACAGAAAAGCTAACAATCTCAGAGCAAAATTAAGATGAGTAAGGATGTGAAACACCATGCTGTGACTCTCAGATATCCTTTGCTTTTTCTTCTCAACCAGGCACTTTCACCGTCAGTCCAAGGGACTGCAGCACAGTCAGAACCAGTTAACATGGAGGAGGTTCTCTGTTAGAGTCTATGTGCCCACCCACAAACAAGATGCACCGCGAGAGTAAGGCAGCACAGCAGTAGTTCTGCAGGCACTAGAAACATGGTTCTTTGACCAAAATGCACTAAAGGTCCTGGGACCTGGAAGGATACTGAAGCTTGAAAGTTTCTCATTTAGCACCCTTAATTAATTACATAAAAATTATCCAGCACCACAACTCTTTTTCTTTTGTACCCGCGTGGAGCTACACATATATTATTCCATTAATTATACTGAGAATGGCTGACAGAGTCCATTTGGGAGTTTGGTGGAAGACCTCGTTTTCCATTTCTTTGCCAGGCCATGAAAAGCTTTGTTTCAAACAGATAAGGGCAGTTTTGGGCACATTCAGAAACTTAACTTTAGCTCCTGGAACACAATAAAATGAAAATTATAGTGCCTGCGGAGACAGAGAGGAGACTGTAGTGGAGCAAGGATTACAGCCACAAACACAAACATATAAAGCCCATTTTAAACTCCTCCTTAGATACCTATCACCTGCTCCTTTAGTATATTCAGTCCTTTGTCTAGAGTACTTAAGAGATAAAATCATGGCAGTGGATATAAATGAGGCCTTTATTTTCAGAATTCATATTGCATTTGTTGGTAATGATTTAGATCCAAATTCTATTTAGAGCTAAGGAAAATATCTTTTATAAAGAAGTCATTGTAAATTTTGGCAATCTGCATCACTTATTCACGGTCCTTTATTAAGCCAGCTCTATAAACAGCTAAACAATATCATATAAATAACACCCATTGCAGATTTTTTGCTTTTTTTTCCCAATGAATAATTATTTATCTTGACATGCTCTGGATGCTCAAACTGCCCTAATTCTCAGACATGTAGATACACCACTGGTAATACTACATCTGGAATATGCTGCAAGTCCAAATCATAAGTATCCAACATTACATTTTCAAGCAATACATAGACATCACAGTGTGCAATGACTATTAAGTTTTGTAAGAATTGAGCTGCTAAATCCACATTCCCGTGTGATCTCTCAAAGTATAGAAGAGAGAGGCATCCTTTGTATTGAATCCGGTGTTAATCTTCATTCGTGCTCTTTTTCATGGTGGATCTCAGTAATTCCTCTCAGCTCCCTAGCTCACAGACTAGCTCAAATAGCTTGTTTTTAATGCCATCACCACATAAACTCCCCATAAATCCTCCTACTGGACTAGATAGCTCTGAAATGTGCTGCAGGCTGTATTGCATTCCCTGTTTTGAAAATTTAGGGGCAAATGCTTAAAGAATGCTGTGATTAAGTTGGGTGTTTTGACTACCAATAAGCTGGAGCACACAGGTGCCATTATTTATAGGACTTCAAGGAGCACTGAGACTGAACTGGATATTTCTGAAGTGAAAAGAGATATGTTATAACATCAGCCAGCTCTTCATTGGTCAGGAGGAAAATGTAGCTCCTGGCAGCATTGTCCTTTACAGGCTTACCTTTACTGGTACTTGGCATAATAATTGAGTTTTCTTAATCACAACACTCTTAAATGTTAAGAATTGGTGTTATTTTTCACCAGAATTTAGGGTAAGAGCCTTTGCAGAACTTCCTGTGCCTACTTTGTGGAAGAACACTGAGTCCCTGGCTGGTGCTGCTGACGGAGCAGTGGGTGTGTGGGATGCAGAGACGATGGCCCATGAGCTGCCTTTCCATAAAGCAAGTTGATCAAGAGCTCTGACTTTTCGGTGTCTTTCCTCCAGCACTTGTCCCATCGTGTCATGCGTGTCATGCCTTCCCCTTACGGTAAAAGGAAGAACCCAAGCCTGATCTAACTTTGGCTCATCATCTTTTACACAACAAAGTTTGGTTCTGCTTGTCCTGGTAAGTGTTCAAAAGGTTCCACTTAGGGGAGCCTTAAAATAGAAGGGAATGAGGCCTGACACATTTTTAGCTGTATAACTAAACAATGTTGTATTCATCAGAGAGAAGTTATTTTTACTGGATCCATAGATTGATTTCCATGGGAATTCTGTACCCAGGAGGTGAAACTCCTGTCTTAGAGGTAGGAAATAAAGGCTGTGAGCTGTTTATGCCACATCCTGCTGTTGGTGTTTCTTATCTGTTTAGATATGTTTGCAAGCACCTGCAGACAGGTGAATTTCAATCAAAGCTAGCTTAGGATCAGGTACTAAAAATAATAGATACAGTCACTCATTGCAGATCTGCAGTAAACGCTGTAGCCTGGTATTTTAATGACCGTGACCCACACAAACATAAATTAACTGTAAACCCTACTGTGCTTATTTTGAATCAGAAAAGTGACACGAGCTCACACAACTGAAACGGGGACAGAACAAACACTTAATGGAGTAAATTTTACTTTTTTAATTTGTATTTAAATATTTTCCTACATGAAAGAATTGTAATTTAATCTATACAAGAAACTGAAATTGTATATAATTAATGAGGAATATGAAAATTTTATTTTTAACTTTTTCAGACTATTGGATCCAACCACAGTTGAGAAACATTAATTTCTTGCATTAAGCAACAGATGTTCTGAAACCATTTAAATGAGTACTGTTTAACAAACGTTTTAGTAAGAACTAATATTTGTCAGGATCTCCACCTACCCGTTGACTATAGCTTCCTGCAGGGTTTAGAGGTCAAACTGGAGCTGTGGGGAGCCATCGGGACAAAGCTTCATGCAGCCCCTGGACCAGGCTCCCTCCAGTAGCCAGGGTTGAGTGCCAAGGAGGAGCAGGAAAGGCAGGATCTTGGCCAGGAGCTATAGCCCTGAGTCAGCAATTGAGGTCAAGATGAGGTCTGGACACAAAGATCTGGGTCAGCCTCTGTCCAGGGGGTTGATAACTCCAGGTGAACTCCTGGAAGGAGAAGGTGTTCAGGTCCTTTGCAATATTAATCTGACTCATGGACTTGAATTAAGATCTTTCGGTTAGTTGGTTAAAGTTGGTTGGGTAAAAGTCATATTAAAAAAAAACTACAGTGAAGACTTCTCAGAATTTAAATACCGCATAAGAGAGAACAGTTTTTTCCAAAGTATTCTTATACCTGACATAAATATTTGCATTAAAAGTACTATTTTCAAAATATTCTTTGGATTCTTCACTCTTTTAGAATCACTATGGGTGGTGACTGGTATGTATCCTTACAGAGGAAAATGCCCTGTTTCTGACATTTTCTATCTTTTGGGTTGGCTTTCAGATATAAAAAACCAAATCCTCCTATTTGGGACAAACAGCAGCCAACAGCTGTGTTTCACAGATCCCTGATTGATCACATATAGTAGTCTTCATTTTCATTTTCTTGTCAAAAATATAATTTTTGTATCAATTTCATAATAAAATTGAAATGCCTGTCAACCTCAGAAACAGGAGTACAAAACTGCCAATTATTTCTTAAAATGCAAGGAAGGACATTTTTGGTACAGCTGCCACCAATGTAAAAGTTAAGGTCACCCCTGGCTGATGAGAACCTGACTCCACACAGGAGCTCTTGGAGTATGCAAAGCACATTAAAATAAGCTTGTGACTGGAATGCTAAAGCATCCTGGGGGACCTGCTCTTTCCTTCCCTGGGATTCATGGCTCAGCACTCTTCATGCCTATGACATCAGCCTACTAGTAAGAGTCACTGCCTTTTTTTACTAAAAACCTCTAATTACTAGTTTTGAATTCTAGCATAGTCCTCAATCTCCCAAACAAAATTAACGCTCACTGATTTACAGTGGAAACTGGAGTCCTGTGTGATTTTGTGTGTTTGATGCAAATTTGATTGTCCTAGTTTTGTGATTCTCAAGGTGTGGAAGAAATAATTTTCAAGAGGAAAAAATAGGAGAAAAATGTGGCAAGTAAGAAGCCCGGGTCATTTCTTACAGCTTCAGACTATCCCTGCTCCAAATCTTACGTAGAGCGATGAGAAGTTAAACGATCACAGATATTCAAGGAAGTGTTGTCCAGGACTGAAATGCTTGAAATTTGGAGTGCCAGAATGAGTTAGTTCCATTTTTCTTAATAAAGATCTTAGTGAAGTAAGCAGTTTTTAATGTTATATGGCTATCAGGTTTTTGCATGTTACTACGGAGCTGGAAAGAGATTTTAAGAGACCATTTATCCTGTCCACACCGCAAGACCAGCTGCAGCTACATAATTCAGTTCACCGGCAGACTGGGGACTGAGGTTACGCCGATGCTATTGCAGTGAGTGATGCCAGTGCCCACACCACGGAGCTGGCACAGCCATTTCGGGAACAGCTGCACCTGTGCCAGCCCACGCTCTCTCAGCAGTTCCTGGCAAGCTTTGGGAGTCCCAGCATACAAGGACTGATCACAGCAGACATACTGCAGGTCAAAAACTAATATTTTCATTTCTACTGACAGGCCAATGACAACACTGCAATTTTTGAAAATTGGGAAAAAAAAAAAAAACAACCCTAGCAAGCCTTTTCTTATTCTGTCACAACGTTTAACACAAATTAAATCTATAAATTAACTCATGGGCTTCTGAACAGAAATAAATCATAGAATCGTAGAATCACAGAATGGTTTGGGTTGGAAAGGACCTTTAAAGGTCATCTAGTCCAATTCCCCTGCAATGAGCAGGGACATCTTCAACTAGATCAGGTTGCTCAGAGCCCTGTCCAACCCAGCCTTGAATATATTCAGGGATGGATAATCTAACACTTCCCTGGGCAACTTCTACCAGTGTCTCACCACCCTCATACCCTCATTGTAAAAGATTTCTTCCTTATATCTAGTCTAAATCTTCCCTCTTTAAGTTTAAAACCATTACCCTTTATCCTGTCACTACATGCCCTACTAAAAATCTGTTCCCAAATGTCTTCACATGGTCAAAAACTAACCTTCTTTTAATTATCAAAATAAGACACTTTCGGAAGTTCACAACCATTGGAAAGTAAACAGCTCAGTAACTAAGAGAATTAAAATATCTTCCTTTTTTTTTTTTGGAAATTATTATGGCATGGTTTATGAGTCAATTCAGTTTAGACTGTGTCAAATTTTGTTTAGGTCTAACTGATTTATATCAAATTTTGTGATCTTACTTTATTGGGAATATCACTTTGCAAAGAAGGGCAATTTTGGTTTAAAAAACACTAGAATTATCTAATAAAGCTCAGTAACAGAAAAGTAATATTGAATGAAACATTTTTGTCAGGCACAGACTACGTTTCCTTTAGTAATACATATTTCATGTACTAGCTTGTTGGATTTATATAACACGAAGATATAGGAATAAAACTTATACTTTGACAGCAAAACCATCATACATACCACCAGTCTATAATCTAATTTATAGAGACAGAAAATTTTAAAAGCAGGTATAGAATTGTATTACATGATTTTCAGTAATTTTCAGATGGGGGTAGTTTGCAGCAATGATTTGGCAGATTAACATTTGTCACTTAAAAATATACTGGGCATAAACTGCATGTGGTTGACCTTATTTTGGTAATATTGCCATCAGTGTAAGCATTAAGTTTGAGACTACAAGGATTAGACAGAGATAATATGACAAAAAAAGTAAAATATGAGATTTAATTTTTTTTGCCTGGTTTCTGGTGTTGACTGCTCTGGATTTATTTGAAAAGAAACCCATCAGCCATGCTCCTGAAAATTTATTTTTAAAGCAGGTGAGCTAAATTGCTCAGCATTTTGCTCCAAACTGTTATTACTACCTGTAGTTGGTCAAAAATGTTTATCAAAATGGATTTGATGGAATCTGTGTTATAAAACTATTTCATTAGAAAACAAATAGGAGAGAAACTGTTTGAACTTGAAGGGAATATAGGATGTTTTAGATCTCTACTAATCAGTGTCTTCCTTAATATTATATGTTATAACTCTATGAAAATGTAATAAAGACATGTAGAAATACAGATTACTTTACAGACATTTTCATTAAAGCAATTAGAATTTGAAATTAAAGTTTTTTGAAACTCCACACCATGGTAAATACTGGAAATATTTTTGATTTTTCATGAAAACACACTTCAAAATATCAAATCTGTTTGCAAGTTATCAGTTCAGAGTTATTACTAGCTCTTCTCCCAGATAAATAAACCCAAAATGGAGAAAAAGGACAGAATATTATTTATTATTTTAATCAGTCAGCCAATGAAGATTGGAAAATAAAGCATGAAGTAACATATGTTTCTGCTCTACATAGGCAAAGCAGCAGGAGAAATGGAACAGCATGCTGAACTTCCTGCAACTCATTTTTGTTTTGTCACAACTCCCATCAATGAATGTTACACACTTCTTCTTGGTTCTTGGCCCCCACATTTTGCAGAGGCATTTGAGGCTTCCTCTGAAATTAAACAGACCCGTTAGTTTACAGTGAGACAACTGGGAAGTTTTTCTGTCCATAACCTCTTTGTGGGAACATCTCTTTAGGTGTCTTTGAAGTTGTTTGAATCATCTATTGTCTACCTCAATTTTCTCCCTTTAATACTCTAGCTATGTGCTAAAAGTTTGGCAGATAGTCAAATGCTTTTCCAAACTCAATTGAAAACAGTCAAAAATATATGCCTTAAGAATATTTACAGTCTTGCTGTGTCCATGGAAACATGATAGGTAGAGATCCATTTTTTCCAATAGAAAACTGTTTCCCCAGATGTTTTAACACACATTCTTGCTAGAAACATACCTTTTTTTTTTTTTGGTTGTCTTTGCCAAGTTCTCTAATCTCTCTACCTTTCAAGGCAGGGGATCTTCAGCATAGAATGTGAGCATCTGCTTTTCTTCCAAGGGAAATTCACGTTTTCATATGATTTTCAGGCTACTCAAATGCATTCGATTATTCTTTATAATAATTTATGGAATTATTAAATGCAGTATATTTATTTTTATAGGATTTATAATTGTGCATAATTTGTATAATGACATTTTTGTATAAATGTCAGCCTAGCCAGTCACCATCATAACAGTTTCCCTCATTTCAATATGGTAGGAAAGGCAATATTCATAATAATAGTCACAATAATTATATTATAAAA
>VXBJ01005120.1:0-199512 GCA_013400055.1 Nycticryphes semicollaris
CTATCCACCACAATATCTTCCTTTCCATTTGTCAAGGCCAGTGAAAATTATTGAATTGAAACTGTTGCAAAAGAGTTTCACCAGGAATGAGATTAAGGCAAAGTCACCAAAAGGAAACTGAAATAGCCCCTCCTTTATATATCTGTTTCTCTGCAGCACAATTACATTTCAGTAATTTTGTTAAGCATGTTTTTTATATATTGCTCATTTGGGGCCTGCTGAATAATAACATGGGAAATACGGTGCTGTTACTGGAAGAAGTTTCTTGCAATTGCAAACAGCAGGAAAAACATAGTTATTAAACACTCATAAAATATTGGTATTTTTACTGCAACATAAGTAGTAGCTATTATTGGCACTGCTTAGATTCATTTAATTTACTTTACTTTCAATTAGAGCTGTGCATACAGAAAAAGGTTGCTTTGGGTTTTGCTGCTAGCTGAAAAAAAGCAATGAGAGATACAGCACTTCAATGCAGTATTTATGGAAAAAACACCACATATTACTGCTGGAGCTAGTAAAACTGCCTGCGGCTAAGGTTGCTTAATATTTGCCATTAGCCCTATTTTCATTGGTTTATCGCTACACAGAATTGCTCAAGCTGAAATTTGCCATGTTTGCCTCTGCCTTAGGTAAGGTTTTTTGAAATATTTCAGCAATAATTCCTCAGCTGTTTCCAAGAATGAATTAAGGAAGAATAAGTAACATTAAAGTGGTTTCTGCTTCTCTTGGGCAGTGTGCTAAAGACTAACAAAGGGCTAACATTCAAGCTGTGTTGCCTCTGGGGAAGGTCTACTTATTACCCTCTGCCAGGAGAGCTTGTTGTAATGCATCTGTCTCTCTGGAGGCCCCACCAGGATCTATAGGGTGTGGTGAGAATAGGAGTGCACCTTGCAGGACCAAACTGTCTGAGGGTGTGGACCAGCTGGGTTCAGTTGGGTAGAGGGGAGCTGGCAGGAGAAGAGGAAGGAGTCCTTCCCTTCCAGTCCTTCCTCCCCTGTACACAGTAGCAGAGCAGTGGGGACCTCTGTCACTCCAGCACATATCCAGGGCAGTCACCAGTGTGCCTCCTGATCAGGGTGCCACATGGTGGCACTGGGTTCCCGCAACCACTCGGGAGTGCGGTTAGTAACAGAAGATTGCTTTAACAAGTCAACTGAAACAAACAGCATGGTTATCCACTGCAGTGATTTCAGCCGCTGCATAAATACGAACCAAGCACTCGGTCCCACAGGCAGTCACTGGTTTCTCAGGGTTCGTGCCACCACTCTTCACTGCAGGATGTTCATCACTTGGAGCGAGCCACTAGCCCTGGAAATCATTGGTATTCAGACCCATTTGTTGGCATCCTCCTTGGAAGCTGCTGTTCCATGTTCACTTGTCGTTCCTGGCAAGACTCCCCTCAGCAGCAAGAAGCTGGTTTTGACCTCTCTCTGCTCTGGGCACACAGTCTGCCTGGATGACACCAAGTTTTGAGGTCAGAACCTCCTTTTGAGGTCCTGGCTACTGTGTGTTGACTATCCCTTGAATGAGGTCCCAGGATTATGATGGTGGAGGTGTGGTTATTCCCTCTTCTCTGACCACCTAACATAGCCAGTGGGTACACAGTGGTAGGCCAAGATCTGGCTAAATGGTCAATCTCTGGAAAACTTGCTCAGGTCCAGTTTTTAATGCTTCTCTAAACCATCTTATAACAAGCATGTCCCTCCGTGTCTTGGCTCTTTCTGCAGGCTGCACAAAGCTAAAATGTCACATGGGACAGAGCACAGCATTAAGGCAAAGAAAGGCAGTGACGTGCTTAGGAAGGGTCCAGAAAAAGTCTGTTCACTGTGTGTTCCTACCACTGGTGAAATTAGCAGCTTTGTATCTGTCTCTCAAACAACTGAGGTCACCTACTTTTTTGACAGATGGGTAATGGAAGAGGCTGCAGACAGTTAACTCTGACATGGTTAGGGATATGACCTAATGCCACTGTTACCCTGTTAAGCTCAGTGCCTTTCAGGATAAATTTGTCAGGGCTGTGTTTGTGCTGGAGTTGTTTATAACATTTCCAGCATACAGAAAAAAAACCCTCATTAATGTAGAGTCTGCTAGCATATAGTTGGATAAATCACTGGCAATTCATGGGCTGTTTCTCCTATCTAGTAGTTTGTCCACCCCACGTGTAATGACCATGAGCAGTTTGTCTTGTTGGACCAGTAGTCATCCTGTGCTAATTAAGTTCCTTTTCACATGACATCTTGGGACTTTTTGTTATTTCACTTCCATAAAAATGCTTTGTTCCTTTTCAGCACAGACAAGGAATGTTCTTAGAGGGTCTAATGACTAATTCACATGTGACTTTAATCACCTCTCTTTTTGAGTTTATCTAATTACTTTGAGCAAAAGATCGATCATATTACCAATCCTCAGAGTTCAGGCTATTTCTCCAATTAAAGATGATATTTCTGCAATTAAGACTGACTTTTAAAGGTGGAGTAGTGTGTTTTTCTTTTTCTTTTTTTTTTTTTTTTTTTATTTCACAGAATCAGAGAACTACAAAATTATATGGGGTTGGACGGGGCCTCTGGAGATCATCTAGTCTAACCCCCCTGCCAAAGAAGGTCCTCCTAGAGCAAGTTGCACAGGAACTTGTCCAGGCGGGTTTTGAATGTCTCCAGAGATGGAGACTCCACCACATCTCTGGGCAGCCTGTTCCAGTGCTCTGCCACCCTCAATGTGAATTTAAGATGAAGTGAATTTCCTTCTCTAAAGAGTTTTCTTGCCTGTGAATGAAAAGAAGACCTGCATACAAAACTGAACAATAGTTTTATTATTACCTTAATTCTGATTACTTGGAACAAACCCCCTCATTTTCATAAAAAAAAAGTTTTTTCTACCCATTTCATTACTGTTAGATAATTTCAAACCTATCTGTAAAAACATCCAGTGTTTATACTGTTCTTGTTGTGAATCTCAATGCAGAAGGTCTATGTTCAAAAAGTATCTTAAAATGGTGTAAGCTGAAGTCCGGCAGATCAGCTCTGACGAATTTTTCTCCAGCTATTTAGTATGTTACCAACCCATGTCCACCCTGCGACAGAGTCACAAGATCTGTCAGAGATTGTTATCCTTTAGGGGCTTCATACCACACCTGCAGACTGTCATTTGCAAGTATGGCAGCAAATGCCGTGTGAATTCCCCTGAGTCTGGGGTGATCTGACTGTGAATGAGTACTCCCTCCTCAGCACCAGGCACTGAGCTGCAGAAAGCAAACCCCAGCCAGAACCTCTTTGCATCTCCCTAGCACCTGGGCTGACATTTGGACTGATGCAGTTAAAATCCAGTTGGGTTTTTGGCTGGTGGGATAATTAAATGTCTTTATAGCATGGGTGTAGATGAAGAGAAATATTTTCAATACCTTGGATACTGAAGGCTAATCTGTCCCTGCAACTGACTGGAAAAGAACAGAGAGATTTAACAACCTCCCTAGAGTCTGAGGATCCCCATATAGTGTCCCACATGCAGGATTTCTAACTCTTCCTGGAAAAAAAAAAATTAGAAAGATTAGTTGACCTCATGGTTACCTTAATCATGTCTTCCATGTTTAATATGATTTTTTTTTCACCAGCTTCTGCCATTACACAGATAAAATTGTTTGTTTGCTAATCATATGCCAATTCAAATTATTTCTATTTGGTACAGTTTAATATTAGCATGCTCTGGTAATTGCTAGAATTTAATTTATTTCAGTTTGTATCTGCATGTTCCACAGGTGATAATCAGTAGTCTTCTTCTTTCTCTGTCCCATGGGAGACAACAACCTTATCACTTCTTTCCTTGCTAAAATCCTGCTCTGTTCCCCAGGCACAAATTGTGTTTCCTTTCAGATTTGTCTAATTGATTGCTGGAATTAAACTAAACTCAGATCAATTGCTCTCAAGCTTTATATAGCAACTGGGTTGTTGCTTCTGTTTCAGACCTGAAGAGGAGCCAGTGTTCCCCAAAGAAGGGCTGTTGAGCCAAAAGCCTGCCCGCATTTCCCAAGGACTAATTTTACTTTTTCCCCAATAGCCTTGCTTCACATACACCCCTAGACTTTTGAAGCAACAACACTACCAATCTAGAGTCCTGCCATTCTAGACAGAATCTGCTTCGTATTGGTTCATACTAAGGAAAACATTTTTTGAAGACTGCAGTCTCCTGGATGCGAGCCAAAACTGCCTGTGTCCCATCAGTATGCTGCAGCATAATGTACAAGCTTCAAAAAGGACTAATATATAAAGTCAACACACATATTATACTATGTTAAGTTGATAGCATCAGTCTAATTATTAAAAGCACAGTGACAGTTTAATATTAAAACAGCTCTCTCTGTTTTATGCTTTAAAATCAGTCTACCTCCAGAAAGTGAGCTAAGATTTCACTGTGTGCTTTCGCAGGAACTTGGTTCAGAATCACCTGCTAGCATAACATGCCCTTTACAGCTGATGAGTTTATTTCTTGCACCACAGTGGCTGTACTGCAGATCGTAGTGGTTAATAATACTTCAATAATAAAAATCATGGACTTTTTAAAGTCACTATGTTTCACTTTATTGCATGAAGATACAGTTCCCGTTGCAAGCTCACTTCCAGTCATATGCTTCCAGTATCTGACTCATACAGGGAGGTGTTGCCTGGGGAATTTCAATTATCCATATGCAGGAGAGGCTTAAAATATTTAAGTAAAGCAGAAGGAGAAAAATATATCACATTTCAATATTGCTTATTATGCACAGGATTCAAACCTTGTTGTCCATTGCTCACCCTTTAATCTTTAGAAGGCACAAACACCCTCTCTTGGGCCCTCCGCTAAATAAATGGGTGTTTCCTTCTGTAAGCTGCCTTCTCCAAGGTCAGGATTAGCCTTTGTTGTACTCCATCACTTTTATGCTATGAGGGGGTTGTATGTCAGTTGGGGAAAAAAAAAGAGAAATCTTTATTGGCACATTCAAGAATGGAGGAAATAATTCCAGAACGATTGTGAAAGCTCAGACACCTCAATAAATTAAGGTTAGAAACCTCCTTCAGTCAGCACTAGACATCAAAACTACAGTTTAACAGCCAAATACAGCTATTGGCTGCACAATTTGATTTTTCAGTGATGTGTATCTCCTTTGAGATGGTGAAGTCAAAAGCAGAAATGGCTGTACTTGTCTTTCACTTACTGTCTCTAAAGGGTTAAAAAGAATTCAGACTTTCATGTTGAGGCTGTTTTAAAAGAAGCGTCACCTATCTCAATTGAAAGACTCTGTCTATGCCCTTTGAGACCCCTTCTAATTATAGATGTCAAGGTGTCCTTGAGCTTTGAAGCAAATGTTGTTATCCAGTTCAATATATTGTACATTACAGATGATTGTTTTATCTTTCCATCCAAAAGTACATTTTCAACTTTTGATCACAGGTTAACTTTAATTGCATTACCCCTTTGAGAGATGAAGGCTCTATAAGCACCTAAAAAGACAGGCATAACTCATTTACAAGTACACACACAATGAATTTTCTTGTTTTAAAAGTGACGTTTCCCAAGCAATAGGTTCCTTTTTCCCAGTATTGTGTTCACTTGAGCATGGACTTCATGAGAATCCTTTGATCACAGTGACAGTTACTGTTTCATACTTGCTGAGCTGACAGTATGAATGTCTTGTCTGAAAAGGTCTTAGCTACATGCTTCTTGGACATGACAGTTAAAATGAACTCTTCATTGAGTTGGTTATTTTCTTTGTGTTTTGGAGTACATAATTCTGTGAATTTGGAAATCACTCAGGTACTAGGAAAACAAGCCAAATCCACAAACATACCAAAAAATTATTTCAATATAGGTATAAAACAGGTAAAAAAGTTTTGCAAACAGAATTGATATCATTCAGGCTTTCTAGCACAAATCTCCTTTCAGTGTGAAATAGAAGTAGAAATCTTTCAACTTAGTATGGTGGGGAACATTCATTCTAAGTTTAACTTAATTATGTTGTTCAATTAATCAGCAACTGCTGGATTCCTGGAGCATAGAGGTGACCTCCTGATCATCAGGACTCAAAGTCTGGTTTCATTCATTGACTTCAACATAAAGCCATTAATCACCACTCTTTCCTTTTACACCAGCACCAGCCTTCTAGATGTGGCAATGAAAATAAGCAACAATAACCTAGCAATTATCATGCTCCTATGGGTTGTCACAATTACTTTCACAAATCACTAAGTCACCAAAAAGTCCATGGTGCAGAGCTGTGGGGTCCTCTTGCAGTTACTCTTGCAGTTACTGCTCCCTGCATATGTCTCTCACTTGCATTCTTGGACCATCACAGCTATAATGACACTGTTACCACTTACTGAACCTGCCAGAGTATTTTCCTGAGTTCTTAAGCTGCCAACCCAGGATACCATGGTAAATTGTGCTGATGTGGTTTATTGTTCAGGAAATACACTTTTTCAGTTCTAAAGTGCATGTATTTTCCGTGCTTGTCTGTACTATCTCCAAGAAAATATACCAAGATATTAAATGAAGAAATACAGAATTCCTCAGGATGTTTTACATCTTATCTATCAGTTCCAGAGGGATATAATTTATGTATAGTGCTCCTTTTAATAATGTTAGTTACTTTTTTATTTTATTTTAGCACTTTTGAAAAATACCAGACTCTTAATGGAACTACACAAAGCTTTATCTGCTGGTCACCTTCTGACGTCATTGAGAGATTATTATATTCAGTGAGTAAATTGCAACAACTTGAACATTACAGAAATCTTACATACTAGGAAGAAGTGTGTTGTACAAGACCATTTTAGGGATGACATAAATCAGGCACTCTGACAGCTGCACTGGCTGAGGTCCTAAAGCCCCCCTTCCCAGGTGAAGGTTGGTAGCAGGTACGGTAAGCCATGGCTCAGAACACCAAAGGCAGTTTATTCCATATGCTCTGCTTCACCACAAATTAAATTGAATGTTAAGAATAAAACCTTCCAAGAAAGTTCCTTTGTGTTTTCCTGAGAATGTAACTCATCTGAATTCTGGTGGAAACACTTTTTTCCGCATAAATTAATACCATAGTTCTCAACATTTCCTATATTACCAAAGTGATTATATATTCCACATGCATTAATTCTGCAGAGAGCATAGGTTTCATCTTCTGTGGTCATCAAACATGCAGGTCTGTTACAAAAACATAACATGAACATGAGAAATTTCAGTTTCATATCAGGTAATGTATACTGGATACACACACTGCTTAACAAATTGCATCATTACTGCATCTACACCTGGAGCAGTTAATTTTGATTTGTTACTGGTTGGTAGGACAGAATGCCATCGTATCACGAACATAGTACAATATAAAATTCCACTTTCCATATTTCAGTGGCTTTCCTTGGCTACTGTTGTGTCCTGTCACTCAGGACATGCAGGTTGAAGGCCCTTAGTTGATAACAAAGTGAACTGCACGCCTTCCAGGCTTTCGCCTGTCTCTGTTCAATGGTCTTCCAAAGAGGGGTTGGGTACTCTGAGCCATTTATCTAGAAGTAGTTTCTCACATACTTTTTTTTTAAAGAGAAAGCTTTTAATTTTTCAGCAAGTACTGAAAATTTGGGAAGGAACAAGCTAAAACATAATATATGTGGCCCTTTTATATAGAGAACATGTAGTTTGATGTGCTTATTCTCACTTTTCTTTGTGTTGCTGAATATCAGTCAAGTCAAACAAAGCATAGCTAGTCAGGATATGCTTACATAGAATCATAGAATCATTTAGGTTGGAAAAGATCTTTAAGAACATTGAGTCCAACTGTAAACCACTAAATCATGTCCCAGAGCACCACATCTACCAGACTTTTATGTACCTCCAGGTACGGTGACTCGACCACTTCCCTGGGCAGTTGGTTCCAGTGCTTGACAACCCTTTTGGTGAAGAAAGTTTTCCTGATATCCAATCTAAATCTCCCCTGGTACAACCTGAGGCCATTTCCTCCTGCCCTATCACTTGTTCCTCGTGTAGCAAGCTTGATAATCAAGCTGATTTACACCTGAATTGCAAAAAATATTGATCCTTCACAAAAAGGAAAAGAGATCAATTTAATTAACCAGATGCTACGCTATCATTGTATGCCTCTTCCCATTAATTTCAATGAGTAAATGACACATTTATAAAATGTTTTTCTCAGAGACCTTTTGACTAGCGGTTTGAAAAGGTAGGATGCATTTATCATCTTCATCTGAGAGTTTTAATTGTGCAGTTCTACTCAAAAATAATATAAAAATAAGGTCAGGCATCAGATTGTCACAGTATATTTGAAGAGAAAGAAGAAAACCATAATTACATTATCATTATACTCTCTAGACTATTGCTGTGGCATAAATATGAATCATAGGTGTTCATTTGGAAGATGTCTAAGCCACCATTCAAGATCTAAATCTTTTCATCAAATGATGATAAATTAAATTCTTAAAAGTGCAAAGATTCTTCTCTGCCTGAGAGCCAAAACAGCCAGCATTCTGAAAATTAATCCTCTTTAACTTATTTCAAGTTGCTCATTTGACTCAGATTATGTTCTTCCGTTTCCAAAAGAAAAGGAGATATTCAAGATTTGAGGTAATTTTTGAAATCTTGATCTCCTGATATAAAGTACATGATTTAGAATGTGTGTTTTGGATGAGAAGAAAAATACCTTCTCTGTAATGGCAATTTCATAGAAGTAAGGAGTACTTAACTACAGTACTTAGGCACAAAGTTCTTGGGAATTAACCAAGTGTGTTAATCACTGAAAATAATTCTGCAATAGTAGACAGCACAGACACACCATACAGTTTGTTTTCAATTCTCAAGCACGCTAGATTTGCCTCCATTCCATATTTCTTTAAGATCGTCCTCACAGCAGTCACTTTTCTAGCTTTCTAACAATTTGACAGCTAGTTGAGATTCATAGTGGTGATAACATTAAAACAATTAAAGATATTGCAATTGAGGAAAAAGAAACAAGCTCTTGTGTGTATTCTACTGCGTCAAATTCAGCCACTTCAAGCCCTAAAGAGCTGATGAAGACTAGATTAAGCTATAAATACATTTTTTCCTCTTCGTACCTGCTATTACTTATTACTGTATATCCCATTGCTATTAGTTTTATACTGCATTCCTGCCAGTCTCTGGTTACATAGGTGTATCAAAGGGCAAACAGTACCTCTCTCTAACAGTCATACTGGGAAGCCCATGAGAAGAGCCAGGCTTCTGGTTTCTCCAGATTCCCTCAGTGGGTTTCCATGTCAATGTGATGAGAGTGAGTGAAAATCTGTTCTCCATTGTTAAAATTCCAGTCAGTCCATCCTATAGATAAAATCTTGGAAGAAAACAATTTCTGCATTTTTTTTATGTCAGCCTTGCAAAAATAGTTGTCAAGTGTCTGAAAAACAGAGACAAGAAAGAATAAGGGTAGTCTGGAAAACCCTTAGAAGTTAGAAACTGAATTTCAGTAGTCGTTTCAGTGGGTGACTTTCATGTTAACATGGCGTTTTTGGGACACACTTAGCACAGAGTGGTTAAGACTTTGCTTTGCCTTTGACATCAATGAGATGTGCCATGGAAAGTAGTCCCAGGGTTTTGAAGTACTGCAGCTTCTCCAGGACAGAAATCATCGTTGGTGGGTGGATCATAAGACCTCAACACAAGACATTTAAAGCACTTTTGAAGTTTGAGATCAGAATAAATTGTCTGTAAAAGCAACCAAGAAAAGTTGTCATCTAAATTGAAGATATGCTAATATGTTCTCACAGATTTGACAAGAATAAATGCACCATCATAGAAGTATAAGACATTCCTTGTTGTCTCTAGGTTATTGGCTTTTCATTCCATCTAAACAGCCCTGACTTTTAGCTCTCATGTGCAAAAGAAATCCAATGGTTAGCATAAACCTGGGGTTTTCTGCATTCTGTGACAGACTCCTTGATAATTAAATAGCACACTTTGGAAATGAAAAGAAAAATTGAAGCTGACAAATACATTGAAAGAGAGATATATAATAATCTCAAGGTAATATCACTCTATTTTACATCCTGCAACCCCTTAATAGATACCGTTATTCTAGAAATCATGCCCATTATTTTTCAAAACCTCTTAAAAATTGTAGGCAATGTTATTAAGAACTAGTAGAAGCCATAGGATGCAGCAAACATCTAAAAAACCTAAAGTACTTACTTCAGAATACTCTAGTTCTCTGCAATTCTCAGTTCCAGCAATTAACCTTGCTATATATTATCATATCACGGGGGATTTTTTTCAGCATTTCTTTGATTTTGTTAAATTGAGAATTATGTCTGGATGAAGAGTAAACATGGTCTAATGACACCCTTGGAATGACATTATTAATAGGGTTGAAGAGTGAGGTAGTTTGTGAATGGTAACTTCAGATTATGCATTAAATAATTAAGTAACAAAACTAGGAAAGACATTGTGAGGAACTCTGAAGCAAAGATATTGCATTTATAAGTAGCTTAATAGCCCATATTTCCTTTTCCATTGTGTAGTCCCTCAAAGATTTCAATGCCATAGATATACATTCCACTGGATCCTTTTACATAAGTGCTTTGCTGATTTCTCTGCAGATTCAGACTGGATTTTAATTTTCATTAACTACTTTCACATCACATTTTGAGATCCCAGGATAAATAATTTCTTGAAATTTCTTAATCAAGAATCAAAGTAATGTACTTTATGAGTACATCCTGACAGATTTGCAGGGAGATTGAGGCAGTCTCAGAGGCAAATTGGTACTTTAGACGCATATTAACTTTGCAAACAGTTAGAGCAGTTAAGGACTTTATTGAGACCAGTAATTATTGAGTCCAAACTGCTACTTACAACCCATTGCCAAAATCTGTCCTCCCTGATGCAGGGGAGGGGCTAGAGCATCCCTCAGTCTCTCCAGGATGACCCAGCTCCATGTGTCAGCTTGGACAGGGAGGAGGTGGCAGGAGTAACATGGCCTGCTACGTGGTGCTGCAGGTACAGGTGTACTCATGTCTTCTCCTCCCACACTGAACACTGGGGCAGATAAATTATCTAACTTGTGCAGCCTGGAATTTTGTCTCCAAATAAGTAAAATGATGTTCTATTAAACATCTGGACTTTTCTGCCTGACTGCTTGAGGTCTCAATTTGATTCCTGCATGGTCAAAGACTACTCTGTGTCGTGCCAGGTAACTGAAGAGCATTTGCTACACACATTTTGGGACCACTTTGGAAATAAAATGACTGAAAACCCTTTATTACAGGTCTAAAAGATTGTAATTGATTGGTTAAGTTCCTCCTCCTCTTCCTCCTCTTATCCTTTCCCTTTCCTTTTCTCTTTTTTCCTTCTCCTCCTTCTCTACCTCCTCCTCCTTCACCTCTTCCTCTTTTTCTTTTTTCTATTTCTCTTTGTTTTTTTTTTTATGTTTTATGTTTTAGGAATATAAATTCTCATTTTTCATCCTAGTCTGTACCAAGACTAATAAACCACTAAAGCTAGCAGCTGGATTTTCCAGCCACCTTTGCTCTCCACACACTGAACTCTAAGATAAAGGTCTTGATGACCTCTGGAGGCTAAAGTGAGAAACTCTTGAAATTCATACCATGTGTTTCTGCAAGAAAAAAGTAGAGTCTCAACCAGTATAAACCAGTGCTCTTCATTGCCATTACTTAAAATATGCCAGTAAGGATCAGTTTCAAGACAGAGAAAAGGAATGAGGATGGAGGAATTTGGTAAAGCTGCATTTTTGCTTTGTTAAAGAGCAAATGTGCCTGGTACAGACAGTATCCGTAGCTCTGCCACAATGTACATTGAATATATTGTCACATGTATTGAAACAGCATAATTTAAATTTGATTTTTCAGATGTTCTCATGCTCTTTCATGATACAGAGTCAAGTAAGTTCACAAAACATCTTTTCTAACTGTGACCTCTAGCCATTTTGCTCATCTTATTTATCTGCTTTGCCAAACCTGTTTTAATACTTTCTTTGCTACAGAGAGATTTAAATTGCTGCAAACATGGGATTCAATCTGGTTCTTCTTTCACTAAAGACAGTGAAAAAGATTCATAATCAGTGTCAAATGATAAATTGGGCAGAAAGTGCACTCCAATATTCAAAAGGGAATTTTCTCAGCCTTCAATATTCAGGTAAAACTTTAATTGAGCTAATCCTGAATTTACACTTTAATCTTAAACAAGTGCTTAAATTGTATTGAAACATAGAAAACACACATGTAAAGTCAAAACCACTCTTAAGAGCTTTTAAGACTCAAAATTATACTGGTATTTACCCAAGATGAGGTAATTCTCAATATTGTCTCCAGAATTTACATGCTTTAAACATCCTCTAATACTTACTTTTGGCATTTATCCTCTGACACTTATCTTTTGCCTTGCCAGGCTTTAGTATTTAAGATTAGAGGCAAAACTTTGAACAAGCAGTCTGACTGTCTGCACACAAAGACTTGATATTGGATCCATTATCCCTGCCTGGAGACCAGTTACTCTTGGTTAACCTAAGCTCAGCTTCCAGAAAGCCACTTAATCCTGACTTGTGGTTATCAAATTTATTCATCTAATGTCTTGCTCCAGTGGCCAAGGCCTGTCATTGTTAGCAGTTTGTGCCTTATTCCTCCTGGCTCTGACTGGCCTCAATCGTCAAGACTCTCGATGTGTTGATATTTGCTGAAGTTAAGAGTCCTTTTGCATCTTTTCCCAGGAAGGCACTCAATTCACATGATTTCTCAGTCCTCTTTTTGACAAGCTAAATAGAATCTCTAAGTTTTTCACTGTGAGAAAATTTAATAATTTTAATTAAATCTAATTTGGTTAAATTTAACCTAATAATATTTGGCCATTTTGATGAATTTTGTGGTCCTCAATAATTTGGCTTTCTTTTTAAAAAATAGACATGAGAATTGTTACCTTCTCTAGTAACATTCAGTTTCTCATTTAACATACTTAAATCATTTTCAGAGTTCCTTGTGCTGGGACAGAGGGTCTTAGTCCCTTTGTATAGGCTGCATCTCATATTCCTACACATATAGCTTTTCTTTTGGCTCTGTTAAAATAATTTGGACTCAACTTATCGTCTATTGAGAGCATTCTCTGTTGGTGCCCTGCCCTCATCACTGTTGACATCATTAGACTCATTCCTCTATGTAGGCTTAAACCAGCCAAATTGTATTAGGAATGATTTTATATTTGCTTCTAGAGCACAAATAGAAATGATGAAGAGTATCACTTAGCACTAATTTTGGTGAAAACCACTTAAGAGATGCCCTCATGGATTGCCCTTGGAAATCTTAAAACAGTTTAGTATGAAGTTATTGGTATTGTGTAGTGCCATGTTCTCAACTGGGGTATGTGTGTGTGTGCGTGTGTAATGATAACAAATCAAAAATACATCCATTACATCTATTACATATATATAGTACAGCAATCAGCCAGCAAGTAACCTCACTGAAGAATGAAATCAGGTTTGTCTGACAAGTCCTGTTACAATCGAATTATGTCAAGTGACTTTCATTGTTCTGATTCTGATTGCTATTAATTCATTTTTATATTTGCCTGGGGTTAAAGTCAGAATAACTGTGGTCTACAGCTCCCTGCAAGAGGCTGCTGGTCAGGTCTGAACACTTATTGTGGGAATTTTGTTAAACACTATGTTTTAACAGTAATGAAGTTATGTACACTACTCAGAGGTCTTCTTACCTAGGTCTTTTATGCTGATGGTTACTCAGGCCAGCTGGTTTAAAAATACAGCTGGCAGATGAAAAGAACATCTTTTTTTTTAATCCTTTCTGAATAATAAACACATATTCTCCTTCATGAATCAGTGAGCTATACTGCTTCCTTTCAAATAAAATATAATTATTATTTATAGAAACATGACTATTTTCCTTCATTACTAGCTGTGTTATCACTCTTCTGTCTTGTGACAGGTATATTTAGTATCACTAAGATGTATTTTGGTCCTAATATAGTTGTTTTAGTTGTGTATCACTATTCACACTGCCACCCAATAATATTTTTTCTGAAGTTCTCCTCTTTTGACTTCCATTCTCCTTTTTCTGTGCTCCAAAAGCTTACAGCAGGTTTACACGGAATGCTGTCTGTTCCTCCCTTTCCTCTGCGACATTTGTTGCTTATCATCTTCACCTTCCTTTTGCTGATGAACTAAAAGGAGCTTTTAGCAAAACATGACATCTTTTCAACTGTACATCCATGGCTTTTTAATCATCTAATATAAGTCTAAAGAGTCCTCTGAGAAGCCAGAAAAATGAGACTGCCGGGCAGAAAATAATCACTTCTTCTCATAATTTTCCTCAGCTTGAGAAAACTAACCCTTATTCTCTATTTTTCCACACTGAATGTAATCAGATTGTGATCGCTTCCCCTCCAGCGACTAAGTTGGGTTTTTTTAAGCCAACACAGAAAAGCCTGCAAAAGAATTGGTTTATGTTGGACAGAATATCATTGCTGTGAGAACTTGCCATCTAATGCTTTGGGACTGTGGTGTTTTACTACTGGCTCCCTGGGTGAAACCTACAGTCCCTCCAACATCTTTTTCTTCTTCCTTTGCATTGGGAACAAGCACTCAGAATGACAACCATACTGCTCTGCCAGTTGATTCATGCCGTATCAAGTAGCAGCCACCCCCACCTGTCCCCCCCATCTCCGTTCTCCTGCTGTTTTTTGTCTGACACGCATCACATGCTGTAATTCTGCATTTCTCTCAGTTGTGCTGTACTGGAGCAGTTCCAAGTCTGTAACTATCTGCATTGCTGACTGGGACAGGAGGACAAAAGAAGCTGCAAGAGATGGGCTCTCCAGCTTGGCAGACTGAGGTTGCATTGAATGTGGGAGAACCCAGCTGAAGTCTGACCTCGCCTCAACAGACAGCATTGCAAAACTATTGCCACTGCCGCAAAGTCCACCTTTGCACTTAGACTGGCTGGGCACCCCAGCATTTTCTAAGGTGTAGTAATCATCAAGCTGAAGTCCTCAGCTGAGTCTGGTATGAACTATTATCTTCTCTGTGCAGCAAGTTGAGGAGAAATGGTACGTGGATTTCTTCTTTCTGTGAGTCCACCTCCAAGTAACCTGCATAAGCTTAGTGTCAGACATTCACTGCACTTAATGAGTGATTTTGAATTTTCATGGGAAATAAAACCAAAGGTAAAAATGCTGCAAATATTTTGAATAGAAACACTGTAGGGACACTTCTTCACATCACTGCAAGAATCTGCTGTTATCAACCTACTTGAAGTTGCTACCATTTTTGTTTGAAATATTGTAGTGTTGGTTTTTTTCTCTCTCATGGTCTCTCATTTTTAATTACCTTTTACTTCCTAATAAATTTAGAAAACTTCCGCTGAAAACAGCTATGACCCACAGCTCACACTTAATGTCAGAAATCTGTATGCATCACACCCAGTATTTCAGTTTGCATAACTTACTTGTGGCTTGTTATTAAAGCTGCTTGCATAATAAAATTAAATGCAGTTTACATTTAGTAATGTGTCTGTTCACTTGCCTGTAATCAAACTGACAGCTTTTCCTTTAAACAGTCAATCAAGTCTCCAGTTCTTTCTGGCTGTTTGTTTGATTGGAGTTGAGATGTCATAAAACAGAATGGAATATTTTACAAGTTCTGATTAGATGCTTTGACTTTTTTAGGGCTGCAATTTCTCTCATTCATAAAAAAATCCCAAACCTGAATTATTAAAAAATCTCCGATTTTAATTTCACAGTTGATGCTACAGTTACCAAAAACACAATCTGAATTCTAAATGTTTTTTTTTTTTTCTCTGTCAAAACTAGCTTAAAAGCCTGTACATTAAGATCTTAATTGATTAGATTATAACAACAGTTTCACAAATAAGGCATAATTTTTCCAGGCTATATCCTCTGAATACAGCTGTGTTTAAAGATAAGGCAAAATAATTCTGCTACAGAACAGAATTTAGGAACTGAATGTTAAGTCTGCAGCTGGAATAGTACGTGGTTTGAAGTCAAAAATGTTACCTGAAATTTTTTTATTACTTAGAAATTAAGAACATGTCCTAAGAGTCTTGAAAGGAAAGGAAAATTAGTAATGAACATGAAACACTGTAAAACTTTATATCTAATTCATTAAAAGGCAGACTCTTGCTAATGTGTAGGAAAAACTCCCAAACATTACATTTCAGATCAATTCTCCGTTTCAATTTGTAATATTTGGCAGACTGCATGAGCATCAAACATGGTCATATTTTTATTCTTTTCATCTTACTCTTTGATCTTTTCACATATTATATACAGATACTTAACGGCCTTACTGCTACAGGCCTCATGGGACCCTGCATTCAAAACGTCTCTCTGAAACATATGTTTGAAATAACCATTTGAAATACTTACGAAAGCAGTATGATTAAAGTAACTCTCTGTATATAACCACAAAAAACTAGGGCAAATTTTTCAGTCCTGACTCCTTCTCTGGGGTGTCACTATTTTGTGGTGTCAAGGAACCCAGTTTCAAGAAGTGGTTGCTGCTTTTAAGTTATCACTGTTTGAGAATCAAAAAATTGGATTGCAGCATTCCCAAGGCATGACTTTTAATGAAGACAAATAAAGCAAGAATCCAACCCAGTAATATATCATACAAATATTGGGAATGAGTGGCATTTATAAATCTTTTCAAATATACCTCTTCGGCTCTATAAAGCAAACCTCAAAAAAGAACTAGTTTAGGGTATCATTTCTGTGTGAAGAATTTAAATGGAACATATTGCCAATAGGACTAGTACCCTTGCTAGTATGCATTTTCCTATCTTGATAGATACATAAACTGTAAAAGAATAGTTTGTGGTGGAAGGGACCTGTAAAGGTCATCTAGTCCAACACCCCTGCAATGAGCAGGGACATCACCCACTCAGAGCCCTGTCCAACCTGACCTTGAAAGTTTCCAGGGATGGGGCATCTACCACCTCTCTGGGCAACTTGTGCCAGTGTTTCACCAGCTTGAGTGCACAACATTTCTTCCTTATACCTAGTCTGAATCTACAGTCTTTTAGCTTAAAACCATTATGCCTGGTCCTATTGGAACAGGCCCTGCTAAAAAGTTTGTCCCCGTTTTTCTTATAATCCCCTTTTAAGTACTGAAAGGCCACAATAAGGTCTCTGCAGAGCCTTCTCTTCTCCAGGCTGAACTCCCCCAACTCTTTCAGCCTTTCCTCACAGGAGAGACATTCTATCCCTCTGACTGTTTTTGTGGCCCTTCTCTGGACCCTCTCCAACAGGTCCATGTCTTCTACTGAGGTCTGCAGAGCTGGACAGAGTATTGCAAGTGGGGTCTCACAAGAACAGAGTAGAGGGGTAGAATCACCTCTCACAACGTGCTGGCCATGCTTCTTTTGATCCACCCCAGGATATGATTGGTCTTCTGGGCTGTGAATACACATTGCCAGCTCATGTACAGCTTTTCATCCCCCAGTTTCACCAAGTCCTTCTTGGCAGGGCTGCTCTCAATCCCTTCATCCCCCAGCCTTGTATTGATACCGTGGCTTGCCCCAAGACAGGTGCAGGACCCTGCACTTGGCCTTGTTGAACTTCATGAGGTTCTCATGGGCCCACTTCTTGATCTTGTCCAGATCCCTCCAGGTGGCATCCTGTCCCTCAGGTGTGTTAACAACACCACTCAGCTTGGTCTCCACAAGGATGACAGTCACAGTGCCAGAAAATGTAAGAATCATGAATCAGAATTGTATCCTTTACTTTGAACTCTCACGAATTACATTTGTGACTGATGCTCTTTTCCAAATGTTTAGCTTTATGTAATACTCATAAGTCTTAATGTGACTAGAAGTGACCAAAGTAAAGAGAATACACTGTACCCTACAAAAATGGTTGCACTGATCTCAAGAGATGGGTGTATAAGGCCTTCTTGTCTAACTGCAGCTACCTACTAGTGAGATGTTAGGGCTAAACCAAGGAGCTCTGCTCCTTGCCTTACCAGGGAAATGGAGCCCTATAATGCAGTACCTAGCTTCAGGGCTACCTGAGGGCAGAAAACTCATATTCTCTCCTCTGAGTACCAATGAAAGTGGTCCAGGTCACTACATAGAGTTCATGTATGGATTTTGCAGGGCTACATTTATATAAGAGAAATCTGACCCGGACATACTGTCTGGTTTATTATTATTATTTATTATTATTGTACTATCGATTGACTGTAGCTACAGTTTTAGTAGCTCCATAAGTGAGACTCTTCTGAATATCTCATTGAGTGAAATAATTAAACTCTACATTATAGATATAACATTAGCAGAAAGCCAATCTGAAATACCAAGCCTGAAGGGATTCTTATCCCCTGTCCAAGCTGGGTGCATTCTTATAATTCTTCCACATTTTAGGATACCAANTCAGAAAGCTAATACCAAGCCTGAAGGGATTCTTATCCCCTGTCCAAGCTGGGTGCATTCTTATAATTCTTCCACATTTTAGGATACCAAAAAATTAAAAGAAAATTGCTATCTACTTTTCCCCTGTACTCTGTAAATGCAACTCATAAATAAAATGACTGCAGACATTAAAGGAGTTCTGTCTAAATTATTAGAGTTCAAATTAACCTGATCTATAAACATAAAAGTTTACAACTTAGAAGGTCAAAAGTAATCTTCATTTATATTAGAAAGGAAAAGAACCCAGAATAGACACTTTTAAATATACCAGCAGTGTTCCAAACTTTTTTGAGAAATCCTTATAATTCTACAATTTTTTTAAAATTAAATCATATATCAGTTCAGCAATCAAAGTGCATTTTAATAGTCCTCCAGCCATTATGAGATTGTTTGGCTGCTAGAAGCAATACGTACTGTCTAATTTAGTAATTTCCTGATTGTAGAAATTAAAAAAAAATGTTTGCGCTAGTTTTTTACATGCAACTTCTGTTTTGTTCTGGAGCACTTGCAGCTACTGGTAACTGAAATATGTGAGGTTATAATAAACCAGTCACTGAAAGAGGGGCAAAATTCTGTATCTTGATTGTGAAAAAACATATTTAACTCATTTGAGAAGCTTGTAAGACTTCCTAGTAAATAGTACAATCTTGCAATGCACAGGACTCTGAAATTATTGATCTTAGAGACAATAGAAGATCCATGCTTTCTTCAGTATTATGTGTGGAAATATTTCCATAGGAGTGTCTGCAAAGGAGCTGGTGCTCTGTGTCAGGCAAGACTTGAAGGTGAGTTTACCCATGGCTTTCTTCCCTACACCCTTCACCTGACTGGACAGGGGCACAATGTTTCCGCCTGGGAAGGAGAGGAGAGGACCAGCCGACCGCAGCTGAGTGCTTGTACAACCAAGATGCGGAGGCACCAGTGCAGTACAAAGGACAGGGCAGCTCAGTGTTGCTCACAGGCTTGAAGACCATCACCCCCTCAACTTTGCTTTTGGGCCTCCCCAAAGACAGGTAGGTTGGCTGGTGAAAACCTGTGGTGGCAGGTGGCAGCAGCTGTGCTTTTACTTCTGAGATTCACACTGTGGTTTTTTGCCAAACGTAAATAATGCTCTTGAATCATGGTCATTAGGGCACTGTAAAAGCGTTTGATATTTCCCCCTGCTGTACTTTTGCTTTAACTGCGAATAACTGACAGCAGCAATTTTGTTTCTAAGCACAGCCCTAACTTGATATAGAGTCCCTTGGACTAGTATCTCATTGCTACTCCTGCACATTACAGAAAGAGAAGTCTTTATTGCATGTTTTATGGCAGATTGGCTTTAGCTGAGCTTCATATGCTCCTCTTACTGAGACTGCTGAAAGAGGCTGTCTAAAATCTTTGCAGTTAGAGTGGAGCCACAGCTTCAATGTTTACATGCAGCGGCCTAGTATGAGCACAGAAGAAAAAGGGGAGATCCCCTCCTCAGTGAAATAATAACAACCCTGAACACAGCCTCTTTGCAAGAGGCTTTCCCCAGCCTAGGGAGAGCACATACTTCAAAGTTGCCAGTCAGCTTTTCCCAGTCACAAAGCTGCCTGCTGATTCTCCGATTTTCAAAGTGCTCACTCTACATCTAGAGCAGCTCTTCAGTATGTTCTGATGTGTGGTATACTTGCCGTGGGATAAAAAGGGATAAAATTATATCCTCTGACCAGTTGTCTTCTGTTTTATAGCCTATCATTGCAGCTTTTCTGTCCCATGCACTCCCAATTCAGTTGCATTTCCTGCATGTTAAATAATTGGGCTACTGCATTTTAGTGGGGGCCTCCCAAACAGTAAAGCTCTTATCAGCAAGAGCTGACAAAGTTCAGTGTGCAGGGATGGCTTCATAGCTATAGTGATTTGAATACAACTCCTGCTTACCTCTGCTAGCTGACTGCTAGGAAAGGGCTTACCAAACTAAAGGAATAATTGGTTTCTGCCTAGGATTACTTCCTACTCTACTCTCCTAAGGTATCTACATTGCAATGACGTTTTTTGAATGTGCTTTTGAATTGTTGGTCAACTGCTCCTGCATCTGTTCCAAGCAGAGAGGAGGTATTTGAGAACCACAGGGAAAAGTGATTTGTTTGCTTCCTAGGTCAGTGCTGAGTACTGGTATGTTACTGGAGTCAGTGTTGTTGAGAGTCTCACAAAATGTACAAGTTCACTTTTGTATCATGAGCAAAGCCATCCATGTGCTTCCAGCCTGTAGCACAGACAGGTTTTGGGCATCCCATTGTCCTCATGGCATTCCCAGTACAGCTGTCTCCTACTAGCCCGTCCACTTCTCCAGGAGCAAATGGGTCTAGGATTGTCTCTTTCCATCAGATTCAACTACCATAAAATAGAAATTGCCCCTCTCCTCACTGCAGCTTGGCCTGTAGCTTGGTTGTGCAGAATATCCTCTGGGATATACTCTCAGCCTAGGGAGGGTTTGGGATCAAGGTACCTCATTTTCTCATGTAGTGCTCTAACTTCCACACTCGTGTGTAAAATGCAGGATGACTTTTGGCATGAAAGTGGTCCTGGGCGCAATGCTATCATATGCTTCAAGGGTACCCCTCAAGGAAAGCAGGTAGAATTTACCCACCACTCTGCTTCAGTTCCTGGTGGCCAAAGTAGCAGCAATTTTATATATACCATCAGAAATCTGGAAGAGATGAGGCTAGGAATATCTCCAGGCTACATTTTCCACAGCGTTGTTTAGGATAGCTTTTGCTTTTGTAACTGGGAAGGAAATGATTCCCTGCATGTTATTGTCTGTATGATGCATACCTTCTTTAGAGGCTGTGAGATGACAAGGTCAGGCCAGAAATATTTTGAAAGATGTCAGTCAAATGCACACTATCCTGAGTGTTATCAAAGCACCCAAGAAATACTTTATCTTAAATACTTCATTATGTATCCTGTCATGAAGAGCTGCAGGGGGAACAAAACTGGAAGTGTTACTACTTATGGGTCCATTTGTCATAAATTAGATGAATTTACATGTTCTCAGGGTACCCAGCCTGAACAGTGTGCAAGACACCTTAAACAGACCTTTACTAGTTTTCAAAATGCTGAGACTGCTGTCCCAATTCATAATCGCAGCTTTCCACATTAAAAATGAAAATGCCAAGCTGCTATGTCATCTTAAATTAAGCAGCAGTAATGTTCAGACATGGCCAATTCATCTAATTTGAAGCCAAAGAAGAATTATTTTAATTTCCAAGCTCATTTAGATTGTATCTAAACCAGAAATGTTTATTTTTCAAAGGATATGAAGCATATACACTAATACTGCCAGACTCATTACTTGGAGGAAGGACCTAAACTTTCAGTTATTAGGCAAAGTCCCACTTCTTTAAGGCATTTTAGCAGTTTTCCAGGCTTGAATTCAAGGCAATGATCACATTTGCATTTTTCTGGGCAGCAGATAGCAAGTGAAATTATCCCACATCTTTTGTTATTAAGTGGTTTTATTTCTTTGTATGTGCAGAAGACTGATCTGGTTTTAAAATGGCTCCTTGCAAAATCATCTGGTGATCATCAGACTGGGATGGACCTGTTTTAGCATTATTTTAGTAGCAGTAGTAGTAGTAGCTGTAGTAGTATAAGAATGAAAAATGACTTGGTTTTCACTATGTTCAATATAGAGCATAAACCGTTGCGTACTGTCTCTGTGTTTGCAGGGCACTTAGAAGTCACGCCAATATCACACCCTCTATCAGAGTTTGAGTTAAAGAAAATTCAACACAGGAGCAATTTCTGCTCAGCTTTCCTTCCCCAAGACTCACCTTTTTTTCTGATGTTCAGGTATTTCCAATGCTTTCATTAATATTTAATTTTCTGTCCCCAGGAGACATCTGTTTTGGGCACATTTGCCTCCTGATCCCTGGCAAGCAGGGGAATCATTTTGGCATCCAGCAAACGCCGCCTCATTTGTCACTGTGCTGCCTGTGCTGACCCTCACGGCTCCTTCTGCCTCACCCTCTCTGACCTCCAGCTCTTTATACATTTGCAAAGCAGGGGATTTGTCTTCACAGCTCTTGCAGTTCTCTTTATGTTTTATGGTTATTTTTGAGATCAGGCCATCTGTTCTATGTAGATGGAAGGGCTTAAGGAGAAAGGCAGATATCTGTGCCTTTACAAAATACTTTCCCTAGCTTTTTCAGTTTATTTGACTGATGGTTGCTGCTCTTTCTGTCTCTCTTGATTTGCCCTCATTAAATGCTCTGATCCATGCTTAAAAATCTAATTTAGATTAGTGGCGCTTCCTTAAGGGTCTTCTTCTTCCTCTCTAAACACTGAGTCCCTCAGTACTAAATGAAGGCAGAATAGAAAAGCTTCCTAAGGTACACTGTGAGGAGAGTGTGCAGTGCAAACTCAAACAGACAAAAGGATTAATTGAAACCTGAAAGGTCTTGGTAAGCTGGGAAGGTGTGCTGGGAAGGTGTTCAGCACAGATAGGCATAGAAGACCCAGGGAGGCAAAGTCTGACATTAGATTTTTTGGAGAATTTGGTAAAAAAGATGCTGGATGAAGTAGTATCTGGGACAGAGACATTAAAGGGGAACCCTGGCCATGGAAGAGCAGGGAAGCTGGAGAGGAGACGAGGAGGAGTGGAGGCAGCCATTGCAGAGCCTGCAAATACTGAGGAGGTGTTGAGACTGTGAGAAAAGTTGGGCTGTGTGTCCACCAGCAGTCAGTGGAACAAGCATTAATTACATCAAAAATTCAAAAGTTTTGTGTTTTTCCCCCCTTTCTGAGTCCCCTGTTTACACTTGAATCCTCTAATGGACAGGATTTGTTCAATGACAGTAATGAAAAAGTAATTTGAATATCCAGATTCTGTCTCTAAAACAGTTCTCAAAAAATGAAGACTTTGAAAAGGTAGAAGAATGAGCTGAAAATCTTGCTCTTTCTACTCAGGCTGAAGAAAGACTGTCTGGAAGCTTCCTTCTGTGCTATTTTTGCATTTTTCTTGTAAGCCCTTAGGGTCTCAAAACTGTAGCTCTGTCTAAGAGAAAATGAGAAATGTAGCTGAATATATCTGCCATAAAAACAACAGGAATGCAGAAAAAAAATTTTGCCTCTGGCTAAGAGAATCTGGAAAAATTAAGGAGGTAGGCTACAGGGAGCTCTTTGAAAGGGTTAGTACTCATGGTCTATGGAGTGCTGGGAGAGGTGTACTGTGCACCCTACATATGTATTTAGCAGGTACCCCCACCACAGTCTCTTAAAGAGCCTGGCATTTGTCATGCTCAACTAACACTTAAATAGCACTAATTGCCCTCCATTCGCTCAGAAGGAGAAAGAGAGAGGAAGCAGAGGTAGCAGATATTGGGTTTGTATTGGTTTTTTTTGTATTGTATTATTTGCCTGTAAAGGCACTTTCTCAGAAAGCAGGTGATACAAATTCTTGCTTATCCTGGCTCTGAAAAGAATCAAAGCCTTTATTTGTGTTATCTAATTTGCTACTGGTATAGACATGCTTCTGTGGTGGAAAGAAAGGACCTCCTTTCCTCTCATGTCACAAAGTCAAAGATGGAAGCAATGCTGCAGAGGACCAAGAAAACTGACCAGATGATCGTTTATATGCTTAGGACCTGCATGAGTGAGGCAATTTCTGGCCTTCAGCCCCAGCCCGGCAGAGGCACTTGTGCCTGGGAAGCAGAAGTATGTCCACCTGTTGTGGTGGTGGTCCTGAACTTGTTTGTGCATATTAGCATGAGACTGTCCTCAAAACTGTGCCCACATTTATTAATCAGTCTCGCTGCTTCTGGCAATACACTCCTCATAGTTTCCTCTTTGGAATGTTTTAAATATCTCCTTGCTTGTTAAGCTGGGTATTGTGGATCCTTTAACTCTGAGTATTAAGCATGTGGGAAGCATGTATGCTTAGACAGGCTGACAGCATCACCAACTCCTGGTCTGGAGTAAAGTAAGTTTATGGCTTTGCAGCAGTGAGTATCACAATGCAGAGGCCCTTTTTGCAATTGTTTTAAATCTCTATTAAGCAGCTATTAAGTCTTCAGGGATACATACTGACCATAAACGTATATGCTTTTCTTGCCTCAGGTTACTCAAAAGTGTTATCATGGAACACAGTATGACTTGAGAGTTGCATTTGCCTAGTGGTTTAATAACAACAAGCAAAAGATAATCAGGGTATCTCAAACTGCTATAATTTACTTAGTGTTGCATCCCTTTATCGTTCGCTCAGCTTGTATGCGAGTTTAGTTTCAAATTGACATTTGGCCTTTTGTCTCTTTGTGGCAAAGCAACCAGAATAATACTTAATTACAATTTTTCTGTTTAATCTATCATTTTAAAAATAGACCAGAGGTGAGTTCTGCGGTACTTTTTAAGTAAAAGAATGCTCTCACAAACATCATGTTAGCTTGAAGAAAACATTCATATCATCATCTCAGTGTTCTCTCAGTGACATAATTAGGTTCCCTAAAATTTCTATGAATCTTCCTTTGTGGCAAGAGAGAAGAAATTTCCCCACCCCCTCCCCAGCCCCATTATATGCCTGACAGATCAATGTTGTTCGCATTCCTGTTTCACTCCGAAGGGAGTATTGGTGGGTTTTTTGGGGGTAGAGAGAATAAAATTTTCACAAATTAGGTAAGGAAATTATTTTATTTTTGCAGTAAGGGTGTCCTTAAAGTTATCACTTCCTCTAACCAATTTCCTACAAAGAGACCAAAAGCTCTCTTAGATGAAGGCAGTGTTTTTCACATGAACTGTTTCTAGAGTCCCATTTTAATGCTTTTTGGAAGCCTATTGCTACATAGGTAATGGATTTTCTCACTCTGCCAAGTTATCTGACAACTAGTTGATAGCCAGTGATAAACCAACAGACATATGCTAGACAGGTGCCTCCATGAGATTGAATTAGCATTATCTGCATTTAAATTCTGTTTTTCACACCCTGAAAGTACACAATGAGGAAGCAATCAGCAATTACAGAACCTGAGATATAAAATGCTACAATGGATTCTCCATACAAAGATCTTCCTGAGCTGGCAGTGTATTTTGGTTGTCTAAGTTGATAAATATGGAAATTCAGCTGCCTGATTTCAGGTGACTCATTAGATGCCTGTCTTCCATGCTTTACAGTCTCAACTGAGTTTCTCACTAGGTGCTAGCTATTCAAATAATTTGGGGGCACAAGAAAGCATATTGTCAATGTCACAATGTGTTGCTGAAAATCTTAAGGATTTTCAGAAAAATGTTCATTTGGCAATTCCCCACAACAACCTTTAAAGTGACAGGTTTCATATTTTCTGTAGTACTGGTGATCCTCATCCAGGTCTTTTCCTTGACCATTTCTATCCTCTTCTGCCACAGACTGCTTTTGGAAAATTTTGCTTCTGAGCATGAAAAAAGTTCGTTCCAAAAAACTTGTAGATCTTAATATCTCAGAAAGCACTATACTGTGGTGCCAAAAGGGCTTGGACTCTCAGGCCAACAAACAAAAAGCTTTACTGAAAAAAATTGGTGTGGGAGAGGACATCCTGTGTGGTCACAGCCATCCTTCTTGTGCTTCACCAAAGGTCCTTGTCTCCCTTCAGCTCTAGTACTATATATGTACAGGATCCACTGTTTTAAAGACATTTCTGAGGAATCTTTAAGGGTCTTGTCATTTCCTCACTGATGACTGTTGGTCAACTGCACCAGTTATTCATGGTGTGAATTCATCAGAGAGGCTTTAAGAATACTTGTATGCATTATGCTCCTTTGTTTATTTCAATTTGTCTTGCCTTTTGTGCCTTTTCCCCACCACTTTCTTTTCTGTCACTTGCCAGGGCGTAAAGCTGTTTCCATCACTCAGTAACATATTTATCTCATGCAGCAATAAAAGGATACGCTACCATCCTTTCAAACTGTCATCTGCTTAAAAGAAATGTCAACAGTGCCAAAATCTGTGATGCTCATCACATTGACACTTCAGGGGGACAATTAAATGGCTAGATTAAGACCCATGTGGGTCAATTTTTTCATGCATTACAGATAAATGAAGTTGAGTGCTGCAAATGGAAAATGCCTCTTACTAAGCACTTAACATAATCTCTTTCTGTTACCTTAGACACCTACAGAGAGCACATATCTTGCATTAGCTCACTGAAGTACACTCTAAAGGTCCAGGAAAATGTCAGATAAAAGGGCGACTGTATGGGTTCTCCTACCAGTGCATAGAGGTAATTCTCAGCATGGCTGTGGTAGTGAGATCTGGGAAAGAATGGAGGTGGATTTTAGAAGTCAGGAGAGAAACATGTCAAGGTGCTGTTCAGAACCCAAACTATGCCTCCTCAGCCCAGGTTCTCTTGAAGAGAACGATTCACATAAAGACCCAAAGAAGGCTGGTGAGAGAAATAAGATTTTACTCACCTGTGAGGGTCTATTGGACTGAAATGCATAGCTATTCAAGTATCTCCGCTAAGTTTTGGTTGCAGCTCTGACATTTATAGCGTCCTGGTTCACTCTTTTAATATTGAGCACCTACAATTTGCAAACATCTTCCTTTTGCAGGTTAGTTAAGGTGACTCATCCACCTGAGTAAGGCTGGTATGTTAATGTTGGCAGATTGAAAACATGACTATATGATTCCTTTTTCACACCCTACGTACAATCCTTCCTACAAGCTCCACATAGACATCCTTCCAAGGTCATGTACAACCCTACAAATATTGTTTCTTAACAGTCAAAGCATTAATACAGTAGTCCATGGAGCCTGAAAGTATATGAACAATGTCCACCAACATTAATAGAGCTCTCCAAGAAGAACCCAGCCACATTCTTGTGTTGGGTCTTTGAATGCTCCACCAGTCCCGAGGTTCTTTCTGTCTAGTTACTGCAATCAGGAGACATTGGATTCCTGTCCAGGGCCTTCACAATTGGAGCATGACTGACTGGAGTTTTCTCCCTACCGCCCAGCAGCTGAGATAGGGGCCTATGGCAATATGAGAAAACTGGCTGAGCACGAGGAGAGAATAGACCGCTCCCTGCAACCTGGCTAATCAGTCACTCCCAGAGGAATGAACATAGTCCAACACATTACCATTTATAAACTCCATTCCTGCAAAATCCATTTCTTCTCCCCCGAGTCTGCTGTGGCCTATAGTACCTGTGAAGACCACATCACAACTCAAGTCAATGTCATGTACAATCTAGGGGCCAGATAAAAGCCAGGTACTGCCCTCTCCTCACCCCCCACCCCCCCAAAGTGAGTTTTTTGTACTAATTAAAGGTGCTGCACTGACAGCACAGAATAAAAAAATACAGTCCCCCTGCCTCTGCCTTCCATGACAGAACAAATCCAGGACAGACAGTTATATTCTTTGTATTGGTCTATCACTTTGTCTCAAAGTCTATTCAGAAGCCATCACTCTGAGGGCAAGAAGTTATGCAGTTAGGTTATATCGTGCAGTGCAGCCATCAGTGTCAATTTTCTATCTGTCAGCTGGGTACAAGCTATGGCAGTGCTCCACTGCTGCTTTGGCAACCCCAGCAGCCCAGGGCTCTGGCTGTAAAAATGTTCTTGTCAGTAGCACCCAAACTAGATGAATGTGCACTATCTTAGGTACAGCTGTGCAGCACCAGCCTGACGTGTGGCCTATGCTTTCTTGTCAATAGATAGCCAAAAATCAGCCTGGTGGGTGAGAGTTTCTTCAGCACAGGATTTCTGCTGCTAAATCAGTATTGGAAGGAAGAAGGAAAGGGATGGAGAGACAGACCCATAATATCTATCTCTCGGTTTCAGTCCAGCGGATTACTTTTTCCCTCTCACTATGGGCATATCATTCTTACCAGGCCATGGGAAAGAAGTAGAGAAAAGCTATTTCCTTATTTTTTAAAGGCATCTAGCACCACAAGCTCATTGAGTCCATCTCCCTGCATTTGTACCTATCAATTGCTTTGAATCTCGGCCTGAATTTCTCTAAGTGCCTTCACTACTACTTGATCTTCCCATAATTCTGCAAGGACAAAAGACACAGGAAGGACACAGGCATAACAGAGGTGGAAAGTTGTTATGCTAATAAGAAGTGTATGCCAACAGGAAACATCCTTCAAAATCACTGCTATGACTCCTTTCCATGGGGGGCAACCAATTAGCTAAACATGGGAATTATTCAATATCAAAGAGCTAATGCTGTAAGAAACAACAGTTCTGACAGCTGTTTGATTACTTGGTAATCTGTGGGAAAGTGGATCATTGGCACTTTCCTGTAGCCTGACACACTGCGTGATTTTGAAATTTTGACCCCGAGTAGAAGTGCAAAAGAATTTTGAAATTTCTAGTTATAATATCCAGATAAATTAGAGAAAATTGAAAATTAACGTACTCAAAAATACTTCACCCGTGATCAATAGAACTCAAATACTTGGGTGTTCATTTCTATTTTAGGAGCTAATGGTAGGTTTTCTTAGTTATTCCTGGTGAATGCTTCCTCTCATTTTTCATTTTCTAAAAGAAAAAGTAAATTAGGAAAAGTAAAAATATGAAATCACATCCAACAGAGTAAATTATCTGTTGGAAAAGAAGGCACTGAATTACAGGGCAGAGGTAAACAGTGGCATATTATAAATACTGCTTGCCCAGCCTAAGGCCTGTTCATGTTGGGACATCCATTTGGCTCAGGTGACCGTTTCTATCACAGAAACCAGGATACAGAGCTGGAGGGTGGATGAAATCTTGACATCAACAAGCAGCATTTCCTTCTACTGAATCCTCTGTCCTCTGTTTAGTAAGAGCTTACTGAGAGTGTGCCCAGCAGTTTTCAGGTCTATTCTCTCTGAAGTCTCCTTATTATTTAATTTTGAGCACATACAGAGATGGAAAAAAAAAAAGAAAAAGAAGGCTGGTAAATGGGAACCAGGGTACTGGATCTTCAAAGTTGTTGTGCCTCTTGGGATGACTGTGCACCCCTGATTACACTGCTGCATTTAGCTTTTTCTGCAGGAACACCCTGTCTCTGTGGATGCTCTCAGAGATGTGGGTGGAAGTCCCACTACACAGCTGGCAAGGAAGAAAACTCAACCTTATCTCCACTTCAGAGGATGGCCAGTCTGTACAAAACACCGACATATTTTTCCCATCCCCTCCTCTCTTGCTAGGCTGAGCTTGCTCAGAGCTGGTCACTAGGCAGGGCCCTGGGCCCAGCAGACACAGAGAAGCAGTTGGGGAATACTTTTGGGCTTTAAGCCCGAGCTTTGTGCTGAGGCCCTCTGCGTGGGCAGGGCGGCCATGGTCTGCAGAAATATAGAGGTCATTACTGGGAGGACCAAGGGTTTTAGCTATCTGAAGAGTGAGCAACTGAGGAGCCTTGAGGGTGATGGGGTGCCAGTGGCACCTGCATGAAGTCCCATGCCTAAACACCATCATGAATTTAGGGTCCGCTTACAAACAGTTGCACCATTAGCACGCAGGGCAGGGATAGTGTTCAACAAACCTCAATTAACCTGCAAGAATCCAGAGCCAAATGGGAAGCAGAGAGGGTCAGAACAGAACCCAGCTATTTTGTCCTTGCACCTTCATGCTCTGTTTTCCACGGGTGAAAAAGAGGACCTCTCACTGCTCTGCACTGATCACTGACAGGCAGGAAACATGATTTTGTTTGGGGTCTTACTGCATAGGAAACACATCAGCAGAAATTAGGTTGCACTTCTGATGGAATAACAGCCATCCCCATAAGCTTCGTTTGGAAATGACAGCAAGTGATTGTGTGGGGATAGCAAGATGTTCCAGCGGCTACAGATTAGACAAGTCACCTTCAGCATGCTCTGTGTGCTAACCTGAATGGGCAAAAAAAAGAAAGTGGATGATGAAGCACTGCTAATTTGCAAAACACTTAACCTGTATGCAATTATCATATATAGTGCCTCTAGCAGATCAGCTCTACCACTTTCCGCTCTTACAAAGCAGCAGACCCATGCTGGGGATCACCACAGGACTATAGCTTCATGCAACCGGATTAAAATGTAGGATGCTGTGTAATTTTCCACAAACCTGCTTATTTAATCGATGCTGCCAGAAAAGCCAGTGGTCCTCATTTTCTGAAGATGTTAGAGAAGCACAAAACAGAATAAAAGAGCATTTCCTGTCCCAGCAAAGAGGATTTGTGCAAATATTAGGGGTGAATGGGTGGCACTGAATTTTTACTGTGGTTTTTATCACAGCAAGCACCTAAGGTCATTAAATACAGATGGAATATACTTCCTATTGCACAGCTGAAAATACCAATAAATCAAAAGCTGCAAGGGTTCCAGAAGTTGGAACAATTAGATTTTTTATAAAACTGTTCTGTAAAGTGGCTGCTTTAAGGAAGAAAAGTGGGCTACCTAAACAATAAATTGATGGGGTTTATTTAGTATTTGAATTAAAACAAATTGGAAAGAAATTAGATAGTATTTCTATTCCTGTTTTTACAGGGAGGTTGAAGAGTACACCCTCTGATCATTCTGTTGCATATCTGTTTTCTTAAATATCCTATTTTTCAGTTGAAGTGTGTTATCTGTAGAGCATTCTTCATCTTGTATACTAAAAATGTGTAAGTGTATGACACTTGTCTTAGCTCTAAGTCTGAATTTTTCTGAATTACAGAAGACCTGTAAATGGGCTTCAGGTCTGAGTTATGCGTTTACAAAGAAGAGACATTTATTAAAAGTAACCTTTCCTTTTTGCTACCCATCTCAACTGCCTACAGGTCTTTCTTCTTATCTGCCCCTCAGCAGCCATTCTGGGCCAGCTAAGTAATTGCAGATGCAGCTTTGGTTCAGCTGCAATAGGAAACGCCACCCTCATAAACACTGACAAATGCCAGGAGCCATTTTCAGTAACTCCATTGCAGGGGCTCCTTCTGAAGTGAGCACCTTCCATGTGGAAGCCCCAAGGAGAAAGGTGCAGGTGATACCCATTTCCATGTTTCCTTGGAGGAAGGGGGCATATTTCCAGAGGCTGTTATGTTCATAGAATCATAGAATTGTCTAGGTTGGAATGGACCTTTAAGATCATCCCATCCAACCATCAACCTAACTCTGATAAAAAAAAAAACAAAAAAACATCACTAAACCACCATGTCACTAAGCACTATGTCAACACGTCTTTTAAATACCTCTAGGAATGGTACCTCAACCACTTCCCTGAATAACCCATTCCAATGCTTCCAACGTTACATGGATCTTGATGAAACTGCAGCCCTGAGGACTATTTTCTGAGCTTTCATCTGCCTGCACCACCATCTCTATTATAAGGACACAGGGGAAACCTGCAGGGGGAATGTTACAAAAAAGAGTTTTGGCTCAGAATTTGTTATGCCCACAAAGGTCTTGGCCAGGGCCTGTGTGAGGCAGCTGCATGCCTGCCCCACAGCTGAGATTTACTATGTAAACGCAGTGCAAAACCCACTGAACAGCAGGTCTGAGGAGCTGACCAGATGTAGGCAGGCCTGTAGCCATCATGGATTTAACCAACATCCCTTGGCTCTGCAGTTCATCACACAGGCTGCTCCTCAAATTCTGTTGCTCCAAGTGTTTCTTAAATGCAGTGCAGATGGCCTCAGACTTGACACAATAAAAATTGTTTTCTGTATGGTGATAAAGTGATGCCCCTGAGGGAAAAATCAAGATATTGCACCTCTTTGTCAAAAAAGATTCTGGGTGTATGGTATATCCTTTACATCAAAAATAAAAATTGCCGCAAGTGAAATTACCAGAAATGTCATTTATACCAAGAGAGATACTCTGCAGCTCTTCGGGTTTCCTACATGAATCTTTCATTTGTTTGCACTTGTCCTCTTTGTAGGGATGATACACACATATTTGGCCCTTGCAGGCTGAAGGGCCTAGGTATAATCATTAAGCAGGCACGTGAAAAAAATGTTGCTTGTGCCAGGTAATCACACTCAGGCTGAGCCTGGAAATCCCAATGCAACTATTTAATATACATAAGAATCTGGCAGCAGACTTGCAGGGTTTCTTATGAGGACTTTTGTCGCTTGAGCCATATGACTCTACGGCTGACTCTGTGATAATCAATCTTCTATTCTCTTTTGTACACTTGAATGTTCATGTATTTATTCTCTTTTATAAGCTCCTTTGGCTGTCACATGAAACTGAGGAAAAGAGGGGGAATTATTCATTCCCAGACCCTAGATAGGGAACTAAAGTCAATGGGTGTTTTTTCGAGGGGGAACACTGAGTTCAAGGTCAGCTTTTAAATGTGAAGAAATTATCAGAGAATAGGACCCCTGTCTCTGTCTAGGTGGTTAAATGTAAAGCTTTCCCCCACCCCCCCTTATTTTTTAAGCACTGCTATGTAGCATTTAGTTTTATTCCTGTCAGATAGTTCATGAATTTTGGAGTCTTCAAACATCAAAATATTAGATTTTCTGCCAGTTTTACTGTTTTCTAGAGCCAGGGGAGTTTGCACATCAGGGGAGGTGAGAAGGGCACTTCTTTGAAGGAGGACCATTCCACCGGTCAGGCACCGAGCACCCTTCTGGGACCATCTGCACAGGTCAAAGGCACTCATCCCAACTGACCTTTAAGGCAGGATGGTGGGCACTCGTCTGAGAACAAATGCTGCAGCTCTGTCCCTGGGCTCTGCACCATCCACCCTAGCGATGGCTGATGTCTCCACCCAGATGGAACAGCTGAAGGGAGAGGCTGTAGTGCAGACCTCCGGTAGCAGTCTGTTGGAATAATGAGTCAGAAAAAATTTTGCATAGTCAAAATCAGTATGCAGCAATGAGTCAATTAATTGATGACAGTAAAGACCATGTAGGACTGAGAGAGTGGTGGCCGGTGAGTACATCTCTTCAGTAGTTTTATCCAAAGGCTCTTATTCTCTTATTCTCCACTCTTGGACTACTTTCTCCCACTTTTTTTTTTTTTTTTTCAGTCAAATATGAAGAAGACAGCAGGTAACTCTTTGTACTTTTATTCTTTTACCTCTGGTCCGTGAATCCAGTCAGTGTCCCAGCAGTTTTCAGTTTTGATGACCCCAGGGCAGAGAAAACACTTCCCTAGTTGATTTAATATGCTCTGAACTCTCTCTTGAGTCTGCAATTACCTGCCCAGTGCAGCACAGCATCTCCTTGTCTCTGTTAATATCAGATGTTATCACAGGACCACCATATAACAATGCTATAAACATTTACTCTAATTTTGTAGCCAAGAAAGAGCAATGGTAATTTGCCACTGCAATAATGTTTGTGAAGCATTCCTGAAAAAATGACAGACAGTGAAACAAGAATAATTGAAGCTAATGGAGGCAAAAATCCACAGTTATAAAGATATACAGCACTTTAGAAAATTGATTTAGTACCTCTAGCCAAAAGCAAAAGGGAGAGCGCATGACATCCAGTCATTCACAATCTACTTATCATGAATCTTCCTGATTGAATTGGAATCAGTATAAGTCAGGAAAGTAATACAATTGACGCCAATGGTGCTCCACGGATACAAAGTTTGTGCCAGATCAGAATCCTTTTGAAGATGTGGATATGAGTTACCTTGCTGCATGCTACTTGGTAACACATAAAATATTAACATGTACTTTTTAAATCTGCACATGACTTGATCAAGGTAGGATGTGCAGGTTTGTATCAGGAAAAAACAGAAAAGTTACTTTAGTGTTTTCTGTGAGAAAAAGAATCACATTTACCGGGATATCTGTTCATTTTCTTTTGGAAAGAGTCTTGTACCTGGCATTCACCATGATCACTTGTCCATATACATATTTTAAGTTTTTTTTAACAAGAAAATACCACTGCGCTTGATTCTACGAAGAGAAGCTGAGCTTCTTGATATGCAATAGAAGCTTTGAAAATATTCAATATGGACATTGGTGTTTGGGAATCTAATTAAGGCATAAAACAGAATATCATTTGAGATGTTTCCTAATACATGGATAGTTGATATAGTGCGTTGATTTCACTCTGCCGGCTTTTTTTCAGATTTTGACAGTGAGAGTAAAACGCATTATGCCATTTCTACAAAAGTTCTATTGTTAGATGCCTAAATATAAATGCACTTGTTTTATTTCAATGTACTCAGACATTATGACTATTCTGCCTTCTTGCCATCCTTTCTTACTCTGGACGTTGCTAAGCATGTTTTTATATATACATATATATATATGTGTGTGTGTATGTGTATATGTATGTGTGTGTATATATATATATGTATGTGCGCAATATGATATTTAACTTGTGATCATTGTCTTAACTGATGTAACATATGGCTAAATTACACAGCTATTTTCCAAGCAAGGCCTCCCATATGCTGCAGTGGCCAGGAGGTTGGTAATTCAAGCATTTTTTTCATTACATTGAGGCATTCCCTCTGTCAGAATCGTTCTCCATCCTTTTATTAAAATTCCCTGAGGAGTAACAAGAAGATTTTTGGCTGATAGTAATGGATATCAAGACTGGTACCCCTTAAGCATTCAAAAGCTGACACACACAACAGATTTCTTCCATTCAAAAGAAGAGAAGTGTTTTGTCTAAGCACATTCACTTTGGAAGTAAGTGTGAATTTGGGGCATGCCCTTATCATCTTTTTAAGCAGTAGCAGAGAATGCTGTTGAGTTTGGAGTTCAACAAGAAATTTTTGCTTATCACATGGAGTTTTCAGAAAATTTACTTGCCTATGGTGATTTACAACAGGATTGTTTGTTTCCTTCTTCAAATGTCTCTTGGAAGATGTTTTTCTGTGTCATCCTTGCAAGAGAAATACATCTTAAACTAAACATGCCTCACAGAGAGACTTGCCATCTCTAATGGCTTGTCTTCCACTGTCAGTGATAGTAAAAACAATGAAAAGAAACTGGGAAGGAAGAGAGCTTTTTGGTCTTTTAGCACTGAAAAGCCACTAAATTGGCTGTAAAGGTTTAGGAGAACAAAGATTATTCAAGCAAAATTTATAGGAATCCACTAAGTGTGCATAGTTCATACATTTTAAGGGAAGACAAAGAAATAACTGCTGTAAGTAGTCAGCCTTTCAAATAAAACAAACTTCAGTGAGTATACTGGCAAGATGCAACTTTATAAGGCTTCCATAATCTCTGACTCAATATTATGCCACTCTCTTGAAATTACAGTGTTAACTTGCATGAACAAGCACCATTAGGAAAATATGCAGGCAAATGAAATAAAATTGCCTGGAGATAATGACTGCAATGATATAAAAATTTCTTTGTTCTTTTTTGTCAGGGTTTGGTTTGCTTCTGAGATATTTTCTTCTTTTCCCAAAAGTACGAGCTGGCTAGGAATAGCATCAGAATATTCTATGGTCCTGATTCATTCCATTTTAATATACTTTAGTATTTCACCAGACTTTGAATTGAATTACTTGCTTTCCATACATACATACATACATACATCATCTGTTTGGACTGTTTATGCTCAATGGATAGGGGCCTACAGTTTGGCAAACAAACCGTTCTTTAGTGTTTAATGTAAGACTCTTTCATCAGAAAACTATTGATCACAGTGCTGCAACTGTACAGTTGTGCATGAGGTGATTAGATCCTCAGTTGCAGTACTTTTCTATTGGGCTTGGTGGTCTTGTAGTTGTGTCTGAGATCTACAGGGCATTTTTCTGTGGCACTACCTCAGTCTTAGATCTGTGAGCCATTATTTTATCTTCTGGATTATGGCACAGTTCTGTGAATATCGTACTCAATAGCTAGAAGTACAAGGTAGTGTCTTACTGGCAGTTACATCTTCACCATCAATCTCTTAACATAAACTCAGGTTGGTGGATAATGGCTAGAGAGCAACACTGAGGAAAAGGACTTGGGAGTGATAGTGGATCAGAAGCTCAACATGAGCCGGCAGTGCGCACTGGCAGCCCAGAAAGCCAACTGCATCCTGGGCTGGATAAAAAGAAGTGGCCAGCAGGTCGAGGGAGGTGATTCTACCCCTCTACTCTGCTCTCACGAGACCCCGCATGGAGTACTGTGTCCAGCTCTGGAGTCCTGAACATAGAAAGGACATGGAACTGTTAGAATGGGTCCAGCGGGGGGCCACAGAGATGATCAGAGGGATGGAGAACCTCTCCTATGAAGACAGGCTGAGAGAGTTGGGGTTGTTCAGAATGGAGAAGAGAAGGTTCTGGGGAGACCTTATAGCAGCCTTCCAGTACCTGAAAGGAGCCTACAGGAGAGCTGGAGAGGGACTCTTTGTCAGGAAGTGTAGTGGCAGGACAAGGGGTAACAGCTTTAAAATAGAACAGGGGAGATTTAGATTAGATACTAGAAAGAAATTCTTTAATGTGAGGATAGTAAGGCACTGGAAGAGGTTGCCCAGGGAAGCTGCGGATGCTCCATCCCTGGAAGTGTTTAACACCAGGCTGGATGGGGCTAGGAGCAACCTGCTCTAGTGGGAGGTGTCCCTGCCTGTGGCAGGGGGTTGGAACTTGATGATCTTTAAGGACCATTCCAACTCTAACAATTCTATGATTCTACGATTCTATGAAAGGCAATAAACTAAGAACTGAGAACTAGTGCTTTTTATATCTCCTCTCTGCTGTAGCTTGTGGATGAGCCTCCCTAATAGTCTGAAGTTATTAGCCCACCTTTGTCCTTGATTTTGTGTTAGACCTAGCATTGGGTGTGTGATCATACAGCCATGCAACACACAGATGTACTTGTGGAATACATATGTGCACTGTATCTATTATATCTATTCTGCATATTTTTATTGTATTATATTTTTATATATCTCTGTAACTTGAAGATAGCTAACTCTTGAACCCAGTCCTTTGTGTTCAGCTCTGTAGAGGCATTAAATTTGGGAGAAATAACACTATTCAAAGAAAACTGTACAGAATAGACAGAGATCTGGACAGGCTAGCCTGATGGGCTGAAGCCAATGGGGTGAGATTCAATAAGGCCATGTGCCAGGTCCTGCACTTGGGTCACAACAACCCCACACAGAGCTACAGGCTGGGGAAGAGTGGCTGGAGAGCTGCCTGGCTGAAAAGGACCCGTGAATCTTTGTTGACATCTGGCTTACTATGAGCCAGCAGTGTGTCCACATGGACAAGAAGACCAGTAGCATCCTGGCTTGTATCAGAAATAGTGTGGCCAGCAGGAGTAGGGAAGTGATCATTGCCTTGTACTCAGGGATCCAAATACTGTATTCAGTTTTGGGCCCCTCTTTACAAGAAAGACATTGAGGTGCTGGAGCATGGCCAGAGAAGGGCAATGAAGACGGTGAAGGGTGTAGAGAACAAGTCCTGTGAGGAGCAGCTGGGGTTGTTTAGCCTGGAGAAAAGGAGGCTGAGGGGAGACCTTATCACACTCTGCAACTACCTGAAAGGATGTGGTAGCAAGGTGGATGTCATCTCTTCTCTGAAGAGAAAGTGACAGGATGAGAGGAAATGGCCTCAAGTTGTGCTAGGGGAAGGTTAGATTAGATATTAGCAAAAAATTCTTCACTGGAAGATTTATTAAGCGTTGGAACAGGCTGCTCTTCGATCAGGCTCATCTATAAGCAGGACATGGACCTTAGTGTCAAGCTGCCTTTGAATACCTCACCTCACCTCAACCTTCATTCTGCTTTTTCCTCTCAGGTTTGATGAGAACTGTTGAGCATAAAATTACAATAGTCTGTGCATATCTACTCAGATTTTTTTTAACTTCCATAATAAGATAACCATTTTTCCATTGTAACCATTAGCTGATTTTCCTCCATAGGCCATCGATGCTGAAGGGCGTTGTTCTTTGCATTAGCACTTTTAAGCAATATCCAAATGTTGTCTTTCCATTAAAATTCATCTACCCCAAATCCTATTCTTTCCCCAAATTTTGGAGAGCTTAGAAAAGAAGCATAGGTCAGTAGGTGATTTAAAACCCATTTGCGAAACATTAAACTGTATGTAAACTTAAAAATCAATAAATTAATGGCATTCAAAGGTCAATTTTTAAACAGAAATTGGTATTAACCTATTCTTATGGTCATTGGCTGTGTATACAAGGAAGGATAACAGGCAAAATAGCACTTGAAGAATGAAAGCATATTTATCTCTTTATGTAATATAAATATAATAAGTTGCACAATATGATTGATTAGACTGATGGAGCTCAGAGTGGGTGTCTAATAGATGATGGATATACAAAATATGAAACTGAGAACAATTTTCATGTTCATTTAACTTCTTCTTTAAAGTGTTTTAAATGAATATTAGAAACTGAATCAGGGAGAATTGTCAGGACTTGGTTGAATGATGCTCACTCAACACAGATTATCTATCACTGGCTACAGGTTATTTGTTGAACTAATGATCTAAAACATGAGCTAATCGAAAATAATATAAAACCAAAAGTGATCATAAAAGAAACTGATAGCAGTATGACAGACAAATCACTTTGTGGGAACAAAATAAGCATGACCTATGTGTACTAGGCATCAGGGGGGTTTGCTAGAACAATTTCTCATTGAATTTCTGTTTCTCACAGATATTCATAATTAATGGTAAGCCATTTTTTCCTCCTTGCTATCTCCAGATAGCAAGTAAAGCCTCAGATAGAATCTTCAAATTAAATAGAATTGGATTTAGCCACTACAAATCAGACATTAGAGGATATCTTCATTGTTGCTGCATTCCCATTATAGTCAGTAATGCCACTGAAGCAGCAAAAGCACCAGTAGGATATAGCAGGCACATAAACCAGTGCAGAGAAAGCAATCACTTCTCCAGGTCTCCCTTTGCATATCCCATAAACCAGAAGTCTGCTGCTGCAGCTCCCTTTATGTGATTTTCCAAGGAGGCTGACATGGACACATTTTGAAATGTTGGAATGGTATGGTTTTCCTTGGCATGGGAGAGAGGAAGATAAGGATAAGAGCTGAAGTCTCAGGAGCAGGCAGACAGGCACCATTTCTGTAATATGGTAAAGACTTCACACTCCTTCTCAAGGCACCTCAGTCTTGGAGATCTTAAGCAACCCAGAGTTGATATTCAAGAAACATTGACCTTGATAAGCGGTTCCTGACAGAAATCACTCAAGGTTTACTGCACACATTCAAGTCAGAAAATCTAAGCATAAGGCATTTCAGAATATATTAGGAGACTGCAAATCTCTTCCTTTATTTGTGCCTGTTCTTGATAAACTAGCTGAGAACCAGCAACCAATAATACTCCCAGGACACTTGCAAAGGACTTTGTTGAACAGGTCTTCTGACACATAATTGAATGGATCAATTGTCTTTTCTTGTTTGACTTTTGGGGGCACAATTCCTGGTTATGTCATGGGTGTTTTGCTTTTTTCATAAAATGTCTCAAAATTTATCATAGATCCTCCTTCTTACCTGGTTGCAGAAGGAACACAAAATATCTGCTTTTCTGGGAAAAGAGCTCTAGAAAATAACTCTTTTGGGGGATGGAGAAAAAGAAAATTAAATACTTCAATAGCTTTTGAACTTCATGCTTTTTACACTTCAAATTTTCTTTTGGGTGTTTTTCAATTATGATTTGACAAGAATCTCAATAAAAATCATAGCTTATAATTTGGTTTTCAAAGGCAATATTTTTCCGAAAACTCTGTCAGATGAAGACATTAATTGGTAGAAAGGATAGATATCAGCAGATTTCTAAAAGCATTTGACCTAATATTATTTGGTTAAAATAATAGCATTATATGAAATAAAATTTAACCCTTCATAAATGGATTGGAAATTTACTGAATGATACATCTCAAATTACAGGATTAACTGAAAAAAACCTCACCAGTTAAAAGGATTGTTATCAGTCAAATGGCCCAGAGATCTGTTTTTAGCTCGGCACTGTTTAATATTCTCATCTGTGACACAGCAGAAAATATGAATAATTGCCAATACTGTTTTCAGATGGCACAAACATTAATGGATAGGGAAACAATTACAAGCAGAAGTCAGTTCTGCAGGATGATTTGTATGTCTTGCTATTCTAGGTCCACATATTTCAAACCTTCCATATGAAAGAGTTGAGGCCCTATGGAAACATCTATGGGGCCACAAAACTACATGTCATAGCCATAGGAAAGCTGTGAGGACATGAATAAATCTGTCTTGAAAGTAAGACTGTACTGTGTGCAATAAACAAGTTGTGGAATATATGCTTAACAATAAAGGAACAGCAAAATGCTGAATAACTGTGCTTAAGTGAGCTCAGTGTATTTTAATCCACTGAATGAGACAAATGTCTTGCAAAAAACTAGTTTGTTCCTTTGCCATAACTTCACAGCTTAAACCCATTAGGTATGGTAAATGATGATAGAATCAATGTCTGCATATTCTCATGAATAAGACCCCAGCTCTCTCTGACTAAATAGGCTTAAAATATTGATTAATGACAAGTATTTGCACCACTGTCATGGGCTAGTAAGTATGTCTCAGTTGTCTAATTTACCAAATTGCAGGTATTGATTCAAATATGATACCTGAAGTTCATTATTCTTTACTGTTGTGTTTAAAACATTTTGATCTTTTACTTATAAAAGGGAAATGACTGCATTTAACATAGATAACTAGCCTCAACACACAAAGCAAATCAGTCATGAACAACGCATCCACTGAAAATTACTGGCTGAATTAGTAGGTGGATATTTACAACAATAGTATTGATTCAAGCAAAGTATGTCTGGTTTCCAAATGATTCATTAACCAACAACTGTGATGAAAATGTAAACTCTATAAATGAAAATATTATCTAATAGAAGCATCTGCCTGCATATCTGCAGTGTTCTTTTCCGCACCCAGCCTCCTGCTAATTCAGTAGGCAGCAATGATTTTAACTGAAGCACTACAACAGATCATAACTAATTTCTGAATTATAAGGAAGTTCTAGTGAAAGCTGTAACTCTGAGGTTTCAAGAAGAGTGAAAGAACAAAAATTACCTAAGCCCTTTTAACAGGAGTTAAGTAAAGGTGCTAACACTGAAAGGTTTGACTCCTCTTTCTTTTTACATGAATATTGCATTTAGAGCTCTCTACATAGAATACTATTGGCAGAAAGAAGGAGAATAACACAATCAAGTAGAAAGAAGTGGCCCTTATTGAATTGTAATGAGTTTTAGTGACAGAAGATTATAAGCAAATAAACAGAAATATGCCAACAAGTTAATTTGAGAGATTTACATTATGTCCCTGTGTTCTCTTGTGTGTCCAAAGCATACTAGACAGGTAATTGATCTGGTGAAGATATTTCAAATGTAAGGGTCACTCATAGCACGACCTGGGCTACTAATCCTTTATATCTCTGTTCCTTTGTGAAACAACCAGGAGTAAGATGTGCTTGCATTTGTACAACATCAAAGATGCCCTCGTGCTGGACACCACAGAGGAAAGTAAATAGGTGAAAACTCAGGAAGAATGAAGCATGGATTTATAGAAACAGACACAGAATTCATCAGTTTGCTTTGAAACTTCTCATTGTTAAAAAAAAATAAAGATATAAATGAGGCAACGCACATCTAATAGTAATTCACGCTTTAAAAACACCATGCTATTCCAAAATGTTTCCTTGTGGCACTTTGTTTTCTATTTCTCATGGGTGTCAAGGAAAGAGGAATGTTAGATTTCCTCCAGCTCCCATAAAGAAGGAGATAAAGAGATTGAATCCATTATTTTCCCCCTGAGTGTCAAATGCAAAAAAACCCACAAACCACCACACACAAAAAAATAACCCCAACAAAAAATTCCGAACCAACAAAACCCACAGAAAACTAATGTAGATGAGTCTGATTCATGGAACCACAGCACAAATAGCTCTGTCTCTGCCAAATGGGAGCAGGGTGGGACACCTCCAAGAGGTGGTCAGGGAGTGTCCCTGAAGAGCTCTTAGGCTATTGGCACAAAGCTGGTTTAGAAAGCTTGTGCTCATAGCAGATTTGAAATCTGATGTTATAAAAATGTTTACAGCTCATTGTCACCTTTGTGAAATTTGGTTGGAACATGAGAGCTGTGAAAACTGCCCCTGGCAGTTGCTGTTTAGGAAAAGCAAAGGTATATGTTGGAAGCAGAAGCAATGAGAGATGAAACAGCAAACACAGCAGATCACTGTTGAATAGTTTGCCTAAGAGCCATCACAGAGCTGTATAAATGTCATTAAAAATTTAGTTCAAAGCATCTAAGCCATTTAAGAATGTTCCACAGTCAGTCAAGATCTCTAGAAAATATTACTCTGTAGTTGAGGGATTTTTGTGTTTGTGGAGTGTTGTTACAATCATAATCTGGAAGCAAGCTTAAGCCAACCATTCTAGTAAGCAAGGGTTTAAAAATCCCTGTATGGAATTGAAATCACCCCCTGAGGAAAAGCACAGTACACATTATGTCAAGGAAGAGCTTCAGTGTCATTACCATGCAGATCTGTTCTACTCCTTAGACAAGCATTGCTGTGTGTTTTCTTCCTCTCCATTGACTGCATCAAAATTGAGTTAAAGCATCGTATTTTGCCAAACAAGCTCAGCAGAACAGAAAATTACTGCCCTCTGTACAACATAAAATTATAGACATCAGATGCTGTAAATATTGTAAAGCCACAATAAAGCTACCAACGCCAGGATAATTTTAATCCTTGTAAAACTAGAGGGAGAAAGCTCAGCTTTTAACAGTAAAGAGAAATTTGAGAAGTGTGTCAGACAGATATTTATAAAATATCAGAAGGGCAATGAAACTTCATCTGAAATTTTTTATTCCTTCCCCTTTTGATGTGTTCGTTGATGGCATTGTGCAGTAAAATAAAACAACATTCATTATGCCTGTCAAAATTATGACATTGCGTAATAATTTGTCCTATAAAACTCTCCTTACCCTTTATATTGGTTGCTATATTTTTTACCCTGATTGATGAGCAACATGTTAGTAATTATTAATTTTCCTCATCAAATAAAAGATAAGTAAATATAATTTGCTTGTGTACATGTATATATGCAGTGCTATTTTGAAATATGCTGTCAGAATAGAAAAAACATAGAAAAATTCTGGAAAAAGACACCATCTTATATAGAATACCATAACTTGTCTTGCAATGAAACACTACTTAATAAACTCTAAATTCTCCACAAAGTGCTGCTGAGTCTTAAATTATGCATGAGTATTCCAATGCTAGTATTGGATTTAGCTGCAATTTCACACGGGATGTGAAATACGCTTCTACTTCCTCCTACCACTGACCATTGGGTAGTCAGGTTAAAATGTTGTTGCTGATATTCTTGTTTGTATTTGAAACACTCAGACCTTTGAGAGTGCATAGAGCTGTTTCACTGAGCTCTGGAAAGGCTTATATGTATAAGATGATATATTGATATCACTATAGACTGGAAATTTACTTGTAAATTATAATTTAGTATTTCACTTTCATGGCAAAAAGGAAATTCCAGTCCAGGATCAGGCAAACCTGCTGGGGCACACTCAATCAAGAAAGATTTTTTCTTAAAATGGAACAGACATTTGGCTGCAAATTCTCAAAAGGCACCAAAGTATTCATGACTGGTCCTAGCACAGTATTTCCCACAGAGAGTCATCTAGATATGAATAATATGCAAAACACAAATGTATTTTTCCTTTTCATTTAGGCTTTCCCATTCACTAAGGTTAGATAGTGAGACTCAGGCCCTTTTCTGCAACAGAAAAAATTACTGCAACTTTTCCGTTTGAGTGCAGTGATGTTTTCTGACCAGAAAGTCATCTGAATACTGTAGTTTTCTCTGCTTGATGTTCAGTTTAATCAAGTGGACTGCTTGGATTGTAGAAGAGCAGAGAGTAGAGACAGATGCAGGCTGCAAATTATCTGTAAACTGGGGTCAAATGTGAAAGCAAAGGGATGGAATCAGCCAAATTATCTAGAACTATATTTCTAGAACTATTTAAGTTTTTTTAGTACTATGACATTTCACTTGCTGCACAGCATCTTTGAGGTAGAAACACAAAACGACTATTTCATCTTCTAAGGAACATACACACTCAAAATAGAAATGGCTATCATCTACCAAGATAAACCAAAGTAAGCTGACACATTATTTGTAAGATGAGAAGCAAAATATACAGTTCTATACAGTTCTGTTAACCTGAAATCATGTTTCTTTGCATATAATGCCACAGAAAATTAGCTTTTCCATGACTGTATAAAAAAAAGTTGGTATTTTTTCCAAATATTGGAGCTGATAGTTGAATAAAGGACAGGGATTTAATGACAGATTAAATTTTGCTCACAGGTTGTGAAGCTCAATTCAAGTCCCTTCATTTTCAAATAACCTTCTAGGTCTGGCTAAAACTTCATATACATATGTCCACCAGCTCTTTGGTGGTTTATGAGAAATACAACATTGTTCTAATCCATTTTTTCTAATAGATCATCACTCAGAAACCACAACTGTAGTTTTAAGCATACAACAACATGCTTGTCTTAAAATCAACAGATCAAACTATGCCCTCCCCTTCTACCAGCATGGAGATCTAGAGCCTGGACAGCCTCAGGACCATGTTACACAAGTGTGGGTGCATAGCCTGTTTCATAGCATGCTAGATTTATTCTTCCATAGCTTTCAGGAAAGATCTGATGTCTGTCATGATGAAATGCAACAGAAAAGATACATTATGTCAAATGTATGAAATGGAAAATGTTGAGGGGAAAAAACTTGCACAACCTGTCATCTTATCAATGCTTTTTCAGTGAAGAGATACAGTGATGGGTGTGAGGGGGGTGCTGGAGAGTGTATAGTATTTTGCATACATTGTTCATACTAAAGGATTAGATTCTGATATTCATCCTGGCTACCACATGGATACTTCTGCTGAAGCTGAGCTAAGGAGGCAGTAATCATTAAAGCCTCTGTCATAGCTGTATGAGCACCAAGTTTGTGCTTCCCCAGCAATTTAAGCTGATGAAATTTGAGTACTACAGTGGTATTCAATCCTTCCTTGTCTGAGCTGTCACTGAAGCTTGCTCAGGTGGGTGGTGAGATGTTCAGGGATGTCTTCTGGTCTCGGAGCACTGCTTCATTTTGTGGGGTTAGGTCTCTGCTGGGTGTTCCCCTGATATGAGCCTGCACAGGGCAAGACAAGAGGAAGGAAGCCTCAGTTGGCAATGAGTCTTATTTACACTGCTGTGGCCTTCCCTCACAGTCTCACTTAGAAGGGAGGAGACAATTTCTCAGCCCACCTTTCCAGGTGTTTCAAGTGAGTTTACACTAAGTGATTACAATAACAACAGAAACAAAAAAAAATTCCATGGAACCGGAGCTGAAATCTAGTGCTCCACACCATCTCCTTAGCCCCTCTTGACTCTCAAAAATACTATAATTTTACACCAGCAGCTCAAACAAGACACCTGAAAACAATCCAAATTGATACATATAACTTTCCAGGACTTAGAGTTACTAACTTTGGTGTTGAAAAGAGTAGGGTTTTTTTCATCACTGGGAAAAATCAACGTAGTTTCATCTCATTTTCAGAAAAAGCAAAGTGAAATCCCAGCCTTCCTGTAGTCCTTCAGATTGTAGCTGTTGGTGAAGTTGGGACTACACAAGGAAGCTTTGCTTCATCAGACTGCATAACAGGCCCAGATCCTAAATTGTCCCAGGGTTCTTTTTTCATGCTCTACACAAGACCTCAGGATTTCTTCCAGCAGTGACAATAAAAAGCTAACTGGGATTAAACACCATTAACACCATATTTAAAGGCTGTTCTTTTTACTACTAAGTCTTCTCACACCAAAAATAAAATATTAAAGCGTCAGTTTTTCCAAGAATTAAACTAATGAAAATAAGTATATGATCTTTTGAAAGACCATAAATACTGTTGGCTTCCACAACATTCTAAAGAAATATGTGTATTTGCTGTGTTTAAATCAACATAAATAAATCAGCAATCCAGAAAAACAGATTACTCATGAGATTCGTTTTTCCATTGTGTATTTAAGCCCTCAGGAAGATCCATTTTTTGTGTTCAGATCTTGTTGGTTCTTTGCCACTCTTTTTCTAATTTTCTTAAGACTGTTTCCACAGACATGCAGTTACTCTGCAAAAATGATAAATCGGCCTGTTAGAGATATTCCAAAACTCTATTCTTCATGTCTATCTATAGCACTGCAGTGCATGCTTCTTGGAAGCATTAATAGCTGCATTTCATTTTACTATATAAATATTTAAGGTTTGTAATTTCTCTGTTGCTGACACTGCCAGTGCCAATGCAATGCAATGTTTCATTATCAGTTCCTAGTATACACATAATCTTGTCATACTTTGTTTCCAATAAATATAGCATGATATATTTTGAATATTTGAATAGCTGAGTGCATTCATACTGCTTTCAGTCATGACCTGCTTACAAATTTCCAACTAAGAAGTACAGCCATATGGAACAATAACCTGCCAGTATTGTGCCAATATATTTTCATTAGTTAGTGACACTTAGCTGCAAAAAAAAATTAAAACTACATCCTTCAGAAACAAGTCAATGTGGCTCTTAGATCCCCACAGATGAACCACAACCAGGACCCAAATCGTTACTGTTTCAAAGTTGTAAGTTGGCAGTTCAAGGTTAATTTGCCCATATTCATTTCTGCTTCAGTGATTTGCCAATCTCTTTTGCTGTCTTTTGCGTTTCCTTGTGTGTGAATATCCAGGTCGCTCTCTTAGCTGTTCTGAGAAATAAGTCTCAGAAGAAGTATTTATTAATGGTTTCTGGTTTTGAATTGGCTGTGAATTTTGTATTATTCTGCACCTTTCTGAAAGCTGCAAGGTGTTTTATCAAAAACGAAGATAATTTAGGGGAAGTCTCTCCTTCATGCTAGATTACAGAAAATGTAATTTCAGGTAATTTGGGAGCATTTTGTGAGATTCCACTGCTGCATAGGTACGTTCAGATCTACTGAATTGTTGAGGAGTAACACAATATTATGTGGGATGTACCCAGGCTGTGACACAGAGGGTAGGAGGCAAGGGCACAGGAAAAAAATGAAACTGCTTTCCTCTAGATAAAGCATCCTAAGCCATGATAAACGAGAGCCTGCCCGACCTCACAAAAAAGAGGTTCAAAAGCCAACTGCCTCCTGACTTCCTCCCAGCCTACTCCCCCATTTTCCAATTCACACATGGTGCCAACATCGTGGATCCTCATTTGTCTGCTGATGCGTTTCCAGAACTCTTAATCTGGAGTTTATTAATGCATTTCTTAATTTCCGATTCTTGGAACTGAGTGTCAGATGATAAGGGGATGTTGTCTGTCTGAAAAAGGTTTCTGGCTCAAACCAGGTTGAGATTGTGAGAGACAACAATTGAGAAACATGACTTGTATGCATCCTATGAGCTCAGACTCCCAGCAGGAAAAAAACCAAATCTGAATGCTATTGTCAATTTTTAGCATTTTATGCCTGAACTCAGAATTATTGAAGTCTAATTTTCACTTTTTGAATGCTTCAGATTTTGGCAGTACCGCCCTTACAACCAGGTCCTCTTTTGAGAACTCATGACCAATGCCTTCATTATTGCCTGATCATTTTTTCTCAATGTATAATTTCTTATATTTTTCTGGTATTTGTGGGCACATAGCATCCCAGGCAAAGTTACCCTACAATGACACTGACTGGCCACCCTGGACTTCTTCACTGCACAGCTGCAGTCCAGAGTGCCAGTTTCAGAAAAGTGGATTTACTGCTTGGGCAGGATCCAGTGGTAACTACCTATTGCCCTGGAACAGATCTGTTAAGCCCATACCTTTCACTCATATAACTCATTCACAGTGCGACCAACAATTGAAGGAGGAGTCCGTCTCCTTTGGTGTCTGAGCTACACTGTTCAGTCATGCACACACAGAAAATGTGACTCACTGGCAATATTAGAGGCCTGTGAAAATGGGTGTTTGTAGACCCTGATTAAAACAGTCCTAGTCTAGTGCAGTCCTCCCAGACATCTGTTTGCCTGCTAAATGTGTGCTTTAGCATCCAACATTACTGATTAGTGTCTGTTTATTCTTTTCTGCCCTCTTAAATTCTGCTGGACTATGGAAAATGCAAGGATTAGTTACACAAGAAAACAACTAAAAAGATATTTGGGTGCCAAACTGAAAAATTCAGAAAAGTGCAAATTTAGACTAGAATTAGACCCTACTCAGTCATCCCACAGGCTCAGCTAGGGACATTTCCCACCAGCATAAATGTCTTCCACTTTCCATGCATGCAACAAGGCACGTTCCAGGAGGTGGGTTCTAAATAAGGCTTTCTTTAGTAATAGTTGTATTGGAGCAACTGCAGCATAGGGTTCTACTGGAAATACAGGATAGTCAGGTTTTCTCACTGCCCAGTGTCTCATGATTCATGGTAAGAGACCAATTAGCACTGGGATATGGGATACCCACATCCAAATCCCTCCAACTTCTCTGGAGTTAAGACCTAATTCTGTACATTTCACAGATGAGATTAAACTGAATTTTCTTAGGTGAAATCTCAAACCACCAGTATCTACTTTTTGCTGTTGGATTTTGTGCAAAAAGGAATTATGTAGAGTTGGCACCAAGCCTTCAGAGGTCTAGAGGCTGTGTATACCTAGAAAGAAGTAAACAGTCTCCCCTAGCACTGTAGAAGTCCTTTTAAGGACAGAGATTTCTAAGCAAATATTTATATATAAACTTCTTAAGTATCTCACTCTCCTTTATCACTGAAGTTGGAATCAGTCCAAAATATTAGGTTTGCAGTCAAATTTACGGTCTACGTAATATTATGTAAAACTACCCCAGAAGTTTTGTAATACACAAACAATATTTTTGAAAAATATTATCTTACCAAGAATGAACCAAATAGAGGTAGACACCCAGGAAACATCAGGAAACGCACACAGCAGTGTGAAGAATATAATTTGCCCCTCAGAGCTCTCCTCCTCTGATTGGACCATAATTTGGTCCTTCCAGATTACTATTCAACTCAGTTCATCTCTCCTCTCAAACCAACCAATCCCTTTCAATGATATTTAAATGGGTGCTTTGGGTTTTACTGTGCAGGCTGGTGAAGAGCCACAGAGTAGGTGACAACCTCTTCTCTCAGAGGTCATACATGAATTACATTTACATCCGCTACAATGCAAGAAGCCCTTTATAATCATGTTAAAATGTTTTGAAAATATATTTCAGGTCTATCATACTTTTTTTTGAGTGAAAACCCAAATTATTCAGGAGTTGTCCTCTAAATGAAGTACTCTTTTGAGGGTTCTGTTGTCTATTTATTCTCTCTTTGAAGAAAAAATGCATGTGTGCATCTACCTCCTATCCAAAGAAAGACATACCTTTCTGTCCCAAGGAGTAGACTAAGGGCCTGACCTCTTTCTGAGGTCAAATGCAAATGCAGCCAGTGATGAATGAGGCATGATAAGCAGATGAGGGAAATAAAGTAGAGATGGTGGTGAAGAATAAAAGATGTGGAAATATCAAAAAGACAATTCAACAAGGACTAGCGTGCAATACGGTGGGGGAAAAGAGCAGACGGCTTATTTTCAGCCTAGGCAAACTTTTTTTTTTCACTTTCTGGACATTTCAATTGGTTTAAATATTTATTGGCTACGCCATTTAATCCAAGATTGCTCTTTGCTGTCCAATGAAATGACACATAGAAGAGCTGAATAAACCTAATCTTTATGCATCCTTGAAATTCTTTGTAGCCAATGGAGGAAGTCACATTCCCTTCAGGAATCCTGACTGTGTTTGCATAAACCATGTGTGTGAGGCTGTGGTAAAGCACTGCTTAACATGGCAGGTGCCCACAGTTCAGAGCAATCATCCTAATTAATCTTGAATCAAGTGAATAACTTGTGCAAAAAAGACTATAATAAGAAAACATGAACGGGAGTGGACTCAAGCTTCGGGCTAGCTGCAAATGCCTCATAGCCTTCAGGTTTAGTATCAGAGGTACCATCATGATACTGAAGTGATTTTTGTTAAATCTACCTAATAGTGCATAAATTGTGCCATGAGATGCTGTTGTGACTGACAGATGAGCTCAGGGAATGGTGTCACCACTTGCTTTACTGTGCCCCACATAGAAATGTTAGTCATTGCTCTCTGGAGGGTGGTGGTGGGGGGGGGTCCCCAACAGCCAGCTGGGCTTGTCATGTGTCTTCATTCAGGGCTGTAATGGAGCATTTACAATCACCAGCCTGTCCTGAATGTATATAACTCAAATACATATTTTTGTGGACTTTCAGGTCCACCAGAAGGCAACTGCAACCTTGAGTGAGATTCTGATAGAGGTTTAAACCCATCCCTGATTCCTTCAAACCTTACCTCATGGCATGACCTTAGGTGCAGACATAGCACACACAGACCTCCCTGTAGAATAGGGGCAGTTATTGGTAGAAAGGCAACAGAGCTCTGTTCTGACAAGTAGCATTTCAATGGTATGAAATGCCTTCTTGTGGGCAGAGCTGTCTGCAAAACACTGGTGAGACAGTCTAGGACAGATCTGATCATTAGTGGGAAATGGAGTAGCAAGCACTAATTAATGCAATTAACATGGTTATTTAAACTTTTCACTTACAAAGTAATTGTCAGGGTAATAAAAATACAACTGTGAGAAAATTAGTCAGGTATCCTGTTACACTCCTACTTTTGTTCCATTATTTTGAGTCTCCTCATTGCCTCAACCAAACATTAGTAAGGCAGGGGCCACGGTACATGGGTTAGTAATGTTTCAGATCACATCTTTCACAATAGCATTTTCCCCTTTTTATTAAATCTGGCATAGCCATAGTGACTGGAAAAAATGAAAAAATAAAAAGTCAAATAAAAGTAAACTACTTTCTTCTTATGATTTAACATATTTCAGTACTAATGGTTTCTTTAAAATAAAAATGGTTTCTTCGATTGGCTTATTTTTACAGATGATATAAAAAGCAGAGTCTAGATCAATAACAGTAATGGTTACAGGATTTGTTGAAACTTTCTTCTCAATAAACAGGCTAAAAACCAAACCAAATTGATTTCAAATCTTTAGTTGATGAATAGGATATAGGAAAGAATTTTCATTGCAGTATTCAAATGCTGATTTCCTTATAATGTAAATGGAAATAGGGTGTTTTCCACAGCAGAGTAAAGACATATGGTTTGTTGTTAAAACATGCTATAGAAGATAATACATCCTAATACATCTTTTTGTTGCTTACAAGAATCATTCTGCATCACTGAATTGATAAAAGTTTGTGTGTTCTGGACTGGTACGGTTTCCCTGCTCCATTCTCTGCTGCCCATCTCTCCCTCACCAATCTTTGTGCAAGAATGTGTAGCAATGACAGGATGATCTGGCCCTAAGCATCCTGTCTTAGTCTTTGGGAAAGGGTGCTACTTCATTTAGGGAATTTGGAAGATCATGGAATCATGGAATTTTCAGAGTTGAAAGGGACCTCTGTAGATCATCTAGTCCAACTCCCCTGCTACAGGAGGATTGCTTAGAGCATGTTACTCAGGACTGTATCCAGGCAGGTCTTGAAGAACTCCACAGAAGGGCACTTCACAACTTCCCTGGGCAGCCTGTTCCAGTGCTCTGTCACTCTCACTGTAAAGAAGTTTTTCCTCATATTTGAATGAAACTTCTTATAGAATCATAGAATCATTCAGGTTGAAAAAGACCCTTGGGATCATCACGTTCAACCATCAGCCCTACCTTACGAAGTTCTCCCCTACACCATGTCCCCCAGCACCACATCTAAATGACTCTTAAACGCATTCAGGAATGGGGACTCAACCACTCCCCTGGGCAGCCTATTCCAATGTCTGACCACTCTTTCTGTGAAAAATTCTTCCTTAATTTTCAGNTAGTATTCCAGTTGTGGTCTCATCAGTGCAGACTAGAGTGGGAGAATGATCTCCCTCAACCTACTGGCCACACTCTTCCCTATGCAGCCCAGGATTCCACTGGCCCTCTTGGCAACAAGAGCACTTTGCTGGCTTATGGATAGTTTCCTATCTATCAGGACTCACAGATCTTTCTCCTCAGAAGCGCTTTCCAGCAGGTCCATCCCTACCCTATATCGGTGCTCAGAATTCTTAAGTTTATTATAAGTTATAAGCTATTAAAGGAAAAAGGGACATTTTCAATACAAAACTCACTCATTAACTGCTAGAAATCTGCAGGTGAAAAAGGCAAGTTATTTTGGCATTAAATTGCAGATTATAGCTGAAGAGCATATTATGCTCTCCAAATTAATAGCAAGTTGAAAAGAATACATTTTTAAAAGACTGCTTTTTAAAGGACCCACGGGTTCAAAATATGATTTCTGCTTGTATGTGCAGTTCACTTGACAGTGCAGGTTTTTCACACAGGTTTGTTTTAATAATTTATGTAGACTCAAACTCTTACATGCCTTATAAAAATGGAGCACAGCTGGATTTATGCATTTACAATCCATCCTCTATATACAACTCAGAGTGAAAAAGCTTTGTGTGCCAAAGTAGAAATCATAGGAAAGCCTCTATGAAAATTTAGTTCTTATTGAGAAGAATCTGAATGCACACTGAAGTGAGACAGGGGTAGTATTCATGTTTCTTTTTTGGTTGTTTGCCTTAAATTCCTGTGGAGGACCTTAAGGAGCCCATCTTATATCCTGTAAACATCCGCAGTAGTACCATTTTAATGGTCTCTGTGAATGTATGTGGTTTATTTAATGGGAGAAAACCCTAATTTCTATAGCCATGCCAGCTTTCCAGGTGCAGCCTGAAAGGAGCAAAGGAGAACTGACTCCTTTTGACATTTAGCAGACCACAGGATGTGGTTATTATGATACCCCAGAGTCAGCCCTGGGGATCACAGCTGCTCATCTTAACATATCTAATGAAGTGCAGATGAGAAAATTTACATGATAGTTGTAATCAAAGCAGAGAAAAGAAACTAAAATTTCCAGTATTAATTTACTGGTCAGGCTGATACAGAACTGCTATACTATCTGGGGATGAGCTTTTTCAGCATGGACTACATAGCTGCTGGGGCTGATCCAAAGCCGTTTGCAGTGAATAGTAGTCTGTGAATTACATGGGATTGCCTTCATTGACTTAAATGGTCTTTGGATCAGATCCATAATGAATTATTGCTTAATATAGTCCACAAGCATGATTAAAAATGTTAGGCAAAACCCTAAGGAGGTATATTGCAAACTTTTGTCACTTGATTTCCCATTACAAAATTCCCTGTTTAATATGTAGCATTGATTCAAACTGCAACCAATCACAGTCTGATCAAAACTTTCATTCATAAAACCAAGTAATTTCACAACACTCTGCAATGTTTGGGTTCCATTTTTATGGGTCAGTGATAATGGTGTGATGCATTCCAGACTGTTGGAAATCATCAGGTTAAGGGGACACTCCTAGGCCTATAACATCAAAATGATCACCTGTATTTAATACGCTGAAGTGAGTTGATAAAGCTCTGAATAAAACAAAAGCTATGTCCAAACTCTAAAGTATCTCATTAAGTGATAGATAATTAATAGCAGTTCATGTGTGAGAACAAAGGTCTCTCTTTTTTATATTTCTTTGAAGTTAATAGGAACAATGTAACCATCTATGACAGTGTGCTTCATCCCCACCCACCCACCACAACCTGACTTTTTCCTGTAGCCCTGCTCAAGCAATAACCACCAGTGGTGAGGGATACATCTGGTCATAATGGCTGCATTCAGCTCAAGATAGATTCGGGAGAAACAGATAACAAGACAACAGCCAAGGGCTAATTTGTAGCAACGCACCTACCTGACCACAGTGCTGGTCAATGACCAACTCAAGACAAATTTGGAATAAACTAACATTTGGGCAGGGACTGTAATTATTACTATGAGTTAGTAATCTTACCACCACAAATAGTGAGGAGCCCAAGAGCCCTTTGAGACCTGTACGGCAGGGGGCTGCATGCCAGGATCTCCCCTTGGGCAGGGACGCTTCTCAAGGTTACACCTAAAGACTGAGAGATTACTTGCCACAACAGATTCTCAGTAAATAACTAATAGTTTGCTAAATTTGAAGCTTCACTTAGATTACATGGTACAGTGATTGTGCACAAATAATCCTTCAGACATAAACAGTTGACCAAGTCTGGGGCTAGTACTGGATCCAGCCACACCTTCACTCCTCTCTGAGCAGAGTTTAGAAAGCAAAGGGGTCCTTTCTGAACCTCATGACTCAATTAAAAAAGTCTCCCTGACAGTTTTGTTTGACCCTGTCCTCTATGCAATAAATAACCAATGTGCCTTGCCCTCAAATCTTGTTAAAATGCAGTCACATTTATTATCAAACTTTGCTAAATCACTGTTTTATATCAATAAATATATTGCTGCTTCCCTCTTATGAGTGCAGGGCATTATGGCACCATTCATATGACATCTAAACCTATCTGAAAAGATATGAATATGGAACTCTTGTGCAATTCTAGTTCACTTGGAGCAAGAGTTAGTAGATAATAAAAGACAGACCATAGTCAATATATTTAACAACAGCTGAGTGCCAAATTCTCTGTCTGAGAAGAAAAGCCCCCGTTGCTCTGAGTAAGTATTAGTGTCAAGTAGGCACTAAATTAACAGCAGAGTCCTTTTCTCCCCCTTTCCTACCTCCCCCTCTACCAGTCAGGAGGGGTATTAGGCCAGCAGCAGGACTGAACACCGAGGAGTCCAGTGCTGCTCAGGATGGTCTCCATCCACTGCTAGACCGTACTACCACCACCTCGGTCCTTAAAAAAGAAATCTATAAGCAAGAGGATAAAGATATTCAGCCTCCAGCTGGTAACAGGCACTTTCTGGTTAACCTGAAGTGAATCTAAACTTAGCCCTGGGGGACAAAACAGAAAACTCTATTCCTCAGTCTTTTCTGCTAACCAGGAAAGACAGTTTTCCCCACAGCATGCCAGCTGCTGCGAATTGTGTGCTGTGGTACCTAGCTCTCTTGCCTGGTGTGTGTAAGACTAGGTAGCTGTCACAGCAGCTGTGAACTCAGTGAGACTTAAATGTTAAATGTTCCTGCTCTAAATATCACATTATTTAATACTTCCTTTGGGAATGCATATCTAAAACTGATGAAAAATTACTTCTGTGGTCTAGAAGGCAAGTCATAGGTGATTTTCACCTCCCCTTCACAGTGGCTGAATAGGTGGAGAAAGCTCAAGTAATGGATCTTTACACTGACCCAGTGATGTCCTCTTAGCTTGTGAAAGGGTTTTGCAGTAAGCTGTACATGACTTACAAAGACTTTTTTCTTAAGTTTTTCTAGTGTCTAAGAAATAACTTTAAAATGGCATTCTTTCTTTGTGAGTACTGTGCATCAGTTGAGTCAATTTGGAAATAGAAGTATCTTGTTTTGTCCCCACTAATGTTTCTGTTAGTTTAGCTGCAGATCTGAATATTAAGCAGTTATTTTGTTCCTTGTGCATAATCAGCAGTAATACTGTTTTTCTATTCACAAATTTGTTAACAAAGCTATCAACAGCTGTGAATCAACACAGTAGTCTCTTCTTTCCCAATTAGCTCATTTGTTCCATAGGTTTTATAAAAAAAGGGGCAGGGAAAGGCAAAAGGTTAGTAGTAAATTGAAATAAAAGGACACAGGCACTAAGCAGCAAGTGTACCAAGGGAGAAGGGTTTTTTCAACCCTGAATCCCAAACAAAACTCCCAAGAGCACTGTAGGCTCAGAAAGGTGTTATCAAAGGTTTTAAAGCTGGCATGCACTCCACTATCCCCAAGGCAGGGCTGCCCCTGTCTGGCAGTGATGAGTTTGTCATCTAGCCTTCAGCAGGGAACAGATTCAGCCCTAACCCTCAGCTGGAACAAACTGGCATATGCACCTACTGATGCTACGTGAAAAACTGGACTGTCATTTACCCTGCTTTCTGAGAAAGCAAAGTTTCTTATGTGCATTTAGGTATATTCTACCAATTTCCTGAAAATCAGTGGCTGACTCAGAGAGAGAAAGAGAAAGAGAAAGAGATGCTCTAAATGACCCCATGGGTGAAAAGGCTGCAGTATGCACTTCCCGCTGACTCGGTAGCAGAGGAACCACGCTAGAGAGTCCGGAGCCCTCCCCAGAGTTTGAAAGGCTACAGTTACTTCCAAACATGCAGAGCCTCTCAGGCCTCTACTCTCAGACCCTGTTAAGCGTTAGAGCATCTGACTCCAGGTGCAAAGCTGAGGAACCCAGGCCATAGCACTACTGCTACTCATAGTAGTAGGCACTAACTTTTGTGATTATGAAAGAAATCTTGAACAGCTTGGAGCAAATGATCTGAGAGGTGTGACTTTTCCCATTCATCTCCATCAACTATTAATCCTGAAATATAAGTGACAATTTAAATACCAATGTTAATAATCTCAATACAAACAGTTTTCATCAAAAATACAGTGATTTGCTTATCTGAAAACCTCCAATTGCTTTATCCTTCACATTTTCTCACCTTCTTTTTGCCAAAACCCCTTCAAATTTCCAAAACTTCTAGTTCCCCTGTCTTCTATAACCCACACCCTACTTGAATATGAAGGTATAGATTAAAATATTGTGAATTTAAAACCAATATGAATAGCTCAGGGCAATTTTGATGACTGCGTTTTGGTCTGCCACACCAAAGCACAGCAGAACAAGGTCCCCACCATGGGATGCAGAGAAGTCTGGCTTGGTGGTGCTTCTCAAGGCAGTCTATTGAGTATTTTCTGCCCTCTTGCAGGCAAAATGCCTAGGATTTCATTTTAATCAGGACAGGATTTATAGTTTATTAGGAATTTGCCTTTTTTTCTTCTTTCAGTCCAAAAATGATCTTTCATACACACATATAAACACACATATACTCCCTCACATATCTGATTAAATTTGATATATCGTTCTCACAGTGAAGAATTGTTTACTGGGAAAGATTTTTGGAAAAAAAGTCACAATAGAATTCCCAGGATCCTATATTGCCAGCTATGGCTAGAACAGGAATCCATCAAATAGACAGATGCATCATCATTTTCCCCAAACACTATCAAGTATGATCATCACATCAGCCTTTCATTTATCATCACTCAGAAACAAAGATTTACTCAAAATGCAGCCTTTTCCCATAAAAAAAAAATTAGTTATTTGCCCCTGTCAAATTGACTATGGGAACATTGAAGCTGTTAGCATTTTCCTCCCTTAAACTCAATGCATGTGGCTTTACTTGAGGATATGACCCAGTATCTCAGGCAGAAATATGTTTCATCTTCATTGAGAAGAAATTAGTTAAGTTCAAAGGTAAACTAGTGGTTTCTGCAGCATAATTCTATGATGATGTTAATTTTGGCCTGAATGAACTGTCATTTATCACCATTAAAACAGAAAATGGAAAACATACAAGCTAATTAGACAGTTTTCTATAAAAATATTGCTATTCAAAAAGGAAAGTTAAAATGCTTTACTGTCATAGTAAGCCCATTTAAAATTAAGGTGAAATCAATGCTTATGATAACTCAAAGAATATTATTATTGTATTTAGAGCTTTTTGGGAAATCACCAAAAGTCTTGTTTTAGAATATTTCTTCAACATTTTCTTGCAGAAACGGTTGAGTGTCCTGGAGTTATGGAATGTCAAAGAGCAACACGGTGATATGCTCCTTTCTGGTCAATAAATGGGAGCTTTGTCCATTAAAAGGAAAAAAAAAAAAACCAAGTCAATTCAGCACACATTCATGAATGAATGTATCTCACCCTGAACTGAGACTTTTCCACAGGTTCAGATGGATTCAGATAATACCGATAATTCGATAAAGGCCCATCACTTTCAGGTGTTAGGTGTCTCAACACCCTCCAGGTCACAAAGTACTGGGAATTCCAGAAGCAAGCTAGTTGGGTTTTATACTGCAGAAAAGCAGCTTGGATCATTCACTCTAATCTGAACAAAATCTCTAGTTTTAATTTCTGACTGCTTCTGTTTGTTTGCCATTTATAGTTCTTGGCAGAACTCCACTGAAGCCAGCACCCTACAACATCCTAAGTACAGACCTCATATATAGTTGATAGTAATCCACCTGAACCAACTGATGGATGCATGGGTCTCTCTCCTTGTCAGAAAATAGCAGTTATAACTATCAGTATCTACAATTTTCCGTATAAAGTTATTTTATGTCTTTATACAACTTCAGCTACTAACCCTGATTCTTACATACATGGGTAACAACAGGCAGGATAACTCAGAAAAACTCTACCAGAACTCTGTCAAAGCCAGTAGAGTCATGCTGATTCATGACAAATCCTAACCTCACTTTTCTCCCTTTCTTTCTCCCCTTTTCCTTCACATGTGCATCCACAGGATAACAGAAACTCATTACTCATTACATCTGTTCTTATGCACTAAATTCGATAGAGCTCAGCCTCTCCTCAAGAAACTTTGCTACTGGTAATCCACAGACTCTATCCCTTTCCCAGGTCTGTCGTTGCTGACCAGAACAGACAGTAACAGTCAACAGTAACCTTCAGTAATAGACAGGAATTCTTCAGCTGCTAACATTTCCCATGTGTGAAAACCTATCTTCCCAAAGGCTGGGTGCAGCCTATGTCTTGTTACAAATGACCTACATCATGTTTCTTTTGTTTTGTGTATGTCCTCCACCTCGGTCCACCCCTTACTATTGTCTTCTGAACATTTGCTATTTATTACTATTTTTCCTAAACCAGGAGTTGCTGGAAGCTGAGAAAATACATTGTGAAAAATCCTCACAGACTATTTCTCATTTCTTACAACCTTTTCTTGGGCATATTCAGAAAGATTTGAAGTGTCTTTTGGTTTTATCCAGCATGTCTATTCTCACATCACTGCAGTCTGTGTTTGTCTGTAGCACATTAAAGGTCTTTTTGGTCTGCCAAAAGGGAAGAATTACTCATTCCCTGCTCTAGAGATGTTACTAGACATGTGTGTGTGTGTCATGCAATATGTAACTCTTCTTTGGGCAAAAGTGGCAAGCTGGTGTCAGAAGAGCATTTTGTAGCTGATCTGTACAACCTGCATGTGTTGGGAAAAGGAACATAAGAATGGTATTTTGAATGATCAATTTGTTTCATGTAGAAAGTGAACAAATGGAGTAACTATGAAGGTAGCACTTTGGCAGAATGGCAGATTAAACTTGGTGTGCGAATGTGTATGACAAGAAACATCACTAAATGCAAGGCAAGATGTCGAGTAACAGGAGAAACTTTTGGAATTGAGAGAGCCAGGTGACAAACTTCCTTCCAATGAGAGCATGGCAAAATGCTGCAGACAGCCTTAACCTTAGCCTGTCAGAGCTATTATAGAAAAAGAGAGATGACCTGATAAAACCTTATACTTTTGCTGGCAATCATGGCTCCTGTACTGTTCTTCTGCACAGTGACACCTTCTCTAAAGTTACGGAATGAAGCAAAAGAGACACCTCATTATCACTCTCAATAGCGCAGTTGCTTAAGCAGCTCTGTGCCTCTTTATACCAGCAGAGTCTCTGTGTGGGGTCTTTGAGTGCTCCTTTTTTAAGTTCTTACCTACAAAGGGTATTCCTGCTGTCACTGTGTTTGGATAGTAACTGCCGAAAGATACATGACCTTCACAAGCACAAAGGACCCTCCACTGATGCCTGTGCTACTTAGGGATAAACACATTGCCCATATATGTTCCTGTGATGGTTTCAGGACCCTACAGGTGATCCAGAAATGTTCACATTCAACAGGGTCTCTACTGCAAAGACTGAGTCTTGAGGTGAAATGGAGTTCCCTGGAAAGGGCCATATCTGACGATAGGGATAAAATGGACCATTCATATTGCAGTTTCCATCTTTATTTTAGCCTTAATAGACACTAGAGACTTCACTTCAGAGCATCTATGCTACTCAGTGCTAAGTCAGTCCATGGCCTGAAGGTCATCTCTAAGTGCCTAACATACCCAGGACGACATTGTAAAATTATAATGATAGCAAAAATATTTTTTTAAAAAAAATCAGCATCCCTCTGAACTCCAGGAGGCCAAGACTCTTGGACTTATGGGAACAACTATAGAACAAGTTCATAACATCATGCTATCACTTGCACTTTTATTCAAGACAAATGATATGGTTTGACAGAAGCAATCACCAGCCTTGGAAGAGGACCCTAGCTCTAATGCAGAGAAAGCTCTGGCTGAATTTTGATTCTCATATCAGCACAGAGATTCCATAACACAAGGCATAACCTCAACATAGTGCACCTTGGACTAAAACACAGTGATTACCTGCTGTAATCAAAGAGCTTTGCCCTCCTGCAGGGAAAAGACGGCATCAAACTCAGGAGACAATAGATAAATAAATCCACATAGCTGGTTGAATAATTTCCCTGTTCTATTTAGCACTGGGAAGATCTTGGCTGAAGCTAGTGTGACTGCTATCCAGCATATATGAGTAAACCTGTGGGTTCTCTTGGGAAAATTTGTTGAGCACTGGATGCTGTACGTGAGATGCTTGGGTTTATTTTTTTTTTCAAAAAAGAGAAGGCTGAAAAGAGAGTTGAAAACTATATTTAGCTCTATGATCAAGACAGAAATTCAAAGCAAAAAGGAATTTTTTTTGCCATGCCTAGCCTAGGACAAGCAGCAGTGGGCTTAAAAAGCAGCAATGGAAATTTAGCATAGTCATAGGGTAATGTTTCCTGATGAAAAGGACAGCTAACCATTCCTCCACCGGAGGACTGTAAAAAATAGATTAGACAAATTGATTGATCATGAATAGATTGATCATGAAAGACCTGAAATCCTGTCAGGAAAAAAAAAAACAAAACAGAGAATAGATAGTTTCATCATACTCTGTTTTTTAAATTTCTAAGAAGTTTTGTGAATCTTTCTTTTGGACTGGCTTTAACTGCTTGAAAACATTTTCCTTGTCAAGCCACAAAACAAGATTCCAGTGAAAGTGTCAACAAGCAGAGACTATTTTCATGACTGCAGAACACAAACATAGTGCTAGAAGATACCCAAACCTTTGTGATTTATAGCAAAAGAATGAACAACAAAATGAGTTCTGGGATTTAAAAACTTAACTTTTGAGCCTCAGTTTCTCTAAATTGTACCTCAATCTTTCATTTTCTGTTACATGGATTCACAACCATTACACCTAAAAAAAATGAACAAGCAAAGAGAAAGAGTGCTTCTGAGAAGCAAAGATAAATGTGCTTTATAGCATTATTGTGTTTGCACTCGTGGGAAATGTGGTGATGCTACAATGATTGTAGAGCTGGATGGAAAAGGGCATTTATTATGAAATTATGAGTGTCACCTGTCCTTGACCCTCTCTTTCCAGGAAATCAATATCGCATGTGGCATTACACATATCACTAGCTTTTTAGCTAGCTCTGACATCTTGTTATTTTTATTTTGTATTGAAGCCCTTTAGTCGCTAATTCCAGTTTTTTCCTGTCTTTGTGTACAAAACCTTTTTTTTTTTTCAGGTTTTCTCATAATGAAAATGGTTTGCTGATTCACCAGGTAGCTTTCTGACAGCCCTTGTGAAAGAACAAAAGGTGGCTTATCTCCTCTTTATTGACAATATCACCTCAACTTTAACATGTTTCCAAACTGCTGTGCTTTGTTTTCTGTAGTCTTTTAATCACAGCTCTTGTTCCCTTGGAAGAGTGGGATTTGCTTCCCTCCCTCCTGGGTGCTGTCTTGTTTTCCGTAAAGCTTTTATTCTCTTCTCTTCTTGCTATCTTGGTACTGACAGGATCTTCATTGCTGTCTGATTCTGTCACCTCTCCTTCTTTAATGATGCTATCTCTCTGTCTCAGAAGGTTGTTTTATGGATTAGGGCTATATCTGCACACGAATTTTGGAGCAGAGTCAGCACCATCCACAGATGCCCAGTCACCATGCCCCCACCATGGCACAGGTAGGTCCATCATAGCCTTACTCCACCAGCTGTCAGGCACCTCTGGAGCTGGACCAAAGACAAATAGAAGTTTGGATAACCTTAATTTAGCAATCAGTGTAGTAGCGAGGGCCAATAAGGCCCTTTAGCAGCTCTAGCTGTTAGTAAGTGACATGCCTTGACTGCCAGGAGAGCAAGGATGGAGTGGAGGGTGGGGGCTTTGTATCTCCTCATCCATTCCTTTTAGAAGCATTTTCTTGCCATGTTTTCTCAGAGATAAAGTTAATATGTCCTTACTAAACATACAACTACCACAGGATGATGTTTCCTAGGCAACATTCCTATGGAAAATCAGATTACTGACCATTTTCACCTTGCTCCTGTGAAGTCAAGAAACAATTTAATTTATTATTCTTCAAAAACATGGTGACTACTTTGCAGGTGAAAAAGAAGACAAAGTAGTCACTGGTAATTTAGAAACAGCCACAAGCTCGTCTTTACACACTGCTTTTCAGATAGCATAGCTGGAAAAATGCTCCATAGGCTCATAATCATTCCTATGAAAATTAGAATCCATTATTAGATCTTGGTACTCTACGATTGAATAAAGCATAATTAGTCTTCTTCTTTAAACTACCAGTTCAATACACACCAGCAGCCCTAGGTGGAAGTGATGATAGTCTCCAAGCTCTGTTGCAGGAGGCTTGTGATGATTGCTGAGGTCAAAGTAAAACACTTCGAATGCACACAGCACTGCACAACTGTTAAATGCTGTTATTGAAGTGCTTCCCTTTTCACCATGTCTGTTTCTAGGGCACCGTGAAATTTATATTTTTGTAAGCTAATTGAACCCTGTCTCCCCTATAAGCATGGCTTTAAATTTAATTTTTCTGCTCTTTTTTTTTTTTTTTTAGGTGGAGGAAGGAAGGAAGTAGTGAAGGAAGTATCACATACTGATGTAATCAAGCCCAGGAGAAAAAAGTAAAACCTCTCCAGCAACAGGTGACACCTAAACGAATGGTGAACAAGGCAGTTAGTCAATACACTGGTCCTGTGCTTCCTGGGCTGTCTTTTTCTCCCCAGATTCTTAACTTGATGGACTGTTGATTGCCTGCTTTTTCTTAGGAGACAGCACTACAGCCTGTCAAAGGAGCTTGCTATGTCTATTCTTAGCCTCCAGATCTATTGCAGGAGAAGAGAGGTGGGGTTCTTCTGCTATCGAGACAAAAAAAATCCAGCTGCCTGCAGGCTGATAAAAGCAAAGCTGCAATTTCCATTTATTTTTCAGTTTCATATATGTGGTGTTGGGATGCTTCAGCTCCCTGTCACTGCAAGATTTAGCTTATGTTAGTACAGCTCCCACTGAGGGTAAGAGCTGTATGTAACAAGAGAGCTTTCCTCACCGCTTTCTTTTTAGAAGACTCCTTAAGCAAGGAATAACCCTGTCCTTGCAATCTCAGCAATTCAATGCTAGAAGCATGCAAAAGAATAAAGTAGGTGGCATGTTTTAGATGATTCAGACGTAGACATGACACTAAGCTGAGATTTGTACTGAGATGGGGATTCCTATTTTTCTACTTTAACCTGAACAAGCTGTGGAAGAACACAAGTTGCAGAGGACAAGGTGCTGGCCACCAGTAATCCCTGGGGAATTTTCTGCGCCCAAGCTCCCCCAGCCTAGCAGAATGGTATTATTGAGGCTTTACTCCTGTAAAGTCATGCAACTGGCTGTAGAGCACGACAGATCCATGCAAATCAGGAGCACTGATGGTGCAATTCTGAATACTTGTGTGAGGGACCTTGCCCGTGTCATACCATGAGGCAATATAGTTGTCTAACACACTCTATGAGTCCTGCCTATGACTCTATGCGTTCAACAATCAGGAGGAAAAACTCCCTCCCTTCCCACTCCCGGAGGGCTGATGCAGGTCACACATGAATGAAGGCAGCTATTTCACACTTGGCTTGCAGAGGGCACAGCGTGCCTGTCTGGGGAGAGAGGAGAGGAGGGAACAGGGGAAGGAAGAGAAAGGAAAACAGTGCAATGGGACCTGAATCTGTCCTTGAATCATTCATAACACTGTCTGGATCTAAATGCGATTCACTGAAGAGTCTTTGTTTGGGTGTGTTTTTATCCTTAAAACTTCACAAAGAAAGATTGGAGCTTTTATTACTTTTTGAGGGTTTTGGAGTCCTTAAGTCATCTTTTGTCCTTTCTATTTGGGTTAGTGTAGTTTGAAACTACCTAGTTTATCTCTCAGTTCTAGGAAATCCCACAGGCTGCTCTCCCAATGCTTTTCACAGTTTTGAGATCACTTGTTACATACACAAAAGGAAGAAACTAGATTCATGTAGTGATCACCACCAAAGGCGTACCTGGCAGATCAAACCATGTGTAGATTTTCAGGAGATACACTTATTTCAGCTCACGCATGTTCTCTCTCATTCTGTTGCACAGATCGTTATGCCAGTAAATTTTTTTTTTTCCCCAAGATCATCTCAGGTAGCAGGAAAGTGATGAGCATAATGCCTCTTGGTAAGCATGATTACACAAGCCATGATACTTGCATGAAACCGGAGAGAAGCAAGGCAGGTTGAGTGAGTGAATACTGCCTGTTAGAGGTTTAGATACATTTGCAGCTCAGGTTCTTAAAACAGAAACAATGTTCAAGTCTTGCCGAGGGAACAAGTTTTGAATCAAATAATCTAAAAAGATTTCTCACAATCCGTTTGGGTTTTTTTTGAGAAATCATTATGTTTGGAGAGGTGGAAGAACAGTGAGCAAATGTAGCACTTGGATGCAGATGCATAGTTTTATTCCTTTTCTGCTTTGGGCTGAAATGCAGGATTTCGTATGAGTGTACTCAATCTTTCAGAAAGGTCCCCTGGGGTTACAGAACTCATGAATACAGTGTTTTAAATAGGTTATGGTCAATGTTTGAGAATTGGTCACAGAATGGCTTCTGTCACACATTGGCACAGGAAAAATAGCTTGTAGTGGTAAAGTTATTGGCCCATATGTGGCATGGGTGGCACTAGGAAGGCTGATAGGTTTCTTCTTCTCAGGACCCATCTTACATTCCTTGCAGACGCCGGTAGCCCTACTTATATCAGGCACACCCTGACTAGGATGAGTATCTGTCCCTGCAATGCTGTACTTACAGGCTAATGTATCAAAGCCAGCACACATTAATTTTAATTCTTGTGACTATGCCAAGCTGTAAATTGAGGTGGTTCATGAATCATTCAGCTGAGGAGACAGCTTCCAGGAGAGAGGCAAGGCAGATGGTTTTGACAGCTAAACCTCCCCAACTATCCCAGGTTTAACTTGCCCCTCTGGGGCAGTATTCTTACTTACTCTGCCTACTGCAGCTCTGCAAAGACAAAATATCACTGCTTCCCTGCAGCTTGTTCAGCTTTCCTCTTCCCAGGAGCTACTCAGAGCTGCCAGTTCACCCATATTTGTCACTAACCAGCTCCAGATTAAATGAGAAAGGAAAGCTGAAACACTTCAGCTGTAGCTTGCTGGTAAGAAAGCCCTGTTTGAACTTCCAAGGGAGGACAGCTTGTCTCAGCATGTCAGGGAGTAATACAAAAGGACATGGACAACCAAGAGCGGGGCATAAACTGAGTTTTCCCTGGGACACCTGGCCAGGGCAGCATTAGCAAGAGATTATCCCAGAAGCTGGTGAGGAAGGCCTTGTCCCTCACTTTTTTTGTCAAGGAACAGTGTATGGGAGAACTAGAATGCTTTTGGAGGCATGAAAAAATGTGGGCCAAAGATGGGATGTTGCCTCATCGTTATATTGTGTGTCTCACAAACTAGCTCCTTGCCTCTGCAAAGGAGCAGTCCTGATCTTGTGAAGATTTCATCTTTAAGAAATTTTCCTTGAGAACTCACCCCCTCTCATTTCTGTCTCCCGAGTGCAAGGTTCTTTATTTCCCTCTGTGTCTGAGAGAAGAAAGGCAACTTCTCCCCAGGCTGTGATGCACAGTGCATGAAAATTCAGGTAGGGCTCTTGGGTAGCCCTCCTACTGCCCAGGTAACTCAACGCTTGCCTGTCTCCTAATGTCTGAGAGGTAAAGTACAGGAACTCAGACAGCTACAGTTCTGGGAAATGCTTTTGCCATTGGGGGTCCAAAAGCTCAGCAGTGGCACCAGGGTCCAGCTCTCTGGTAGCTGTCTGAAAGTTAGTAGCCCAGGGTCGTCCCTGGACTCTCCTTGATCTCCAAAGATTCAAGCCAAACATAAGGTGTAAGTATGTTCCCAAAGAGTGTCCCAAACTGAGTGCCTGGCAAGGAGGTGCTACTTCTGAATCTGCTCTGCAGTATAACAGGAGTCTTTAAAAGCTGTTCACTAAATAACTGAGGGAAGCCTCAGAATTTATTTAATTTGCATTGTATCAGCTTTGTAAATACCTCAGAAGGGACATAGCCAGAAGTGTTGTTTCTAGCATTAGATAGCACTGCCTCTGCATAGTAATGAGCAAAAAGTGAAGGAAAGGAGAAAACAATGTTCTACAGTTGTGTTATGTCTCCTGCAGTTCAACCAAACAGCCCCCCTGCTATGAGCTCATGAACATATACTGTGCATGTACTTTATGGGCTTTGGGTAACTCTTCTCAGTCAAAGGATTTTTTTCAGCACATATGGGCTTCCAAATATAGTGAAACCAATTTGCTTTGAAAAGCAATATATCTGCTAAAGGGCAGTTTTATTTTCCTTTAAGTAATGCACATCTTTTATGCACAGCGTGATCCTGAAACGCAAAGCCCACCAATGGGGGCAGGGAGAAACAGCATATGAAAACTAGTTAAAAACTTGGTGACATATTTTAAAATCTCAGAGGAACCTGACCTCAGACCTTTTATAGCAGCTATTTCCAACTATCCAGGCTCCTGCCAGCACTTAAGCAAGAATGAGCAATCACTATTTTACTAGCTGTGTGTCTATTAAACAAAAAAAAAATGTTTATATATTTGAAGGATCATTTGTAGACATTTCACCAAGACCACATTTGACAGTGATTAAAGAAAAGCAAGACTGCCAAGAGGTCTGCTTAGCATAGCAATGAGACCTTTTCCACCACACCTTGTGCACTGCCCCATTCATCCCTACCTACCCCACATGTCAAGCCCTGCTCTCATGAAAAGCTGAAACTTTTTTTTTTTTTTTTCTCATGCTGCTGTTACTTCAGGAGCTAAAGTAAAAACCTGGAGCTCAGAGACATATGGGGTCTAGGTGTCATGTCCGACCAGCTCAGGACACCAGGAGCCAAAACCCTACAGTCTAAGAGGGAAATTGCCAAGAGTTTGCCAGTGGGAAGCACTAGCAGTGAGATCCTGCTGGCAAGGTGGGATACCTAAAGCTAAGTAGGGTATGTTAGGTGTCAAGATATGAACAAGATGCCCAGATTCTGATTGAAAGCAGTGGGGAGTCAGGTTTCAATTCAGCTCTCCAGTATCACCTCTTGGTGGCAATTGAGACACAAAAGGGTAGCCAAGAGACCCACACAGCGCTAGCTGTTATGATGTAAGGCTTAGGGAAGACCTCAGCCTCCTGGAGAGAGGCAGGACGTAATACTAGAATAATCCTGCATTTAAGCAATTGAACCTTGCCTCTACTGAGCCCAGTTGTCAGGGTCAAGGGAGTTCACCTACAGCAGGCACCAGCACCAACATTTGGCCTTGTCAATAGTTCTCCTTCCTCAGTTTGCTGTATTGACAGTATGGTCCACTGACCATAATGGGAACATGGCCACCAGATTCTTATGCAGACAGCTACATTTTGGTGTGCTAAGTTGGAGCTGAATCTCACTCTAAACACAGTAACACATCCAAATTCCTATTCATCTCTGTAGTGTACATGCCTTCACCCATACAGGAACAGAGCAGATGTCCTCTGCAGAAGGTAAGAATATAGCTGAATGAGGTCCAGTCTCCTTACACAGCTGGTGAGGCTGGTAAAACTGCTCTTCTCCAAAGTGGTTGCCATGCACAGCCAAACATGGAAAGGTCATGGGACAGGACCCATCTTATGGTAGATGAAGGTAGTGAGCACTCCCACGGGAAAAAGGATCTGGTTCTTGATCCTGGGTTGTGGGTCTTGGGGACCATTTTTTTGTTTATTTGTTTTACAGGAGAGGGGGGAAATTGTGGATAGCAAAAATGCATCATCAGTCGCTGATGGAAGCAATATCTGACTCTTTTTCATCCCAAGTTACTCCCTAAGGGAATCACAGAGCTAGAGACCTCTGTTGCCACTTGCCTACTCTTATCCTGTGTCACTAGTATCCCTAGCTTCATTACGCTGCAGCAGAAAAAGAAGTTTTAGAGGCTACTCTTTTCCTAACCTCACTGCAATCTGGTCGCATGAGTCTCACAGTTACACAGTGAGGAGGGAATACTGAGAGCTCTCTTTTCTGCATAGGCATCCCTATTTGAAAAGACTACCATGATAAGGAAAATGTATATTTGCTGGTGAAGGGATTCTCCAACCAAGAAATATAAGCAGAGCCCTAGTCCATAGGAGGACACTTTACCCACTGTTATAAATAAAGCACAACGTGCAAACAGGGTCCACAGAATAATATTGCATCAAAATAAATTTGTTTGGGGTATTTGAATATTTAAATAATTATTTTCTGGGAACCTCTTTATAGGAACTTCTTTTCCCAACAGTGCATCATTCCAGACCCCAAAGATAGTTTACAACTGCATCAAGTGCTGGCAAAATGGCACCCACCCCTTCCACAGTGGTTCCACAGCTAGGGCTTGTGCCACCTCCAGCCAGCCCAGGTCCACCTGAATTGCTTTCAGGGCATTAAAAAGCTGTTACATTTGAGCAACAGCTCTTGTCTTCCACAGTATTTGGACCTGTCCTCATTGTAGGAGAAAAGGTATTTTATTACTATTCAATGGCTGCCACAATAAATCAAACTCCATATATTAACAAGAAGCTCAGAGTAAGTTAAATATCAATTAACTTAGCAAAATATGATGGATAGTGATTTCTAGATAACATAGGCATTTGTAATTTTATTGCATGTTTGGATAAAGTTAATTAATTTGTGAGGGTGGCATATATTCTGAATGCAGTCTTTCTGCCTTCCCTCACCTGCCCTGCTTCAAAAAGCGTTGTCTGCTGCTGTTTTGTGGTGCTGAGCTCCTTTGCATATGGAAGCAAGTGCTCCCTGGTTATCACAGACTGACATTCAGCAGCTTCACTGATGTGTAGATAATGTCAGCCTGGAAAGGTGGCAGGCAGCATCTTGTCCAGCCTTCCCTGTGGTAAGGAAAGATAAGCATCTCTAGCTGTCAAAAACCTTCTCCTTCTTTCTGTATGCAAAACTTACATCCCGTTTGTGGCAGCTGAGAATGAGAGATATGCCCTTGGTTTAACATGCTTTGCAGTTAATCCTCTCCAAAGTGTATTCTAAAGCCAACTGCAGTAACTCAGTATATTAAGGGATTTGGTCAGTGACCATATTTTAATGGCCATCAGATTGATGGTGCACCTCTTTATATTGTAATTCTCTTGTGATACTTATGTATGCATTGCATGTACAAGCAAAAAAGGGAGGAGGGAATTTAATAAATCCTGGGGCCTGAGAGAAACGGAACCCTGGCCAGGAATGAAATGTGCACCATTTCATTAATTTTTGTATCATTACCTATCTCAATTTGCAGAAACAAGCTGCTCATAATTGTAATGAAGAGATTGATATATGATGGTTAATATTTTAAGCACTTTATTTTAAATGGCACATGATGATATAAACTGGAACTCTTGTACTTGCCCTAGACAGTGGCCTGACACACATGATGACACGGGGTATTGCAAATCTAGCAAAAAAAAACCCCAGGCATAGGTAGTATAAGATAAACCATATTGATACTACAAGGAAATATTTTTAATCCTGGTTTATGGGATTGCACTGAGTGTGTCTGTATCTTTCTCTGAAACCTGTTGAGTCAGTAGCCAATTTCAGCCACCTCTGGTGAGCTCCCAAGGATATCTTGCTCTTGCCAGCTCTGTGAACATTGGATGTCTGAGCGACGCTGAGAGACCTGTTTAATACCCTGACAATGGAAGAGGGGGAGGGAAAAAAGGAAAGGAAAATCAAAAAGGGAAAAAGAGAAAGGGAAAAGTATCTTGCTAGAGACACCTGCTGCTGAATGCAGGCCTTGGCATATTCACTGCTTGCCTTGCCCCGACACCTGGCACCACATAACCCAGCCTGCGCACAGCAGCTAAAAAGCAGCAGCTGGACTTCAAGCCCTGCCAAGTACAGTTACACTCAACAGCATGAACACACCTGGACTTACTGCTCTGGGGTTCCCCTGTGCTCCACTCTGATGTGTGGGTTTCCATGGGCTGGGGAGAAACAAATCCATGGAAAATCAGGGAACTGGAGGAAAACACATCCAACTTTCCCATCTAAAAGCTGATTACTTTCAGCCACTACGATAGCTGGGCACTGATCTCTCCTGAGTATCTGAGTGTAATTAGGAGACAACCAACAGGACTCTAAGCAGCCAGTATTTCCTCACTGAGAAGGACTATAAATCCCTTGGAGCACAGGAAGGGACAGATCCAAATCTCCCACAGCCTGGTGGAGATTTTTATCTATTGAGCTATTACACAGCTGGATAAGCACCTGCCTACTTTTCTGAAAGAAAAGCTGCACAACTCTAGAGAACGTTTTGCATCCCTCTTGGAGGTAGGCATTTGACAACAACTGAAAACCACAAAGGGGCACGTGTTAATACCTACAATCACACGTGTTCTGCACAGACTGCCTTTGGTAGATTTGCTCTTGGCACTTTAGGTCTCATGGATCCTTTCTGTCATATTGAATTCTTCCTGCACACTGCACAAAGGATCAAGGCACCACTCCAGTGCATCTCCCACTCTTCCCAGTTGTGTACTCACTGCAGTCTTACACTCTGCCACAGCCAGTGCACTGCTCTGGGACAACACTGTTCCTGCTGTTTGGGGTGGTGCAGGCACTGAGAGGCCAGGGAAGGAATCTAGTTTATTTACTACTCTAAAAATAAATTTACAGTTCTAGACAATTTACAAATGAACACCCAAGGTCTGAAATGCCTCAGGTGCACAAGCATGGAAATCATGCCCTGACCCTTTTTTATACAGCTCACCTTAAGCTGCTAATGTCTGCCTTGCAATTACTTGTCTGAAACTGCATTTCAGCTGAACTAACTGCTGTGCAGGACCTAGCCAGTATTTTGCTGTGAGACATGCTAGATACAGCAGAAAACACATTTCTACTTCCAACACAAATGCTTGCCTCCCCCATCCTTATGTTTGCTCAGGCCCAACAATAAGTCATCTGTCTTACATTGCTTTTTCTACTGGTAGCCACCAACAATCAGTATGAAAAAGAAAAAAGTGGAAAAACCTCAGAATACGAGAATTTTAGGGCAGTGCTTATAGAAATGTGGGTGTATTTTTAAACCCACTACATTTGGTTGGGTTCAAGCAACCAAAAAGGAAAGTAAATGAAAATATAGTTATTTTGTTGGCATTGTGACTGTTTTACCTTTCCACTAGCAATAGCAGGTTCTAAAATGTTTTTTGTCTGAACACATAGGATTTCAAATGTACTTTTATTACAAATGGAATAAACAGAAATAATGGCAGGTAAACAAAATTGCAATTGTGACTGAGGGAAAGGGAGGGAGGGAGGGAGGATGGCGAATCTATAATCACACCTTTGTCAGCCTGGCTGCTCACAGCTTGGATGGCAGGACAGTGCTCTCTAGGTATAATGGAGATCTATAAATAGCTGCATCATTATATAACCCAGCAGCAGTCTCATTCCCTTTCTAAATATAGGCTGTGCAGCAAAGGACAGTCTGGTGATGGTGTTGCTACTGATACCGATTAATAGCATGACTCACACTGCCCAGCTAATAAAAATGAAATGTGTGCCTTGGAGGTACCGTGATGGATAGGGTATATTTATAGGAGAAAAAAACCCCAAAACCTATTAGATTTGGTTTTGTAACCAGTGGAGGAGAAATTGAAATCTAAGTGATTTCCTAACACAGAGCAATGCTACATAATGTTTCTCTAGTAATGACTTCAAAGAAATGCGAAGCTGTCATTAATGAAATGTTGAATGTCTTGTGTTCTGTCCATGAAAAATTGTTTATTGCCTTTGAGTAATTACAGCAAACTCATTTGGGAGGTTATAATAATCTCACATTTTCTAGGTTAACCTGGCTGGCATGCATGAAATAAGAATTCAAAGGTGGGTCATGTTCACTCAGGGCTCCCACTATCAACCAGTAGAAGTGAGGGACAATTTTCTGTAATGTATAAATAGTCTTTAAGTAAAGATCTTTGAGATCAATGCAGCAAATTGCATCTAACATACACTTTGCCCTTCAAACTTTAATTATCATAAATAGTGAGGCATGTATACACTTGTTCTGACATACTGTCTGTGCTCCCTCACATTCGGTCTGTGCAATCAATATTGCCATTTCACATACACAAGGAGTGTACACACATCAACCTTTTTGTATTTCCAGATAGGGTGCTGTCTGGTGAAGTCCTTGCTGATGTCTCTAGTTCATTACTTGGGGAAGGTGAATATCTCTAAGCTGTGAATTTAACTTTGATGGAAAGTGCTGCTGTGGAGTTCACTTGTAGCTCAGGATGTAGGTCGTTGCTCAGGAGTGAAAGACACCCTTCTGTGGAGAAGTGCAGCATAATTTTGTACCATTATCTCCACCAATTTTTTCAGACTTTCATGTCTTTCTTCAGAAACAGTTTGGTTGTCTTCCAGGTGCCTCCTTGTGCTCTAAAGCAGCTCTCAACAGGAGTAAAGTTACGTCAGTTACTAAAAAGAAATTGTTTGGGGAATTGAAGTAACTAACCCCCCCCCCACCCTTTGCATTAGCCAGGGATGCAGTGAGGGGAGCTAAGTTCGGGTGTCCCATTTCTGTGTGGTGGCTCCTGTTGCTGCAGCAAGGGGTCTTGCATGTCCCTCACACAGCTGCTGCCCCTGGAAGTGGCAGAAATTACAACTGTGGGTGTGTGCCCTTGTGTGCGCTGGTGGGAGCAGCACCCCAAGTCACCCCGCCCTCCCACCCAGCACTAATATGGATCGGGGGCACCCCTATGCCCTCTCCCTTTCTCAGTGTCTGGGGCTGGAGAATAATTTCTGAAATCATCTGGCAAATGTTATTTACCAGGCTCACTGTCTTCCTTTTGTTTATCTCAGTATAATCCAGAAGAAAAACTATGCCAACTCAAGCCACAGCAGGTACCTGAGTGCTTCAGCTGTTGCATGAAGCAGCTGGGAGGATGCTGCACAGGTCCCTGAGGAGATGTCTCTTGGAGTAGCTGGGAAATTAGAGAGCCCTGTAACTAAATGCAGTGGGCAAAGGTCCTGTTGTGAAATAAGAGTATCACTCTCAGCAGCTCAGTCATCCCAGCGCCCCCTTGCCACCAACCCCACCAGCTTTTCCACTTCCCCATCCAACAAGTGGCCACAGAGCCTGGCACTTCCCTGTATTTGTGGAGAGAGACACTGTGGTCCTAGCATTGCTCAGCCTCTAGTCTGAACATTACTATGAGATGCTCAGTGCTTTCATGCTCTTCTCCTCTGAATTAACTTCTGTGATACTTCACACTATCATTTGATTTTATCTTGTAAGTTAATAAGTGGAAGGGCAGATCCCTTGGCACCTGATGTCAGGATAGGCATCAGGTCTGGCTAATGCACTGGTTTGGGACACCTCTGCATCCTGACATGGTCATATGCCAGCCTAGAGTCTTCTCAGTGCCCTTGAGCTAGTGTGGTCATGATTGCTCTCAGCTGACACAGATGTTGCTGTTGCATGAGGATGAGGTTTCATAGCTGTGAGGCCACAGAAGAACTGAACGATGCAATCTGAAACTTGACTCACCACTTTCTTTTCTGATAGATTTTATCCAGTGCTTCTTCAAGCTCCAGCCCTACGTCTCAACAGTAAATTGACCATTTCCTCACAGCATGGCGTTTTGACGAGGAAAATCTTATTAGGTTAGCAAGCAACAGAGAGGAGGATGATCTTTTTTGCACAAGTTCTCTGACTTTTCTCAGTCTCTTGTTCCAAGCAGTTATGAGTTCAATTTGCACCTCCAGCAGCCACAGTGTCAGTAACTCCTAATTTAAACGATTTAGCTGAGTTTCCCACCAAAATAATATTTTTTCTTTTTTTCCCTCAGGGTGTAGAGCTCTGCTCCAGCTGCTTCCCTTTGACAGATTTATGGTAATAAAAAATAAAATAACAAAACCTTTACTTTTGCTTTCAGACACAAATCTTTTGTGACAGATTAGACATGGAGGGATAACCTATCCGGCTGGAGGAGTCAGGTATTTATCTGCGGGAACGCACAGCAATATTCAGCAGAGACGTGGTACCAGCAGCTTGATATTGGTCATGTGAATAACCTTAAAACCTTTAAAACCCAGGGAAAAGCTAAAGAGGTGCTCAAAGGGAACTTGCACAGAAGTGACATGCCCTATCCATCAGAAAAGTTTCTTCACCAAAAGACTTACTTCTGCTACACAGTGCTTGTGGCTCCCACCACTTCCAAGTGCCCACATGCAGCTGAGGTTGCGCAACAAGGTACCAGCAGCCAGCCCAAGGCAGGCACCACGAGATGACTCAAATCACAAAAATACAATTTCTGGGGTCTTCCAAGCCCAAGAACTATTATGAACCTAAAAACTACTGTATGGTGAGGAAGAGCCAGATCCAAAGAGGAAAGCTATTACTTTGATGAAAAGTCACGTACATAAAGATTTGCAGTGTTCCCAGGTATTTCTACCAGGCTTGAATGAGCCTGAAGAGATGCTAACACTAATGGACATCCAAGAAGAAGATGTCTTCGCACCAAACCCCTGTAAGTATTGATCTGTAAGGGATTTTTAGAGCAAACATAAAATATATGGACTCTTTGGGGTTTATGGTAAAGTACAGTGGCACACTTCTGCTTGCATTTAAAGTAGAAGGAGGCAGAGAAGCACATTCTAGATACTCAGCTGGATCAGGAACTTTCTGGGGAAAGTCAGACTGATTCCTCAGGAGAGTGGAGATCCCATAGAAAGGCTCTGGGACAGGCATTCCTTGATGTACTGGTCATATCAAATCCCGCACAGCAAGGAAATCCAGAATAATTAGGCCTGAAGGAAAAAGCAAAAGGTAGCCTGATGGCAACACAGTAATTAGATCACCGTGCAAGTGCCAGAAGATCAGGGATACTCTGCTCTGCTCTCTACCAGAAAGCACTTGCAAGTTCTCTGTCACTAGAAATGTGATGAGACTACGCCATTGCCCCACGGTGACTGCCTCACAGGCAGGATTCAAAACTACTGGATCTAGAGTTTTCCCAGTGGCTAGCTCCCAGAAGCTGGGCGCTGAGCCTGCTGTGGCTGTGGGCTGCATCTTGCCAAGGCTGTTCATTTGATTCTCCCAAAGGCTCTCAGATTCCTGTCTGTAAAACTTAAAACTTAAAATCCTCACCTTCTTGGTGAAGCGTCTGGGATTAATTTACAATCTCTGCCTTGATTAATTATTTTGGAATGAGTAACAAAACATTAAAACCCGGTCCTTTTATTGATAAATTGCAAATGGGAGCAATGGTTTGATTATTGGAATTGATCATTCCTTACAGCCTCTTCCCCATGACTATAGAAAGCATGGCATTTTTTGCTTGGATCATGTAGGTTAAAACTGCATCTAGGAATAAAATATGCCTCCCTGTGGCATGCTGTAAAGGCAACTTGCCTTTTAAAAAACAGCTGCAGGAGGAAAGGAAAAGAAACTGTATGCTGCGCAAAAATAATGTGCTCATGCTCCTGTGGAGAATAGGAAGTTCTTCCTTTATTAGCTGCACAACAAAATGTGCAGGACAGCAGGGTGATTCAAACTTTACAGGCATGGACTGGCATTTACTGAATCTTCCAAGTTAAGATTGCAAGGCCAAAATAAAAAGTTCTTCTAAACTAAAAAAACTAATTCTGGCTTAATCAAAGCTAGTTTACTAAAGCTGGGAACTGAATATCCAAACTGCCCATCCCTCCACCCTGCTGAAAGAACCACAAAGGCCCTGACTGTATCGACATATATTTCCAGGACCCCTACAGATGTGAAAGCCTCTCCCAGCTCCCCCCATTGCTTTTGGCAAGATGCACCATGAGCCTACCTGACCCAGAGGAGCCCAGAGCATGGAGGAGTTTAATAAAATGAGCCAACAGACAACACAATCAAGCTATGCTTTCCTGTGGCATAAATCCTGACAAAGTGTCTGATTGAACAATGGAGCAGGAAAGTGTGGAAGAAAAGCGGTCAGGGAAAACAGCAGAGCTGGTTGAGAAGATACCTGAAAGGCTCTGGAAGGTGGTAGGCAATATGACACTTCCAAAACATGTTACCTGTGCAGAATAAGCAGGTCAAAGCATCTTCATAAGCTCTTTATCCTGCACAGTCCTTCATGCTGTGTCGATGGTAGCGTCTTGCTTGGGGCCATCGCACCTCCTGCACCTTCCTGCTGGTGCCTCTCACCACTGCTGCTGCCACATCCTTGCAGCGGGACAGGCTGCACTGCTTCTCGCTCTTAATTCCCCTCAATTTACACTTTTAAGCATTTCTGCTGTCTGCCTTACTTCTTCTTTGAATGTGTTAACATTGCAAACCAGCTACTTTTCAACCAGCGTGTCCCCCTCTACCCACTAGAAGAGGAAAATCCTCTCCACAATCCCAATTCCAGTGGAGTGGAAAATGGTGCTAAACACAAGTAAGACGAAATGAGGCCATGCAATTTGAAGCAATAACTTTGAACATTACACTTTCTTTCTGTGCTTAGAAATGTAATTTCTCTCTTTTTGGCAAAGAAATCCAACACCACCCATGCTTTGCGTAGCCTAAATGAATGCAGCACAGATCATGTGCTGTACCAGTCTAACCAAGGAAACAACCTTAGAAGGGTGGAGCTTGAACATTTTACCCTTCATGAGCAAAATGACATCAAAATTCATTCGAATGTTGGAATTATTTAAAACCTGACATGTATTAATCCAAATGTAATTCTAAATAGATGGCTCAGCAGCTATATTCTGTGTTGAAATCCCTGCTAAATCTAAAATAGTGTTTATTTTATTATAGTAGTAATTGCAAAACCAGAAGCTTTAGCCTACATTTAGTGTTTGACTGTACTAATGCTATAAAAATAACGCACTCTAAAATGGTCCTACACCATGCAGACTATGCCTTGAAGAGCCAAGGAAAATGGAATAATTAGGCAAAGAATTATCACCTTTATTATATAAGTGAGGAACGGAGGCACTGAGTCTGGTATCATGAGCTGTCTTGCTCATGATACCAGAGGAAGGCTGTAGCTGAGCCTAACAAGGCTTAATAGAGTCTGATTGTCCCAGACAATACGTTCTCGCTACACAACCATCACTCTTCACTGATGTAAATGGCTTACTTTTAAAAGTAGATTTTCATTGGCATCAGCTTGGTCAACTTTTCATGGCTGAATCATACATTAAAGCTCAATAAGCCGCCGCCTTCTACCACAAATTACTATTATGACAGACAGCTAGTTATAGGTACTCTAGCACTATAATATGAGAAATACACTAATTAGAGTTAAAAAAAATAATCACTAAGGCCTCAGGACCTGAAGAGAATATTACAAAAAGATCCTGTGATCTTTAACTCAATGTGTTCTTATACTGTCAGGTGACAGGTATGTGATTCTGTACAATATTGCTGTAAAAAACACACGATAAAAAATATCTGACATACAACAGAAGTATAATAACCTGGGGCACACTGTTCAAAATCCATCTGAGTCCAGGTGACTACAGTTAGAAGTGCACACTGTGTAAAGAGGTTGTTCTATGTTGCATTTGTTCCTTCGTGTTTTCCCTTTGCTGACGAATTTTCTTTCATTGATGTGGACAGAGCTCTCACTGCATGCTCAATTTAATCGAGCAAAATCCCTATGATAACAGGATGTAGCAGGATAAATCTTCCTTTGTGCCCGCTGCTTTGTTTACATAGCCTTGTGCTAACATTTCTAGCACTTACATATTTTATTGGAATATTTAATTGGAAATGTAACATCAGGGGCAGGGATTACAAATAAAGTAATGGTGCATTAATTATAATTTTTTGCCTAAGTTGCATCCAGGCTCCTAAATGATAAGCTAACTAAATTGAGAGGGAGACAAGAAAATGTGAGTCACTAGAGTCTTATGAGCAGCTGCTGAGGAGAGGAGTCATGGCTGGGCACTAAGAATAAAACAGTGGAAGAGCAGATGAGGTGCTCCAGGTGTTCCTATGATCCACTATAAAGGGGAAACCAACCACATCTTTGCAGCTCCCTGAGAACTGATCCAGAAATGCACATACTCAGTGTGTTGAAGACAGAGGTGTTTTTTTCACCTGAAAAACAGCTGTTCCTGAGATTTCCTACTCTCTAAAGACAATCCATACAGACTGTACTGGTTCTCAACTGAGGGCCAAACCATGGCTGACACCAAAGTTAGTGTCAAGACCCTGTTGCTTTTCCTTGGTGCCAGATTTTCCTCCTGTACTTCTGGTTTTGCCCATAATGTGCTCATAAATTGCAGCTGACTGACAGGGGACAGGCATAGTAATGGTCTCTTCTCTTCCCACAGCATTTTTACCTTATCTTTCTCACATTAGCCAGCTACATTATTTGTGAAATAAAATTAATGGTCCAGGTGCAATCTATTTCAAATCTCCCCCTGATAGCTGGTTTTGGAAGCACTTACTTTGAGAGTCAGGGGTCCTGCCAACCAGTTTTCAGTTTCTAGTCCACACCAGGAGGAGCCGAACCACTGTCGTCTTGATAGACATATATGTTGTTCCCATATACATTGGCAGATAGAGACCCCAGTCAGGTAAAAAGGCAGTTCTTCACCTCAGAGACAATACAGCTATGGCTTCAGCAAAAAGTCACAAGTGACTGCTGAAACAAATCTGGAGAAGACAAAGACAAGAGAAGGTGGCAGCAGAACTCATAATTTCTTCCACTTTCCAAGCAGTTCTGAGAGCTGTCTATGACTTCTTTGCAGCACTCATCACGCTGCAAACAGTCACTTCAGGGGCACCACTTGTGTTTAAAATATTATTCAGATGAGAAAGGGTGACATATTCTAGTCCTAACTTTTCCAGCCAATCTACCTTTTGCAGCAGACATCAATGCTTTCATGAAATTGCTTTTCTTTTCCTCACTTACTAGTCATAATTGTACATAAATCTTTATCACAGAAGTTTGCTACTCTAGTGAGACCACTTTCTGCAATTTAAAGAGCTGAGAAGCACATTACATTGTTAGTCAAAAGGACAGGAGAAAAAGGTTTGAGATTTCTAACTTAATTTCAGCTATTCAGTGCTTGTGTTTTGCGATAACATTAAAAGTAAAGTGTGGGCAGACACTGGTTTTATAGTGCTTGAATGTCTCCCCAAGAGCACTGCAGTAATTCACTTTCTGTACAAGCTACCATGCAGAGAATGACGTTATGTTCTCAACCTGTGGAAGAAAACCAAAACATAGTTAATAAGGAAATACGTTTTCTTCTGTTTGGGTCAAGGCTTGAAGGCCAATTGATTTTTCAGAGAAGTAAAAAGTAATATGTATCTCTTCAACATTTTGAAATTTTCAACATTTGAAATCCAGGTCCACAGATACTTTTTCTTTGTAACTGTGGGCAAACGAACTGTTTTCAGGGTTTTGAGGACATTTTTCTCCTGTTGCAAATCAGGTTTCTTCTTCACTTCTAATGGGGGAAGAAGAAGAAGGAAAAAAATAAAGATTTCTGGGGCAGTTGGGCAACTGGAGAAAGATCTGATGTCAGTATTTCTCTAAGTAAGTACAATATAAAAACCTAGTCTAACTGTTCAAATTTACAGAAGGCTGGATTTTCAAATTACCATGCACATTTGGAGAGGAACACACTGATCTTGTAATAAGAGGGTAGTGCAACTCCTTACAAGGTAATACAGACAAAAACTTCATACCAAAGCATCTCCTCCTCAGATTAATTTGGATTTGCCCTGGTATCTGACTCTTTGGTTTTTGTAATACACTCTAATGCTTGGGCCAAATCTATGGTGCCTGGGTCTCTGCTAGAATAAAGCTAATGCAGATTTTTGAACTAGAAATCCCTGCCTGGACAGTTTGGCGTCTGCCTTTGCAGACTGCTGCCATTTTAGATAAGACTGTCAGAAAGGAGTGGGTGTGTGTGAATTTTAATTGTAATTGTAGCTAAACTAGAAAATCACCTACTTGCTCTTTCAGTTGTTGTATGCATTGGACAAGTGCACTCTGGATTTTAGTACCTTCTGAAAGGGTGCAAATTCAAGGTTTTACTTTGGGTTATCCATGTCTTCTTTAAACCTTTTCCTCTTTTCCAGCTAGGTGGCATGCACGGTCCCACAAAGCTCTTAATATTCTAGCTTTATCACACAGCTTTTACAAACAAGGTCATACAGAACAGAGGAAAAACATATAATTAATAATTATCAAAACCTGCTGCTGTGTGGGCTGCAAGTCCCTGCTCAGAAATTAGAACCAAATGGTTTCAGGCTTTAAAAAAAGGTAGTTAAAATATCCAACATGCTTAAATTAACTCCTCTGAGAGAGTACACCAGCTTCATTAGCTCCCTGCATGTATTTCACTCCATGCTAACACATACCACACGCTTCAAATCACAGCAGCCAGGTTCCTTCCCATTGTGTCTGTTTCATTCCCCACACATCCTGAAATGCCTTTCCAGCTCCTCATGCTTTGTCTCCTTCACCCACCACCCCCTGTGTTAATGCCAACTTATCTGGAAAAAACTCATAGATTGTTAGGCAAAGCAAGTCAGGAAAGGGAAAAGGTTTCAGGCAAATAACTGCAGAAATAAGCAGTGCAATCATTGCTCCCTTAGGAGTCCTCCAGGTTTGTTTCAGTCAGTGGTAAAATGAGAGGGAACTACCAAGCAATATAAAGCCCTTATCTAGGGTATTTCTGAACAACTTGGTTGAAAGAGTATATAGTGGCATTCATTCTCAGAGTCTGAAAGTTATCCAGTGGATTGTTAAGGATGCATAGATTTTAAGACTAGGAGGCATGAGTAGGTTACCTGATCCGACCTTGTGTGTAATCCTGGGAAAATCCATTAGTTTATTATTTGGTAAGGAATTATTTTCTAGGCAAAAGTTTTTTATATAATGATTTAAGACTTTCTAATTTACCAGTTAATTTCCAGAAAGAAATTAACTTTGTGTTTGGAAACTTGAAAAATAGAGTATACTTCCTCATAAGGAACATTTGGAAGGATTGGACCAAAACACTCCTAAAGAAACACTCCCTGAGAAGGTCCGTCCTCTTAATGGAAAGGAGCCCCTGGATCTCAGATTTTGTATATTCCCTCATCAAACATCATGCTTGCCCTTTCCCCAGAGACAAGGTCTGTGTTTAGTCAAATAGTATTTCAAAGGCACCTATTTTCTCCTAGTAAAATAATAAATTAGTGACTCTTAAATTGCAATATGAACACTTTCACCTAGAAAATAATTACTTGTGTTCTTCTGACATAAAATAAAAGGGAATCAGATTAAGAGCATTTATTCCATAAATAAAAAGTAAGATTGTATCCAAACATCTGTCACCAAACAAAATGTTTCTGCAACCCAAATCCGTTTGTTAATTGTCTCCTTTCTGCCTGGAATGCAGCTGTTTAAGTAATTTCTGAAGCAGCATCTCTGTCATTGACAGACATCTGTGCAGGATCAGTGATGTGCAGAAAATATTCTATTTATAGAGAGGCAATCATCCCTTTCTCTTCTTCCCTCCTCCCACCCACAACTCTTTCAGTGATATCAAGGGAGTCCCAATCCTGGTATAAATTTCTTTTCAGCTGAAATGCGCCTGTAAAATTTAGTCAAGAACAAGTGAGTAAAAGAAAATGAAGATCTCTTTTTTTTTATGCTGAAAAATATTTCTAGATGCCAAACGTAGAGATTTCCTAAAGTTAGAACAGGGCAAGATTTGTTGAAATGGAAAGAACAGAAAAACAGCATTTAACAAATAGTATAGCATCTATTATTTATCATAGTAGCCTGTGGGTAAAGGGTCAAAGTATATGACTTTGAAAATGAAACAAAATATGTGACTTTGAAAATGAAACAAAAAAAGATGGCAATTATTAAAAAATATTCTTGTATTTTCTTTGTGAAAATATTTAATGGAAATATAACTTTTACCTAAAACAATCTTGCTAGAAAAATGCTTTAGTTCTTTCCAAATGCTCAGGCTTTTGAAAGAAAATAAAATCTGTATAATGTTTCATAGATAAAAAGTGTTTTTTGAAGAGACCAGTTCTACTTAATTATCTATGGTTTTCTGTGGAGCTAGGGTGCTCCCATTTCGCTGTGCGCTTATTGCATTGTAATGGTATCACACAGCAGTTCTCGTGTTCCAGCCCCAGAATAGCTGGATTTGATTGAGTACTCCTTAGGAAGAGGAATAAGAAAGGTCTTGAGAAACTTTGTAATGGAACTTATACTAATTATAGTATTATTTAAGAGTAAAACATTTCAAAGTGTACTTTATTTTACAGCCCGAGGGACTACTCAAATATTAAAGTTCATTAATTATTCACTTATGAAGAAAATGAATTATTGCTCTAAAATGGAATATACACAGCAGGGCAGACAACTTTGTCATGACATGCTTCTTTATCACCCGCTCTCACCCACAGAAGAATGGGTTATGAGTTTGGAGGTATTGTAGCTAGCAGTTGTTCTGCTTCTGAGAAACCTTTGCTTAACAGCAGGTTTTACATAGGGAATGTTTCAGTAAATAGAATTCCTGTGAAATGTCTTTAACACCAAACAAAAGGCTGCACAAGTCCAACATGTAGTGAAATTAACCGGGTTTCTGTTTACCACTGTGTTCAGAATAGTGTTGTCTTCTCAACTTTCTATAATGCCTGAAATAAGAAAATCTCGTACTTTGACTTTCACCTCTCTGGTCAGAATAGAAAAGGATCTTAGGATGACTTTGTGGAAATTAGGGTCACTTGGTAGAGCACAGGGGTTCTCATGGCTTTTCTAGGCCTCAGCAAAGGACATTACACAAAGCGAGCCAATCATTTTACTGTTCAACAAAACATCAGTTAGTTCACATTCAGTTCATATCAAGTTTAGTGTAAGCAGTATGCATAATATAGCCTGCTAATTGAAGCTAGTATCCCCTACAATCAGCTGAAAAACTTTCTGCAGCACAAGTGGGGTGATCTGTTGGCTTTTCCTTGCCAAAGAATGATATCACAATGTTTAAAAATACTCTCCATGGAACCAGCTCAAAATTCAAGTTACACTAAAAGTAATGCAACCGACTTTTCTGTAGAGTCCCGTGTTACTCATGTCAAATGCTTTTGTGTCTCATGCAAACAGTTCAGCTTGGTTTTAATACTGCTTCTGAACAACAAAAAAATTCTAACTAGGCTTGCATTCCTAATTCCACCCAGACTCTATATAAATTCATGAAGTTGCAACCCTGATAAGCCATCCAGCAGACTGACCTTTTTTCTCCTGGGTTAAAATGTACAAGACCCCATTGTGACTTCTTGGATGTAATATAGACTGAGTACTAAAGAGTTTAGGCACAGCTTTGCAAAGTCTAAAGAGAAACCCTGACAAGTGCACTGTTCACAGCTACTGGTCCTCAGGGGAGAGACAAATGGAGAGTCTGACCAGGCATCTATTAATTTAAAAGCCCACATGGTAGACCACATCACAGAGTCAATCCTGAGTCCCAAAGAAGCACTGCCCCAGCAGAAAGAGTACCAGGAAAACTACTTGGTAGCAAAAAAAGCAAAAAGACACTGACTACCTTGGCCTTTTCCATGTCTTTTGTCCCTCGATCTCTAGCTGTACTTCGTAGCAGGTTCATGGTTTCTTTAGTTTTTCTTTTGCAATTTTGTTATAGAAGCCCTTCTTCTTGTCCTTCACAACCATTGCTAATTTAAACTCCAGCTGCTGTTCTGGAGTCCCTAAATTTTTTTTATATTACAGTAAATTAGTTAAATAAATCCTATTGCTAGGAAGAAAAACTCTAAGGAAGAACTCACTGGAGTAATTTACACAAGGGAACTAGACAGTTGCATCTAAATCTTCCAGGACTTGGAAGTAGCACCCAGATGGAAAGGGATAATTTCCAGATGTCAACCCTCCATGGAAGATTTCAAATCCTCAAACAAAACAGCTCATAGAAAATTCATCTTATAAGACACATCAGAGAGAGAGAAAATGCATTGTTCTGCTTTGCTACTGTGCATCCCAAATCCTTTCCCAAACTTTGACTCTGTATTTTTTATCTCATGATGCACATTAATTACCAATTGTATTTTAACATTCTGCCAGTACATTATATCTATTTTCACTTGGAAAATTTTTGGTTTTTTTCCCATGGGGCATTAAGATAAGCACTTCATTAATTAAGCTGCCCAGAATTGGATTCAGATGATTGGGAGTGCTACCACTTCTGTCAAATATATGTTTGGAAAGATGAAAGACAGCTCTGGGAAAAAAAATCATTAAAAACTCCATGGCTGAACACACTCAAGGGACAAAGTACGGTGTCCTTCAAATCCTTGCTCCCTAAGGCCTTCCTAGGAGAATCTTGGTACAAACAAAATTTTGGAAAACAATAAAGGTCATATTCTCATTTGTCTTCACAATGAAAGATGACAATATTTCCAACATGTAAATATGAAAAGCCTAGAAAAAGATAAAATGTGTTCCTGATCTTTCCTTTAAAGATTCTACTTTGCTACCAGGCAAATCCTCATATTTCATGTGAACTACGCTGTAGTTCATGGAGAGTTTAACAAGTTCACTGTCTTCGTTACCCGAAATTTGCAATATTTTCTTATTAAATACATCAGGTGTGAAAAAGGCAGGAAGAGAAAACAGTGATTGTCAAAGGAGGTACTGTCTAGATTCCTGCCTTTTTTTCAAGTGACTTTCCAGCCTGACATCATCACTGTAAAGCTAAAAGAAGAATAGATATCAGCTATCTTGCCAAAATGATATCCTCTTGCCTTTGATAGCAAAAGTTTTATCTCTTTTTCTTTTTAACTTTTTGCAGTGATGCATAAGGGGGGAGTTCCAGTTTCACTTCATTTTCCATTAAAACAAAGCACACACCTAGTCACACATTTATGACTGCTGCTTGCTGTATTAATGGCCAGAGCCAGACTGGGTCCTGCTTTAGCCCCTGTACACTGCCTATTTCCTTGCATGGCAGGTATCCAGCTGTATTCAAACACAAAATGGCAAAATAGTACATTACTTTGAAGCTTTCCATTTATACATCATCTCTTGCACTTTTTTTTTTTTTTTTAACAAATATGCTTAAAGTAATTTGAAATCTTTTGAACTTCCTATCAGAGCTGGACCATTTACACCTCCAAGGAGAGACCATTTGCTGTGAAGAGCACAAGTGCTCCGACTTACCTTCAGGAAGAAGGCAAGAGAGAGATCAGTCCTGCTGAGAACAAACCCCCTCACTTCCAGCTGAATACAGGGTAATGTAGGGGAACAGGAAATAGATTAAGAAACCATTATTATTGGTAGAAAAGATGATGCTAAACTTAGAACTGGAGTCCTCCATATAATACAGAGCAGAGCAAAAAATGGTATGTACAGGGACAACTCTGGATTCCAGAGAGAAGGCACCGATTTATCTGTGTTTATGATCAATGCTCCAATACCTATAAAAGTGGGCAGAGAGCAGGGCTGAACCTGGGCAACCCAAGGCAGCACATGAAGTCCCACACCTCTCAAGGTTCCTGTGGTCCTTTGCTTACAGTGACGTGTCTGAAGGTTGTTTCCTTGTCTTGTGCATTATGGAGAGGTCACCCTGTGTCTAAACCATGGTGAAAAGTCCTGCTTGCAGATGGTCTGCAGGAGGCGTTGTGCAAGCCAGCAGTGCTGGTGGTGTAATGTGTGATGCAAGGCTGGAGTTCAGGAGTGGAGACAAGCCTCAGACCTCCAGGTGGGATGTGCAGTAGGTGGCTGCTGAGGCAGGGAAAAATGCTGCTGGCGCTTTGCTTTCAGGCCCTAATGTACACCCCATCAGGGAAAGGGTGTTGGACAAATCCCTCTAAAAGCTCTTAGGAAAGACAAGCAGCAAATTCCAGCCCTACACACACCTTTCTTTTTTTGAAGGAATAGCGTAGTGCTTTACCCAGCCACCAGTGTCTGGCTCACGATGACATGGAGAGGTAGTCTTTGGCACCAGTGCAGCTCTATGCTCCTTCCCTTTGGTGTGGATATACAGTCCAACTCAAAATGTGGCACTGGAGAGATGCTTTGCAGCAGTGACAGTAAGTACACTAGGAGCAAGACAAGAACATCAGACCCTGACATTTAGGGGGAGACGACTGCAGCAAAGCTGCTAATTCCAGTTGAAAAGATAGGCTCATGTCCAATTAGAGGGTTTTTTCCAATCCACTGGAAAAGCCATTACACTGAGGGCAATCGGATTGGTGCAGCCATGGCAATCTTGAAACCATTTAGGATAACTTTGATTAAATGATATAGTGGGCAAAGACTGAAATTGCTTCTCTAGCAAAAGCCCAGCACAGATAGCTTAATTAAAATGAGCTAATACAACACTTTTATTTGTAAAATCGCATGAAAGGGGGGAAATAAAGTTGAGGAATATAAAAGAGGGAAAACACTCCTTTGTTTTCTCTTCCAGCTGATTATCACCACACTGTTTCAAAAATCCCTTTGCTTCCCTGTGTAATCAGGTTGATTAAAATCCTCTAAAGGAATAAAACAGCTGCACAGACCTCCAAAATCACACTCTTCTCTACTATGTGTGCATTGTATTCTTTTTGACAGCTTTGTTTTCAAATTATTTTTTTCCCTTCATTGCCTCTGAAAGCCTATTACTGGATTTATTAAAACAAAGCCAAATAAGCACGCTGAATACAGACACAGTGATTGCCTCAACACATGTTGTTCTTGCAAGGAGTACTGTGCTCACAGGTCTGAACTGCCGGCTGTTTCTGAACTGACTGCAGAACAAAGGAAAACCCAGCTGAACTAATGAAAGCGTTCGCTAAAGGAAGGCTCCACATTTTGCCCTTCTATCACATCCTGAAGAACTAAAATAACAATTATTATGCTGAAATCAGACCATGACATTTTACTTCAGCCCAAGCTAGAGGGAGAAATGGTTCTATATTTTCTCTAAAACAACCTGACCCTGGTCTTAGGCTGGGACTAAGTAGTATTGGAACGTGCCACTGCTGTAAACTATGCCTGCCAGTGGATTAGCTGGGCTAGGGCGGCTTGGGATGGGACCATGATGCTTCCTTGCTTGGCCTTGTGTTGCCCAGCTGTAGGAGGGAAGGAGGAGCAGCTGGTGGGCTGGAAGCAGAGCACACTGCAGGCGTGCACTGCATGTGCCCATGTGCATTGCATTCATACACGTATGCAAAGCATAGGCACACACCGCACATACGGCCGCTGCACACACGTGCTGCATGTATGCACATTACATAAAAGTACGCTGCAATCCCTGTTGGGGAGTTCTTGCCCACAGTAGACCACACTCTTCCTCCCCAGCCACCCTCCGCCTGGGTGGCACTGTCCCTGCCACGGACACCTCTGTGTTTCCCTGCCCCTCTGGTAACACGGAACTTTTCTATCTCATCATAGAGATGAAAATGCCACAGTGTCATGAATAAGCCTACACTTTGTTCCATAGGCCTGATCATGTTCACTTTCATGGTTGATAGAGCCTTAACATGGAAAGTCAGGTTGAAAAAACTAATCTGCAATTCTGAAAGAGTGATAAAGTAACAAAGCATTTAGAAAGATTAAAATGCAGTACCTGATAGATAGGAGTAAACAGATTCAGTCCTATGTAAATAATTGTGGACAGGGCAGCTTCTGAAAATCCCAAAGCCTCGAATTTTTTTCTGCATAGAAGAAAATGTGTCCCCCAGACAGTTTTAAAGTCTGTGAGCAGCTAGCCAAATGGAGTAAAAGTCCGGCCCCACAGATGTTAATCACCCAATAAAGTCAGTAAGGTCAGAGTTTTACCCTGAGACTCTATTTATTTTAAAATAATTCATATTTCTGACATTTTTATATACACTTACATAGCACAGACTTACAGACTTCCTGTGCTGTGCCCATATTTATATATTATCTTTTATAGCAGTACTTGTACTAATGCTTTCTAAACTCTTTTATTGATTTACAACACTAAAGAAAAGTGTTTCTAATTTCTCTTTATTGTCCTATTCAGAGGTCACTCAATATGTTGATCTTTTTTCTCCAGCGCAAACCACCAAAGCCCCATTCTAGCAGAACAACACAAAAGTATTTGATGAAAAGCAGTCCTATTCCACAAAGCATGGCAGTGTTCTTAAAACACAGTGGCGCTGCAGCGTTTTGCAGCATGGACTTACAAAAGCACCATTTTTTCCCTTTAAAATGCCATGATATGGAGATTGGCTGATATGTATGCCTGTTAAATGTGCTCTGAGGAAAGTAAAAAAGGATGCATAAAACTAGGAGGTAGTGGCAGAATTGCAGACGTAGCCTTTTGGGGACAGCTAAACCCTCTAGCCTGCTGGACGATGGGGTGAGGTCTGAGGAGGTACAGCTCTGAGACCCCTGCAAAGGACTGAACTGTAACACCCACACATTTCCCAAAAGGCAGACAGGTCTCCTGCGCTTCCTGCGCTCAGATTTTTCTCCCAGCAGAAATGATGGTATAAGTTCATTGACCACTCTCCTGGCCCAGCTGGGCAACTGCATCTTCTACAGGAGCATTTTTTTTAATTGCACACCATGGCATATATTCATATATATTTTTTTCTGTAATTGCCGTATTTCAGAAGATATCCTTCTTTGTGAGTTTTACCCAAATAGTTTCCTAGTGTTGAAGTAAGAGGATGTGACATCATATTTTTTTACATTCCTGTACTGAAATCTCTGTAAGTTACATTTCAGAAGGGGAGCATGTATCATCCATACAAAGCAACCAACAATGTGATTGCTCACAGCAGCACTAGTATGCTAAAGAAATTTTGTTGTAGAAAAAGATTTAAAAACTCTTTTGAAGCCTTTCCCCAATTTTTGTCAAACAGGTCACTTTTTTAAGTTCAAACAATAGGTAAGGATGTGATAAAAGTTTTAGAGACATTTTTAAAAATCTGCATTGAAGTTCACACCCGCAGTAAATTTATGCATCTGTGTATGAGTCTAACCTTGTACATAAAGTTGTTTGAGCTGTCGTGCTTATGGATAATTAAAATTATATCATTTTATCATTTTCTTTGATCACAAATTAGTGTAACGCATTATCTTGATTCTCAGTAACTTCCAACTTTGATGTTATATTTAATAAAACATAATGCTGTCTTGGAGAATCCCTCAGGAATCTTTAATTTCTTTTCTTTTTTTAATATATATTAAATTTTAAATGGGATTAAATTGTCTGATTAGGGAAGCAGGCTCTTGCTGTAGCAGATAAACCCTGAATTCCTCAGGGCAATCTATAGCCATTGTTAAAGTATCTTTCTAAGATGCAAGCAAGCTCAGCAAACCCCATGAGAGTTAAGCAAAACATTTTCCTCTTGTTGAGCCTGGTTTCATGCTCCAACCCCAACCTTTGCTTTGTTCATTCACCTTCGTCCACACAAATCCTTTCTTTTGCCTGTAGAAATGTTGGTAAGGCTGCACTGTAAAGTAGTTGACAGAATTGATGCAAGCTTTCAAAGATGAAATCTCCCTGCCACCCCAAAATCGAAAAGCCTTGTGGAAAGTTTCCTGCACAAAGCTACAGGCTTTGCGAGGCTGTGCCACTACAGAACATCGCTCAAAACATGCAACAAGGCCAGCTTCAGTCATCATCCCCACCAGGTACAATTGCTGCTCACTGCTCACAGGGTTTGTGCTTCCTTGAGGTAGGTCAGCACTGCTGCTTATGGGAACCCAGGCAGTGCCAGGAAATGGGTCAGAGCCCAAGAAATGAGGCACCTAGCCCAGAAGAGCCAAGCTGGTAACGTATGAGGCCTTGGCACAGCTCCTGTGTCCAAGCAGCTCTAAAACAAATGCTTGGTTTCAGGACAAGGAGTGATGGGCACAAACTAGAGCACAAGAAATTACATCTCAACATGAGGAAAAACTTCTTTAGGGTGAGAGTGACAGAGCACTAGGACAGGCTGCCAGAGAGGTTGTGGAGTCTCCTTCTCCAGAGGTATTCAAAACCCGCCTGGATGCAGTCCTGTCCAATCTGTTCTAGGTGAACCTTCTTTGGCAGGCAGTGAGGTGGTAGACTTGATGATCTCTGAAGGTCTCTTCCAATCCCTACCATTCTGTAATTCTTGGTTAGGCTCCTGAAGTACACAGTGAGGAACAGCAGCAAGCTAAAGCTACCTGCAGTCACTCCAAAACCTGTGAAGGCAGCAAAACTACTCCTTTGTGCTGGCTGAGAAGAAACATCATTGAGTTGCAGTTCAAACTGGGGCACAGCACTAGGGTTATCATAGTAAAAACACTACTGGAAAATGCGTAAAAGCATAAGAAAAGCAGGCAAAGCTACAAAGGATAGGCTGAGACAGGAAAAGGCCGGGGCAAGAGGAGAAGACAGGCTGACAGGCAGGTGGATCTTCTCCCACCTCTTCTTACAATCCGTTGGCTGGGACAGCTCTGCCACTCTGATGCCTGTCCTTCTGTAATTTCTGTAGCATCCAACCCTCATCCACAGTAGCTCATCCTATGTTTACTTTAATTGGCTCCAACAGATTTGCAGAAGCAAGTAGAGCTTAATAAACTCTGGCTGAAGATGGCTAGAGAGCTCACTGAGAGAGGAGGTCCTTCTTAGCCTGTCAAGAAGTAACAGTACCCTTCAGAACCTGGGCCCATGTCATTATGCTCTTTATTACATGGTATAGAGACTACATAGTACAGAATTAACATTGCAGAACTAAACAGTGATGGGCCAAGTAGCTTTTGTCATACAGTAAGCATAAGAATATTCTTCATTACTTTGGCTTTTATTGGCTAACACAATTGTCTTTAAAACTGTCAATCAACATATTATGCAAGAAAAAACAATTTAAAAGTACAATAATCTGACTAGCAAAGTAAAAATCCATATTAGTAAGACATAAACATAAATGACCTTTTAACTCACTATAGTTCTGGCTCTTGTCAGGCTTTTAATATTTCTTTAGAGAGATATATATATATAAAACATTGGTGTGAGATATACTTGTAAGCCTGTAATTTGTTGAATAATACTCAATGAAAAGTTATGCATAAAACCATCTGATTATTTTATAAATAATTCAAACATTTAGTGTCATGATAGTGTTCCTACTTAAAGAATGCTGAAGTCGCCCCGCACAAGGCACGAGGCAGAGCTTTAAAATCCAACTGGGTTTCTTGGTTCTTCAGCATCCAGACTGACCTTGGACATCATTTATGTACCTAAGCAGTTTGTACAGGTGAATAGCACAGCTGTCTTTTCAGAGCTACTTATGTGTAAACCTAACCCTTTCAGAATGCGACCAGCAGAAATACTCACAGTGTATAAAGTGGTGGTTTAGTGTTTTCAGGGTTGGGCCAAAAAGAGAGGAGAGGAGATATTTACATATTTTTCAGGACCTAAAGAAGGGGACATGGGACAGGAGTAAAGGCTGTTTCTTTATGTCTACACAGTAGAAAAATACCTATACAGATTTACACAGGTAAAAATGTTTTGTTCATAGGTGATCCTTCCCTTCCAGATCACTGAAAGAGAAGAAGATTACCAAGTCAACAGAAAGAAACATTTCAAAATATTACTGACAATTTTAAAAAGTACAGTATAAAAGCTCTGGAAGAAGAATACATATGATGAAGGATCAGTTGCATAGATGTAATAAGTGAGCCTGATAGCAACACAGGAAGGCATTGCTAGCACAGACCCAGGAGGCATAGTGTGAAATCATCAGCTACTTGACTTGAGGTAAAAAGTGGGCAGGTGTGGCAGGCCAGTATCCTTACATGGGCATATGCAAAACCTAAGGCCAAGGCACTGAAAACGTGCATCAACAGCAAGGTTTCCCCAGACTGGGATACTACCATTGAATGGGACAGTCATCGAGGCAAGGAGTTCTGGTTTGCCTGGCAGTAAGGCCCCTGTCAGCTGTTAAACCAGAGTGCATAATCTAGTCAGATCCACTCTTCCTCCCTCTTAGTGCATCATCGCCAAACCCTACAGCTCCCTGCTATATCCCTAGCCCAGGAGGTGGCCCCTTGCATGCTGCAGGAGACGCCCTTGCAGGGATGAGACAGTTTTGCAGTGGTTTCTGTGTTTTTGGTGATATGTATACCACAGTTCAAAAAATCGTTGGAATGAAAGACCTGAGCTTAGCAAGGAGCAGCAAGAGTGACATTTAAGGCAGTGAACTTAAAGTGTTTTAGAAGAAATTGTTATCCAGTACAGAGAAACAACCAGCCCCGTAAGCCAAAAAATGGCAGAATCTGTCCCACTGGAAAATAGCCATGAGAGAGGAGCTCTTGCAAATGCACCTCTGACCTGAAAGATAAAATTAGAAATCTCAGAGCTGACTGTTGTGAAACTGGCTTTGCGCAGTCCAGTAATTTAGAAAGTTTAGATAAGTGTTTGAGTTTTGTCCTGACTTTTCCAAAGTCAATGACCGTATTGGTACTACCTTTAATGGGGCCAGAGTGTCACCCCTGAACTTTATGCTGTTGATCCAAAGCAGCCAACATCAAAAGCTGGCCTGAGGGAAGCAAACACGTACTTTCTCTTAGGAAAACTTTTACTTTTTTAGGGAAAAATTAAAAAAAAAAGGTTAGTTCTGGTCCCAAACCACAATATTTTGTTTCTAAGAAGTGTCAACAGTGTCTTGAGTTCAGAAGTCTTATCTTCCTTCTCCCTGGAATGTAGCTTGAGGGCCTCTCTCCTTCCGTAAATTATGTTTCCATAATGTTCCCCTTCTTCATAAGGAAACATAGGACACTAACCCTGCTTGCAAAAGCTCAGCTTCATTTGCACCTTCCTCCACCTTTACTGTTGGAAAATATTTGACCAATCTTGGCAAAAAAATTTTATCTTACTATCATTTCTATACCATTAAAATAAAATTTAAGCAAATAGAAGAATTTATATATTTTTGTATATGTATATATATAAGTATATACACACAGAGACATATATAGATTTGCAGTAATTAAATCAGTCTAAAGAAGATCTCTCTCTATTTGAAAATATAAATACATATCAGTTAAATATGTATGTTTCCAATGAGCAAGAAAGGGCTGCTTTTTTGTCCCCAGCTTCCCATTAGAAATAGTTATGCATTAAGGTTTATCTGCTGCAATAAAAAATATATATATTTTTATGAATATATTTTGAAATTAAGTCAAATTAAAAACTCAGCTGGCCTGCGTGTATACTGTATTTTAAAGTCCTTTACTCCTGTATTGCTGTTTTAATCCAGAGAAGTCAAATGCTGCTGGTACTCTATTTTTGAGTCACATATTCTTCTTTCCTTAAAATCGCAAGTCACCCTGTCCTGTCCAGAACATGAGGAGAAATATTACACGCTATGTACATGCCCCTGTAAGACTCAGACATTAAGAAATCCCTAAACTAAAACTGATATCATATTTCAGGCTTTAAAAAAATGTGGGTGAAGCTACCTTCAGCACAAAGTAAAAATCACCCCCTGGGAAAAAAACTGCCCACACTGTAAACAGGAAAAAGTGCTATAACATTTCTGAGTATCATGGTACTGGGAATTCCCACTGCAAGCCTCTGATTTTCACCATGCATTGATTTTTATCATAAGCTGTTCTAAAATTAGAAAAGGCCAAGATGTGAAAAGTATCCTTTCTGTTTAGTCTCAGCAGATGGAAACTGCATGGTGTTTTCTCAGCTTGAAACTGTTCCAAAACCTGAGGCACTAATCTGACATATTAAACCAAATTTATATAAAGTTTTGTGTCTTTACATCATGCAACATCATTTATGGCATGCTGGGCAGTGACAGTTTAAGTTATGAAAATGCTGTATCACACAGCAGATCAGAGCTGGCTTTATAGCAGGTTTCATGAATTTCTTCATCCAGAAAGAATAAATTTTGTGAGGGAACGTTCTGCATAGAACCCCTGCAGAGCAATAGATTAAAACTGGATTTTATCATTTACCTTGCGCTCAACTATAAATCAGGAATTAGAATTGATAATGGCAGTTATCCATCAACAGTGACGCAACTGCAGATCAACAGGAGTAGCTTTATGGGTAAAAAAGAGTTCCTTTTTATTATCATTATTAAAGAAAACCTATCCTATCCTTTTGTCCTCTTTCAAAAATTTCTGGGTTCTGGATAGAAAGTGAATAAATCCATGCAGGTTATTGGCATGGATAAGGAAGATGCATTTGAAGTAACACCTCTCCAGATTGCAGAAAATTATTCCAAAACTCTAGAGAGGGCTTGAGCTCAGGTGCAGAAGTTCACATTGCAGACCCCTCTTGACAGAAGACCTGGAAGGGACGTCTACCACAGCCGGCAGGATTCTGCCCCTCGGTTCATTGTTGTGTTTGTTGGGCAATTGAAAGCTCTATGGAACTCTTCAAAGTTGCTCATGGCACCAATAACTCTGCAAAGAGAAAAAAGTGATTGATGTGATTATATGGTGTAGGGGAGGAATTTGTAGAGTAGGGCTGATGGTTGGACTCAGTGATCCCAAGCGTCTCTTCCAACCTGAATGATTCTATGATTCTATGTGCAGGTTGCCTTCTATTAAACACTACAGGCCTGTAAGTGTTTCAGGTTGACTTTTCAGGCTTCCCATGTCATTTTTCCACAAATGAAAAAGTTTAGGATTCCTATTTAAAATTAAATGGAAGACAATCTTGTTCCATTTGATGCTTTGAGAAGAACCTTACTTTACTGGAAACTCAACCCAAAACCTATTGCATTTTGAGGATACTATATCATTTAGAACAATTTTGTAATCCAGCCCTTAGTAGCAAAGATGGGAGATCAGCAATAGCTTTGCATGGTGGAACCCTTCTTTGAGCAGCTGCCAAACCGCTGTAGTAGAGCAGGCAGGAGTGTGTAGGCACATGGCTGTGCTGGATGGGATTTAATTTGGCTCATGCCAGCCAGGTTCTTGTAACAACACCCTCTGCCCACCCATGTGCACACACAACCCTGCTCCCTGGGACTTTGCAGCCTGAAGCTGGGGAGGAGTCAGGCAGAGACTCTTAGCTAGCTCAGCCTTACACCCAGGAGCATCTCAATGCCTCTGATATTCTGGAAATCCATTTTCTGAGGCTTCTACCCTGACTGGCTCCCAAGCTCTCTTCCTTCCACTACAGATGGTGTGATAGTGGAAGAGCAGCGCATCCCTGCCTCACACAAGCTAGACAATGTGCCTGCATCCCAGACTGGCACCTTCAGGCACAGGGGAAGAGCTCACTCTTTCCATGCAGTTGTCCTTGGCTCCTGCTTTCACGTCTATGCTATTTAATGTTGTCGGAAATTATTACTTTACCATTGCTAGATTGGGACTGCATTGTTTGCTGATTTTTTCTGTGCTTTTAAGCCTCTTGCAACTTACTAACCTGAAATTGCAATGGTATTAAAATAAACCACATTCTGAGTTAAAAGCAGAAAAGTATCTACTGAGATATTAAGGGTATGTCTTTCCACCCTCTTTGTTATGCAGTGGGAAGACATTTTTCTCCATTGCAGACAATCAGCTTCTCAGCATAGCTCAGCGTGGCAGAAAACATTGTTATTACATTGATTAGACTTTCTGTGGGTAAGAAAATTTGCAGTCAGCTTGCACAAAAATGACTGAAGGTCAGTTTTGTAGGGAGAATTACAAAATTATGTTAGGCTTCAAATAAGATACACAGCTTTGCTGTGAACACATTGCAAATAATATTCAGAGGCTGTAACAGTAAGAGCTGGTCACGCAGAACTGCTGCTGAAGTTGGTGGAAGATTTGCCTGCCAAGCCAGGGATTTCACTCTGAAAACAGCATTCAAAAATAGAAAAGGCCAAATAGCTATTACTAAAAATCTGCCAATTAAAAATAAATAAAACCAGAATGTAGCCAGTGAAAGGTCTTCCTGTGTCCATACATTTTCTACCCATGGTTTGATATTGCTATGCATTTACTGTGGAATCAGAGTGGGCTGTCTGGATTTCATCTCATAGAACTACAGTAGAGACGCCTTCCCCTGAATGGTTCACCCTGAGGCTCCCTTGGCAGTCAATAGAAATATGTACTTTCAGAGTCTAAGGAATCCATTTTTTTTGCTTACAGAAGGATATACAGATAGATATATATATACACACACACATATACACTTTCAAAATGCCTATTGTCTGTGAAGAGAACCTGGGGTGACTAGCTCAGATGTACACATCTATATTCAGGATATGTGTTGCTCACTTCTACCATCTTTTATAGTTACTTTTTATAATTACTTTTAAAAGGGCTATTTGGGCTTTTTGGATACCAAGAGTTGTCAATGTTGAAAATAACTGTACTGCTGTTATACTCATAATGGGACATAAATGAAGCAAAGTTGGGGGAAGAAGATAGTATGATTTGTTCATCCAGAAAAGACAAGAACTGCGATTTTTCTTCATGTCTGAAACAGAAGCCTGTTCTGAGTACCTCACCTAGAAACTAAGAAAAAGTTTTATCTCTTTTTTCTAGACCCCAAATTCACCTAATCTTCTCTAGAATTTTCTTTCTTAGCTCAATTCCCTTATGAGTTTTTCTCATAAATGCTCTATCCACAGGCTTTACTGACTATTTTGTGATTTGCACCATCTCATGGGAATGGAGTTATGTAATTATTCAGAATATAAATATATATATATATATAAATTAATCTGAGGACTTTCAAAGGCAAGAGATGGTTATTTTACCAAAATCTTAACAAGAGTAGGAATTATAAAAAAATATTAGCCTTATACTCCTGATCTCATTGTCATGATGTATTTTCAATTGTTAAAAGGACCTGTGGTTAGCAGAGCCTGTGGGAAGCCTTTGGGACAAGGACACAGACATGCTGCTACAGCTGGACTAGCACAGCTCCTTCAAGCAAAGTGTCTCTTGAAGGGCAACTGAAGAGTTCAGTCTTGAAATTACAGGGCATGTTTTTTCCTTACATTATCGATATAACTCAAAGTACTCACTTTAAAGCTTTTAGTGAACTCAGGCAGACTAAATCAAGGACCCTCCTAATATTCATTGTTTTCTAAAGTAGAATTACATAGGAAAAAATCTGATAGACATTTTAGATACCCAGGCCATGAGTATCATTACAGGGATCAGAGTGTATTCTGGTTCAACTGCTTTTGAAGGTAGATGCAAGCCTCTCATTTTTACAGAAAAGCATTTGTAATAGTGAAAAATAAGCTAATTAAAACAGCACAATTTCAATCTAAGCCAAGACACCAGTCCAATTTTGTGTTTGCTCTTAAAACCCTCTTAACATGTTAAATTTCTGCACTTGTGTGCTGCAGTGATTGATTCTGTATGTAAATACATTATTTGCACTACCTGAACTGAGGAGGGCTGTGAGCTCCCATATATATTTGCTCTCTTGCAGATTCTGATCTAAAAGAGTTGCATCTTACCTAATAAAAGACAAAAAGCAGAAAAAGGCATGTTATCAGCGATGACTTTGGAAGTAAAGTAGAATGTAATGTCACTGTTAAGATGCCTATGACTTATGGAATGCACAAAATGGAAAGACATCACAAACTCCTATTTTGTTTCATCTCTGCTAACTTGCAGTTTGCTACATTCTCTTGCTTTTCAAATCTCTTAATAGATCCAGTCTCCTCTTACTGTTATTTTCCACCCAGTCATTTACATCATCTGATCATAATCACTTTACTAGCTCTTTTTTTGAGGTTGTCTATAACGGTAGCTTGTTTTTCAGCTTGGGCTGCACCTTCCGATGCCTTAACAATTATGATCGTGATGATGCTTATTATCTCTAGAATTGCAGCTATGTTGCCTGACACATTTATTCCATGTTGGGATGTCAGTTTCTTTTGAAATTACACATTTTTCAATTTCCATCAGTGGTCTGAAATCCACTATTCCTACTACGATACTTGACCCAATTGTAATTGTCCACAAAAAAAAAAAAATTGTACAGAGAATATTAGCACAACTGAATAATCCCTCTTACCCTTTATCCATTGCATGAAAAATCTCATTTAAGCAGCCTCTTTGTGTTGAATGTTTCCTATTGAGAAAATCCTTTAGGTCAGACTGCCCATAGGATATGTGGACTTCAGAGAAATTCTGTCTGGTTGAAGAGAGCCCTGGCAGTTTGAATGAGTCTCTTTAGTGCCTCGAGCTCCGTGGAAACAGGCTGAGCTCAAGGGTACCTGGCATACACTGCTCTCACTGTGCATGTGCCTTCCCTCAGAGGGTCCACTGGATGTACAATTCCTCCAGTGGTCTTTTAAGATTCCTAAATCTTCCCTATGGCTTCAAGGTTTTCCTGGGGAAAAACTGACAGCGTGAAACATAACTCAGCATAAACAACCAAAGTGGAGTCTTCTCATTGGTCATTATTTTCAAACTCCAGTGGCCATAGACCCATACACTGCTACACTGACTTGACAAAGAAGTGATTTTTCAGTCAGAGTTGGTTAAAAAACAACATTGATTGTACTGGGTCCTGTTTATTCAGTTTCTTTTAACTGGCGGACAAAGTTTTAATAGCTCATTTTTTATTCCTTATGTAGGCAGTTTGTCCCAACTCTCTTAAGCAAATAACTCATTTATAATTCTCTTCCTTGTTCTAGGTGTTTTTCTAAGAAACTCACATCCCCTATCAAGTTTTACTACAGCATATTTAGTGTACATACAACAAGATTGGAAAAAATAAAGATTTTCTTCAGTGCTGCTTAGTTTCTCTGAACAACATGCTCAGTAAGGAAAGGTGGTGGTACATTTGGAACAGGAGTCTATGGTGGGAGCAGTCAGAAACTTCTGCATGTGACAAGCACCAGAAAGCTGGGAAGCTAAAATGGAAAGAGGTTAAGGAGGCAATAAGCACAAGAAAAGCCTTGCAGTGGAGTGAAGTGGCAAGAGGGAAGAAAGCTGCCATGACAACAGCGTGCAAAACCAAGAATAATTTCAGCAGTTCTGGCACCATAGCTAGACAGATGATGTCAAAGAGAGAAAGAGAAAAGAAATAATAGTCTTTGGAGAAGAAGTCTCTGCTTATACCCTTAAAAGTTTGGTTTGGCTAGTGTAGATTGTTGAAACAAAGCAGTCTCATCTCTGCACTGTACATTGTGCAGGTTAACAGATGGGAACTTGAAACACATTTCTACTACTCACATGAGCGTAACTCAGAAAGAAAAGCTGGTTGTGTGTGAACTCAAGGCCTGGCAGTAAAGGTTCTTCTTCTCCTCCTCTCTTCTCTGAAATCCATCTTCTGTATGCCTGATAAGAAAGAAACACTGAGTGCCTTTCAGTGACTTGGAGCCTAACCGCAGCTTTTTCTTTTTCCTTTTTTTCAAATACTTCTACGTTTCAGGTTTTTTTCAACTACTTACCCTGAAAGCCTCTCGCAATCCCCCATTATCGGCAATGTTTTCTGCCAAAGTCCTCTTGCCTTTCACCTGGCAGAATGAAAGAACATCAATCATTTGGCCCATTTCTGAACTTCCTTCTTGATCAACTTCAAGAAACAGGGGCAAAAATAAAACAAGGCAAGAACAATCTCTGCCATTTTCAATTGTCATATCTCTGGTTAAGAAAATTAGATTTAAATGTGTCAACTGTCAGTAAACAATTCTCTGTGATGAGTTATCCTGGCTCCAGACCTAGCTCTCTGTGGCACAAAATGTAGTAAATAAAATGCACTCAATAATCCAGTCTCTGACCTTTGATCTGAGCACCACAATTTTTCCCCTGAACGCTGTTTTTCTCTCGTTACATGTGAGATCCAGTAGCCCCCTTCTTAAACTTTTATCTAAGAGGTTATATTTGTTTGTCTACATAACTCTTTATATACTACTAGGATGCTAAAGTAACTTTTAAGTCATAACATAATATAGCATAATTAAAAAACAACTTCAGAGACAGAATTTAAATTGATAGTATTTCGGTGCTCTAAAAATATCTGTGAAGGAGATTCATGTTGCTTTTCCCCAGTATTGATTCCAAGAGCAAGAGTAACAAGAATAATTTGTGAGAAGCAGTGCTATTTAAACTTTCTGAAAAAGCCAGTCTCCTGGTACCACAAAGCGCAATATCATTATGAAGAAATCCTCATTTCTGCAAATGCAGCATTATCTCTGATCACCCAGCATACTAAGGTCTTAGTGGTACCAAACTGTATTTGTAATGAAGTAGTTTTACTCTCTGCCAGTGCCTTGAATGAGCAAAGTAGTTGAGCACAGTTTTGAGCAGAGCTCTGAAGGTCATTGTCTTGCAGCCTCCGATGACAGGCTCCTCCATGCTGCAGAGATCAGTATAAGGGTGCCCAAACCTACTTTAGTTTCAGGATAACATAAGAAGATAAAATAGTGGAGAAGGTGTAAAAGGACCTAGGGATATCTAGGTACATGTACACAGTCCCACCACCCAGTGTAGATGAGACCATGGATGGGACTCAAGGCAAGGACCTCGATACTGTGGGTCCAATGCTACACCCAAGGATGTAACAAAGGAGAAATGTGAGCAGCAGAAGAAAGTGCATCCCATTTCTGCCAGCCCTCCCCTCAGGAGGATGGAGACGGAGTTGGGAGACAGAATTTTAGGAGAAAAGGTTCTTCTGGGCCAATAGTGCATACACCAGCTGCCTTTTTTTCTAGCCTACATATTCATAGATTTTTCTTGCAGTCAGCTGGTGAAGCTGACTGATTTAGAGCATAAAATGAGAGTAACCTAGCAGTGGCACTTGGGCCCTAGGTCATTTTAATAAGTGGGAGAAGTCTTTCCACTGATCTCAGACAGCTCTGGGTCAGGTATTTGAGACTACTCTGTGCAGACAGTTCGTGACAGGGCTCAAGGAACACGATAAGCCCTTTATTTGATCAGATGACTTTATGTGATTACTGCGCTCTGAACCTATTTCTATATCCACTTTTTCTTTCATTATGCTTCTTTTCTGGAGACATTTTTATTGTAAGCCGAATGAAAAAAGATTAGTAAATAGGTTTCCTGATCCAAGTAAAATATTCATACAGGGTAAAAAATCTGCAGAACATACAAATATTGATGTATATGACAAGAAAAAATAGCTCTTTGCATGCATACCTCTTCATACAGAAACTACAGAATACTGCAGAAAATATCAAGATTCTTCTTAATCCCCCTAAAAAGCACTTTAGAATACCCTGCAGAAATAGGAGGAAAAAACCTTCCAATGGCAAGGCTGTGAGTAACAAGATCTCTCTAGTAAGCCCATCCACCAGCTTCAAAGGCTGTGGCTACCCTGGAGGGGAAATTCAGATCTGCCCCGCCTCAAGAGACACTGTAGAGGGTAACAGGGGTGTCCAAGCCAATATCAGGAGCATGGGAAGGACTCAATCACATTCTTGGGGAAGTTTTTAATGCCTATTTAAGTGGCATTTTTATATTGGCAATTTCTGTCCTACAAGTATTCAGAAATGAGTTTGAGAACTTTTATTTGTAAATTAGCTTATACGGAGTATTTCAAGTCTGAGTTGTCGGACTTCAGACTGGACTACAATATGGTCTTGTTATCTCCGAGACTAATAAAAACAGCCTCAGGAAAGCATTAAAATTATTGCTAAGCATTCAGTGTGGCCTCTCTATTCTTAAAAGGCAAAACCATAACTGTATTTCTGATTCTAAAATATAAGCAGAGGTGGTAGAATGGAGTAGGGGGCGTGGTATGTGTCTTATCCCAAAAATGAAGAATAAATTAATGTTCCAGCCAACATTACTGGAATTTTAGCTATTGATTTCTGAAGGTCTGGGTTTTATCCTATTTATCCTTTATTTTGGACATTTACATAATGTGTGCCCTTTTAGGGAAGCCCATAGCTCTTCTAGACAATGAAAGAGAAACCATTTCCTTGCACTTTCTTCCTCAGTACTTTTCTATGAGGTACTGCAAACCTATTCCCTTCATTTGAGATACAAATTGGGTCTGTGTGCACACATGGAAGAAATAGCAAGAGTTGAATGTGAAATAAAGTACAGCTTATGGACCCATTTTATAGCTGTAATAAATAACATGCGGAATTGCTAGAGGAATCTATAAAACATGCTATTATATTCTTCTTTTTAAAAAGAGTGGCTGCTCAGTTTTCATTACAGACCTCATCTTCAGAAGACATTTAACATGTTCACAGTAATTAGACCAGCCCTGCAGAGTAGCTTCATCCTCTTTCTCCAATTCCAATATGATGTGATAGGCAGAAGCAGTTTAACCCTGTCACCAGGGTGTGGGTAGTGGTATTTGACAGGACTAATCAAATATGACAGACAATTTTTATCACAATTATTCACTTCAAAAAATGATTTGTTATGAGAAATTAAGTTGGTAGCTTAATAACCCAATATGTTGGAATTTATAAAAAGATAACTTTAAACCCCTCCTTAAACTAATGTGCCACTGCTTTCAATCACTGTTATGTTACATACATGTAAGCCAGCTCTCTTCCAGTAGTAATTGCTGTATTGATCGATCATGCATTTTGTTTTTTCTTTAAATTTTTCTTCAGATTCAGTTGTCCACCAAGGGTCTAAGTTTCCATTTTTATCGTATTTTCGACCTTAAGAAAGAAAGAAAGAAAGTAAATGTTTTTTTGGGGAGAAAAACCTAAGCTTTTCCTGTTTTGGAATCTATCACTGGCACAGAAATGAAAGTGAATGTATTCATGTGTGCAAAATGGATAAGATTAGTGAGAAATTCTTGACCTCAGTCAAGTCAGTTATAAAAAGCTGGCATTCTATTTATTGTCATAATTTCCATTTTCAGAAAAAAATAGTAATGACTAATGAGTTCAATAGTACATTTTATAATTACTTAGTGTGAAAGGCATATGAGCTTTCTTGTAAGTATAATTGTATTTTTCATCCTCGGCCCATATGTCTTTGATTCTCCAAACTTGATGATAACTAATTTATAATTAATTATATGCTTCACCAGAAAAAAAAAATAAATCTGTTTCATGGAAACTTCTGAAGTTTCCATTTTTGGCTTGAAGCAAACCAGAACATTTTCATGGAAGAAAAGAGAATGCATACATCCCATTCCCCAAGTTGATGGTTACTGCAGTGGCTCATAGAAGATTCAACCTCTGAATAGAGGAAATAGAAATAGCTAAATCTCTAGGGATTTTGTCTTTTTGAGCAAGAAAAGACACAGGGAAAAAATAAAGAAATAATAACATGAAAGGAAATATCTTCAGTACTTCCTATCATGTCTCCTGGCTGCTCCCTACTTCTCTTTCCCGCAGTCATAATGAAGAATCGAATCACAGACTGGTTGCATCTACATGGGCAGATAAACCCACTCTGAAAAAAAGTCCTAACATGTTCACCTTTCTCCTGTATAAGAGACTGTATAAGAGCTGACTGCCAGACTTTTATGAACATGGAGTTAGAACTGAAAACTAAGTCCAGGCCCTACACATCACACTGCAGGATAGAAAAATCAGCCAATATTCACATGCTGCAATTTCTCTGTAGCAGGGTCTGTTAACCATGCTATGCTCAAATGAAGATCAGTTCCAGAAGTCAAGTTTATCAAATCAAACTATCCACTTAAATATGTGGAGGTACTTCCTACGCTATAACCTGTAGAATATGGAAGTGGTAGGGCTGATGGAGTTTGTGAAGAAACAATTTGCCACCCAGGAGTGTTTGCATATGCAAAAAGTTGCGGAGCATTGCCAAGAGAATACAAGGTTTTCCGATTATTTTTTAAAAAGTATTCAAAATAGTGCAACATAAGCAACGTACCTTTAGTGAGGCAGTGAGCTAGAAGCCTGATTTTCCTTAAACTCCCCATATTTTCAGTGGAAAGAGTTTTCTCTAGACAGTGAGTCATAGTGGGATGTCAGTCAGACACTCAAAATTGCTCCCTGGAGAAACAGGTTTGTGACTCTCCCTGACCTTCTCTTGGGAGCCCTATTTTAAAAAGCACTTTACTGAGATAGCCAGTCAGGTGGTGGTGATGCCTCGCTCAACCCAGTTTTTCAGGACAGTTGTTTTGACATTTTCAGACCATTTCCTCTTTCTGTCTTTATTTTTTTTTAATATTTTGCAATAGATTTTTGTTCCACTTTTGTTCCAGTGTTGTATTTTAATATTTTTACATAATTGTTTTTTGTAAAAAGTCAAAACTGAAATGAAAAGTTTTCTTGGAAGTCATTTTTATCAATCAGAAGTTAGCCCTTTGCAACCTTTTCACTCACCCAAACAGGGTTTTCTGAATCTGTTTTTGATTTAGTTTCCATTTAATTTAAACAGAAAGTGTCGAACTTGGGGTATTCTTTACCAAACAAAATCTGGTCTTCAGACAAGAAAGATTGCACATAATACATAAGAAATTAACTTTATAGGGTTTTTTTTCAAACAATTCAGCATAAAAAACCTAAGACGTATGTGAGGTTTTTTTTTTTTCTAATATATCAGTTGTTAAAAAAAAAAAAATTAGTTCTCAAAAATGGATACCATTGCTATCGAATCCATGAGTAAACTCGTGGCCAACAATTACTCCTATGGCACCGTAGCTTAATGACCTGCAACACAAAAATCAGATTTTTCAAAAAGTGTTCACAGTCATGAACATCAAAAACAAAAGAATCAAACAGAATTGTACCTCAGGCAAGATCACTGGTTATTTAAATGGAGGGGAGAAGGAGGAACGGGTCTAAAAATCATACTTGCACAGTTTTGGCTTAAATTTGCTGAAAGTCTGAATGTTAAACTTATACTTGTTTAAAACCAAGCTTTACTCTAAAACCTTAAACAGATTAGTGATGGTTCACTCTTCTAACCGCATCCCTTATTAGCATTACATGAGCTCCAAAACGTCACCTTCAGCTGACTGCATTGTGTATATGCTAACTGAGAACAGGACAAAGTTATAGGTGAAATTATTCTCTTAGCAGTGTCATGAAAAAAAGAGGAGATCAAAGGCTGAAATGGCTTCCATAATGCCAGCTCCAATCATTCTTCTCTGGCATGCAACAAACAGACTTGCAAATGCCTGACTCTGGTTTGGAAAGCATTAAACAGACCTCCCCTCTGTTTTAAAATGAGAGGTCATACAATCTCCTTGCAACTGCATAGGAATAGGACATGCACTGGAGAAACAGAATAGAAAGAAGTATTTTGTATTCCTGATTGACAGTTAATTATATTTTCCTCATTATATCCAAATAACCATGCGTCTGGGAAAAACAGAGTTGAAAGAAGGAAAGATTCAGGGGTTTTGTTTATATCAGATGCAGTGACTGTTGCAGGGGGAAAGTGATCTACTGAATGTATCTCTCATCTGCTAAGTTGTTCTTTGTGATTTTAATTATTGCTATTATTGAGATGCGACACTTTGAAGTAGCTTATAGTATTTCTAACACATTGTATTGAAATAGGAGAAATGCACAGGGTTTTGAAGTAACATGTTATTACTGGACCTAATGATCCATAGCGCACTAATTGCTCATCTCAGTCATGCCCAAAAAGTATTATATGATTTAATTCCCCCTGCTCCCATGATAATTCTCCACTCATTTTTTTCTTTCCTGAAAGGTAATTTGCATGTGATAAAATCTTTAAAATCTTCCCTACTGTTTTTTTTTTTTCTCATTGGCCTTCCCCTCCCCCCCACCAAGTATTATTGCAAACCTTCACTGAAAATGCTGGTTAAAATTATACGTTTCAGCAATGAAAATATCATCCTTTTGTGTGACAAATTTGTAATCTTGTGTAGCATGCTGATAATTATCCATACTAAATGTATTATATTAGACTTGTTTTCCACATCTAAAGTAAAGCGGTTACACAGGATCTCTTGCAGCTGGAGAAGTATAAAAAGAGTGGCGCAAAACATGTAAAGAGGTCAAGAAGAACCCATAAGCCCTATAACATCTTATTTTTCCTCTAAGATTCTTGGCCACCACAGGTAGCAGGGACAAAGAACAGGCTGGTGTCTTGGCGCTCCTAGGGTTTTCCCCAACTTCAAAAGATGGCATGAAGTTTGGGGTGAATTTTGGCCTTTACTTCTGTGAATCCCCTGCAGCATTTTGTCCAGTTCAACATTTTTGCTAGAAATGCTCCCAGATATGTTCATATTCTCATTTCTGGGACAGAGCTAGACACAGATTGGGAAGATTAGGTGCAGCTCAGCAGGTGGTATATTAGAGGCAAAGCGTCTGGGGCACAGGAGGTTCAAAGGGCTGGAAGGAAGATACCGACTCAGGTAGTTTGAAGTCTCTATTTTAATATATCTGGCATTGAACACTCGTAACTATGAAGGATGGCATTTGAATGGTATTCTATTTCATGTATCGAGATGTAAAGTGATAACTTAGCTTCCCTTTATGCAAATAGATCCAGCTGTTGTATAATAGTTATGCTGGAACCAGACATTGAAGCACTACTAAATGTTAAAGGCTTGCTAAATCAGATTTCCAGCAAGTCCTGATGACTTTTGATGATTTTTCTGTTCCAGTGCCATGTACTGTTTCTTCTAAGCAGAAAGATAACAGATCCAGACTATTTCAAGGACAAAAGCAATCTGTGGTCTGATATAAATCAGCTACATTTGTTTACTAAATTTCATTGTGATACATACTCAAGCAAAACCAATTTAAGCTTAGGTAACCTTTAAAGAAGAGAAATGAGCAAAGTATAATTCTTTGAAAGAACTACAATTTTACTCTTCAGAAAGCAAAGCTGGAAATAAGTCTGTAATATCCACAGCAGAAAATAAGTTCACCTTAACAAGAAAGGACTTTCTTCTGTCCCCAATTACCACTTAGAAAGTCACCTGGCTCGTAAGGATTCTCTCTGAATGTAAATTCACTTGTTCCTCACTTGAATGTGTCTCTGTATATATTGCCAAATTTCCTGTTTACAAGGTCACATCCAGATTGGAGGGTAGAGAACCCATAATCTTTTAAAATTTTGATATTTTTTAAACAAAGATTTATTAAGGATATGTCTTACCAATAACTGGCTTTATATAAACGCAAAATAACTTTCAGAACCTACTGTCAGAAACTTTTCATGATCTTATCCTGTCCTAAAATAGAAAGTTATTGAACTACATAAAAGCAGTGATTTTTCAAAATTAAATATATGTGACCTATAATTTTCCTTCCTCATCCACAATAGCACATGGGCAATCACTTATGCACATGGAGGTATTCTCATGCACCTCAACAAGCACAGCCAAATGTCCACTGTTAATCTTAGATATTAGCAAAAAGTGAACTATAAACTGATAATAAATAGCTTCTCAGGGTATTCATTTCTGTTACCTGATTTACAATTTCTTTTAATACCTGCCATGTGCACACTGCTGCATCTGTATGCCATAGCACTGAAACACTTCCACTCAGGTGCACTTAATTAGCTATTCCTGTGAGAAATCAGTCAACAGTTTAAGACAACAGCAACAAATACAGCTCCCAAGGGTAAGAAAAGTTATCACACAAAGCAGCAGTTTTCAAAGTCTGGTTTTTCAACACTAAAAGCAGGATGCAGCAGTGAAAAACACACAACCCAGAAGCCAAGCTTTCACTACAGAAGAACAACATAGTATTGCTGTGCACTGCCTATTGGTCTTCTTCAGCAGTGTAGCCTTCCTCTCAATGCCCTCTTCTCTGTCTACATGTATTTCCAGTACCTTTCCCCATTGTTCCTTATTTCCAGGTGTAAGAACTTCCCTGGTGCAGTACTTACCTAGGATACTCTGTTCCCCAAAAGAAAGGCTTTTGCAGTTCTCCTGCTGGGAATCCTGCAAAAGCAAAGACAATGAGGTCTTTAGTTCAATACAGATGAATAACAGTCACAAGGCCCAAGGATTTGGATTGTATGACCTTTTTGTTTAATTTCAAAAAGTTTTACTAGAGGAGATTTCCATCAGGTGGTAGTTTCAGAATGCTGTAGAGAGGATCTTTGAGAAGAAGCGAAGATCCTCACCCCTTCAAGAATACAATGACAACAAGATGCTGCACTGAAAAGAGAACTTTATTTCCTTCCATGACTACATGCATGTCTCTGTGTGTAAGTGTATGTGTTCCTGAGAATAAACACCTAGCATTTCCTGTGAAAAAGAAGAAAACTATTGGATTGCACTTAGATGTTGACAGGCCAACAGAGAATATGCAGGCAAAATGCAACAAGAAGGCTTCAGTGCAGCAAGAGACAAGTGGAAGTGATAAGATATAAGCCTAATTCTATATAGTTTATGAAAATCAAAGGTAAATGAACATACTTATGTGCTTTGGTAAAGGAGAGCTGTAGACTATTAAGGCTGTAGAGTTAGTCTAGCTACAGGAATTACCTGTCTGCTTCTGGTAGACTAACTAGTTGCAAAAAACCTGTCTGTGGAGACATCACTCTAATGAGTAATGATGTGTTAATGTTGCACACAGGAATGAAAATTGTTCTCAAATTCAAAGCAGTAGGTCTATTTCTAATTCCTGGATGACATTTCAGTGCCATGATTCTGAAGACAATGAAGCTGAATGTGGTAACAGTTTCACAGCCCAAATAACTGTTAAATAAAACAGACACCTATGGTCAAAGTTTTCAAATACCAGTGAAAATTGTGGGCTCAAATATGGAATTTGAAGTCTCGTGTCAGGAATTTCCATCTATAAAGCAGGGGCATACACCTGGTTTGAAGGTTACCTCACATGGACATCACCTTGTCAACGAGGAACCAGTTTCCTCGGGTGATCCACTTGCTTTCCCAGGAACATTTGCTTCATCTTATGGGTTTCTTTCCATGACATCACTCGGCCACTCAGATCAAAACAAAAGCCACATTTACTTGATTCTGACCTTATTCTGATTTTTTGTTGATAAATAGGATGCGGATTTGTTTACAACTGAGATAAATTGTCAGGCAAGATTTTTGTCCTGTACAAAGCCTTTGAAGACAAAATGCTGAGTATAAATCATGTCAAACGATGTGGCAAATAGCAGGTCCTCCTGGCCTGCCCATCTGCTTTTTTCTGCTGCTCCTCCCTGGCTGCCTTGACCACCTATTTGCAATTAACTTACCAAAATTGTGTTTTTCAAACATTATCTGACTGTTTTTTCCTCTGACTTTCTAGATGCTGTTTTGTTATTTCAAGCATATTATCATTTACTTTTCCAGTGCTACAAAATACAATTGTTCCAATGTCAAAGACAAAGCTTTCCTGATCTCTCTTTCCCTCCCAGCACACATGGAAGTGTGTATTTACTATATATGTTTTTAAACATCTCACAACAAGATACACTCACACAACCTGATGAGGATTGATTATTAGTACACTGTTAAGAACTGGGAATCTAGTTGTTTCCTTCCAACTGTTGAACTTCATGGTTTTTGGACATGTTAAAGACACCATTTTATGAAGGATTCATTAGGATCCACAAACTCCGAATGATCCTCTTTCCCTAACAGCAGACGAGAGGAACTATGGCCAAAATGAACAAAAGAGCTCATACTGAAGATGGTATGAACCAAGGTAGCATGGTCACCCCACAAATCACATTTAAGGATCACACAATTCCCTGTGCCTGTCACCACATCAAGAGGCTATCAAGATCTCATAAACAGCTGCAATTATTTTGTCCAGGTATAGACTTGTGTAGTGAATTTGCACTTGTCTGTGTGCCAGGTAGAAGTAATATACATTATTTGCAGTAAACTAGTTGCAAGCTTTCACTCAGGCTTACACATCTAAGAAATATAATATAAAGGTGTCTTCACAGGACATTGCTGAAAGAGAAGATGTGAGTTAAGCCATGAAAGAAAGTTTTTGCTGAACAAGTCATGTGTGTGAACTGGAATAAGCTCCAATCCTGAATCCATACAACTGGTTTATAATTACTTTACTTTAAGTCAGGATCCATTTTAGATGAGACATGCCTGAGCACAGAACTTGTTGAAGGAGTGGTTTCAGCTTCTGGGCAGCTGTGTGAAACACCTTTGTAGTTTGATTGCACTAACGGAAGCTTAGGAAGTTCCAAAGCAAAGTCAAAAGCCACTAGAATGTAATATACATTTAAGAAAACCTCAGATTGTATTACCCAATTTTTGAGAAAAAAAAATTACCTAGTTTTGAAAGTGATTCTTGGGCAGCTAGTAAAGCAAAGATGTCCTGTTCTCCAGAGTTTAATAACACTAAATGAGGGAGGGTACTTGTCCACTATTGCTACACTACAAGGAACAGATTTGGAGTTGGCAACACAAGGCATTTCTCTGTGTGGTCTCAGGCAAATATCAACCAGATCATCCTTGGAGAGAACAAGGGTAACAATGTCCTAGACCTAGAATCTCCTTGAAATTATAACAGGAAATACGTTACCTGACAGTTTCTTATTTTGTGCTGGTTTGAATCCCTCAATTTAGGCAATTCCCTTGTGAAGTCTATTTCTTGCTTGCTCGGCATATTTTATGTAAAAGAATTAATAACAAAACTCAGAGAGCTCATAGTAGGCTGTAGAAGCAATACATACTAATGAGGTTATTTATATGCCACTGGAGTTCAAGCAAGCAAAGCACTGATCTGGAGGAATAAGTCAGCCAGACTTCAGAGGGTTTCACATCTTAAGCAATAGATACAGGCACTAAGTAGGTACTTCTAGCTAACACTTCACCATAAATTTAGTCTAAAAATAGCCTGTAGTGCATCTTTTCATGCTTTCACCCTCTACACAGCCCCAGAAGAGGAATATGGGCTGAAAGTCTCTCTGCACAATTTATTGCTAGTGGAGGCTCAAAGCCTACACTCAAGGCTATTACTCACCAACAGTGCACAAAAAGAACACTGTGTTGCCTTACTACAGACCCCACACAAACCTATCTGCCATATGTAGGACCTGGACTCGCAGAATCTACCTTGCCTACCTTCTTACAACCTACCTACTTGTGGACTGCAGCATCGTTCTGAGATAGGTACTGCTGTCACATGCCACAGGAGTGCTGGAGGTCTGTGGGCAGCTGAGTTCAAGTAGACACAGAACATCATTGATACCTTACATCCATGCATCTTACAGGTGGAAAGGTGTCCCACCTTTCCTAGCCAGGCTACATCATCCTCCAGGTGGACTTTCTGCCACTGACCACAACAGTTTAGAGCCCAGCAGTTCTGATCACAGCCCTTTAAGTCCAGCAGTTCAACTAGTTTTCAGTCCATTTGACTATCCACTTGTCTGGCTCATTCTTCAGCAGTCTGTATTTGAGAACATGACATCAGACAGTGCTGAAAGTCTTGCTAAAATCAAGATGAATCACATTCACTGCTCTTCCCTCATCCACTAAGCTAGTCATCTCATCACAGAAGGCTGAATCGAAGAAATTATTTCCAGGATTTACTCCATCATGTACACAGGGACTGATGTGAAGCTGACCAGCTTCAAGTCCCCTGGATCTTCCTTCTTGAAGACTGGAGTGACATTGGCCTTGGCTTTTTCCATGTTTTTTGTCACCAAGTTGCCTGCCCCCATTCAGCTTTGGACCACATTCTCCCTAGACTTCCTTCTGCTGCTGTTACATTTGCAGAAACGCTTCTTGGTGCCCTTCACATCTGACAGATTCATCTCCAGGCAGGCTTTGGCTTTCCTAAACCCTGTGTCTGGACCCTTGAACAGTGACTCTTTGCTGAACTTGCCCCTTACTCACACAGGAGCATGTCAAGCAGTGGAGTACATCTGGCTTACTTCAAGTATTTCACTCCATATTTATGCGGATATTGAAGTTCTGACTACTTTTAGCTTAATTGAAGGTTGCTAGATTCTTTTATCCATTATATCAATTTTCAGCCTCTCTCCAGAGCAAGGTGCTATAAAAAGCTTGTTAGAATGCATTTCAAATTTGAAACAGTTTTTTTTCTCCACTTGTACAGGGGCTTTACTGCCATTAATGGATCAATTTACTAGCTAATACCTTTATGGTATTATTATACACATTTTGCAGATGAACATGCTGAGACTCAGTGTAATATTGTTAATTCCTTGAGGAGACACAAGCAATCACATTTCATCTGATAGTTCACTGGAATGATGCAGACTAGTTAAACTAAAGCCACATAAGATGGCTCACCAAATCACAAGGAAATGTGGAGTTCAAATCTAAATATCACAAATCACAGAATCACAGAATTGTCAGAGTTGGAAGGGGCCTCTAGAGATCACCTAGTTCAACTCCCCTGTTCGAGCAGGGTTGCCTACAGCACATTACTCAGGACTGCATCCAGGCAGGTCTTGAAAATCTACAGAGAAGTGGACCCCACAGTCTCCCTGGAGCTGCTCCCTGTTCCAGTGCTCTGTCACCCTCACCAGAAAGAAGTTTTTCCTCATATTTTAATGGAACTTTACATGTTCTAGCTTGTGCCCATTGCTCCACTTCCTATTGCTGGAAACCACTGAAAAGAGTCCAGCTCCATCCTCCTTCAATCCATCCTTCAGATATGTATTAATAAGGTCTCCCCTCAGCCCTCTCTTCCCCAAGCTAAAGAGCCCCAGCTCCCTCAGCCTTTCCTCACGAGGTAGGTGCTCCAATCCCTTAATCATCTTTATTGCCCTGTGTTGGACACTTTCCAGTAATTCCCTGTCTCTCTTGAACGGGGAAGCCCAGAACTGGATGCAGTATTCCAGTTGTGGCTTCCCCAGTGCAGAGTAGAAAGGGAGCATGATCTCCCTCAATCTACTGGCCACACTTTTCCCTATGCAGCCCAGGATTCCATTTGCCCTCTTGGCAACAAGGGCACATTGCTGGCTCAGGGATAGTTTGCTATCCACCAGGACTCCCAGAGCTTTCTCTTCAGAAGTTCTTTCTATCAGAACCACCCCTAACCTATATTAGTGCTTGGGGTTCTTCCTCGCCAGGTGCAGGACCCTAAATTTGTCCTTGTTGACCTCATTAGGTTCTTCTCTGCCCAGCTCTCCAGCCGTGTCCAGGTCATGCTGTATGGCTGCACAGCCCTCTGGAGTGTTGGCCAGTCCTCCCAGTTTGATGTCATTAGCAAACTTGCTGAAGATACACTCTGTCCCATCCTCCAGGTCATTGATGAATATGTTGAACAAGACTAGGCCGAGTATAGACCCCTGGGGGACACTGCTGCTTACAGGCACCCAACTTGACCCTGTTCCATTAATTAAAACCCTTTCAGTTCTGTCACAGAGTCAGGACTCAATCCACCTCCCTGCCCCCTCACCAACCCCCCACTTCCTTAGTTTTCTAATGAGGATGTTATGGGAGACAGTGTCAAAAGCCTTGATGAAATCAAGGTAGATGACATCCGCTGCTCTCTCCTCATCCAGCCATCCAGTTATAACATCATAGAATGCTATCAGATTGGTCAAACATGATTTGCCCTTGGTAAATCTGTGCTGACCACTTCCAGTAACTTCCCATTCTTCAATGTGTTTGGAGATGACATCCATGATGACATGTCGCTCCATTATTTTCCCAGAGACAGAGGTGAGACTAATTGGCCTGTAGTTCCCTGGGTCCTTCTTCTTGCCCTGTTTGTAGACTGGGGTGATATTTACCTTCCTTCAGTCCTCAGGCACTTCTGTTTTTCAAGACTTCTCAAAGATGATGGAGAGTGGTTTATCAATAACAGCTGTCAGTTCTGTCAGCACTCACAGGTGCATCCCATCAGGGCCTATGGACTTATGGATGTCTAGTTTGATCAAGTGGTCTCTAACCCAGTCCTCCCCAACAGAGGGAAAATCTTCCTCTCTCCAGACCTTCCCCCTTGTCTCCAGGGTCTGGGATTCATGAGAGGCAGCTTTGGCAGTGAAGACCTAAGCAAAGAAGGCATTCAGAAACTCCACTTTCTCTGTGTCTTTCACCACTAAGGCACCCACCTCATTCATCAGTGGGCCTACATTTTCCCTACCCTTTTTTTTTTAATGATATACTGAAAATAATCCTGCTGTTATCTTTAACTGTGGTGGCCAAGTTCTGCTTGGGCTTTTGCTCTTCTAATTTTTCCCCTGTGTATCTTCACTACATTTTGATATTGCTCATAAGTTACCAACCGCCTTTTCCAGAGATCATAGACTTTCCTTTTCTTCCTGAGGTCCAGCCAAAGCCCTTTATTTAGCCAGGCTGTTGGCCTGTTTTATGGGACCTGGGGATGGCCTTCTGCGTTTTTGAAAGTTCCTCCTTGAAGCATGACCAGCCTTCTTGGGCACCTATGCCCTTCAGGACTGTCTCCCAAGGGATACACTTAACCATGCTCCTAAACAGGCCAAAGTCCGCCTTTCAGAATTGTAAGGTGGCAGTTCTGCTAGCTCCCTGTCTTGCTTTTGCAAGAATTGAAAACTGTGATTTCATGATAACTCTGCCTAAGATGACCTCCAACCTTTACATCCCCCACAAGACCTTCTCTGTTAACAAACAGCAGGTCCAGTAGAGCACTTTCCCTGGTTGGCTTCCTCACCAGCTGTGTTAGAAAGTTGTCTTCCACACACTCCAGGAACCGCCAGGACTGCTCCCACTCTGCTGTGTTATATTTCCAGCAGATATCTGGGAAGTTGAAGTCCCCCACAAGAACAAGGGTGAGTGATTTTGAGAGCTCTGCCAGTTATAGAACATTTCATCATCTTCTACTTCCTGGCTGGGGGGTCTGTAATAAATTCCCACCATGACATCTGCCTTGTTGGCCTTCCCCTTGATTCTAATGCATAAACACTCTACACTGTCATTCCCATTATTAAGTTTTAGGCATTCAAATCTGTCCCTAACATAGACAGCCACCTCACCACCTCTCCTTCCTTGTCTATCCCTTCTGAAGAGTTGTTAGTCATCAATCACAGCACTGCAATTGTATAAGTCTTCCCACCACATTTCTGTGATGGCAACTATATCATAGCTTTCCTGCTGTACGACGGCTTCCAGCTCCTCCTGTTTGAACTATAGAAATTCCATAGTTCAATTTCATTATTCAGTTATTTTGCATGATATTTTTCACTGAGCAAGACAAGATCTAGTACAGCCTTATTCTAAGTCAGTGCACTTACATTTTCCAATTATTAGTTGATCTGTTTAAAGCAACTTCTGACAGGCTAGTGAATCCAGTCTGTAATTAGTGGTTATGCAAGACGGCTGTGCTAAAATGTGTGATATACAGGGTACTCTGAAAATGGTTGTATTGGCAATTCTCGGATGTGTTTAAAAGTTGTAATTCATTTTTCAAATGTCATTGAATAAATTCAGATGGAGATTTTTAAAGGGATAAGATATAAGCAGAAGACTAGCTGCTGGTCAGTAAACAAAGGGTACTGAATTTACAGGAAAAATTAAGCACAAAGACAACTAGGGTGTTGTTAATAATCTGAAAACAGCACAAAGTGCAGGATACTTTTCTTTAAAATGGCTCCACAGACTTCTGCTTGGATAAATGAATCACTTCTCATGTGTCTTTTGAGATGACTTTGCGTGTCCTGTTTGGGCTATAGCTGCCAGTCTCGATGGGCAAAGGTCTTCTGCAAGTTCTCCCTCAGATAGGCCAGACACGAGGAAACATACAGGATGCTGTAAAGCACCCCAGACAGCTTTGAGTACCTATATGTAGGTGATAAGAATCGAGCTCTTTGTAATAACATGGACATGAATCCTACACTTAATTTCAAATTTTATCTTGTGGACAAAGGGGATAGAAAACATAAATTGTGTAAGGATAGAAAATACAAATTTTGTAAGGCACAGTAACTGTTTCATATTATGCATGAATACAAAGCTTTATTTTCCAAGGTGTAGTGAATAAATTCATTAACAGATAAAGAGAAGTGATGATCCTAAAGCAGAGGACTCACTAGCTTCTGGTTCAATTCCTGCCTCAGTCTGCTTCCCCCAACAAGAGACTCTTGGATGCTCATGAAAAAGAGGGAACCCAGTATTTCTCAACGTCAGTGGAGCAATGTGAGGAGCAATGTGAGATGGTTTAGCGAGGGGCCGAGGAATATTGTGTGCTAAGTGACTAGGAAACCTGGGAAAACACCTGTTTTTATAAGAAACTTGAATCTTTATTTTCTAAAGGAAAAAACTCAGTAAACTCTCCAGAAAAAAATAAAAAAAAAAAACAGTGAAAAAGTACCACTATTTTATATATTTATAGGTAAGAATTTTAGGAAGAAGAAATAGGGAATTATATGTAAGGATTATGCATCATCTCACCTGTGACCGTAATTAAAGAAAAGAGAACACTGGTCATCAGTAAATAGGGAAAATTAAAAATGAGGGCTCACTTAAGAGCACTTAAAGCTTACTTAATAACAGGGCTCAGAAAGTGTTCAGACCAAATCTGTTACGTTCATCTACCTCCTGGAAACTAATGGTGCACTTGAAACTACTTCATCAATAACCTTCCAATTAGCCTAGTTCTTAAGGGAAGAGAGAGCGCCCCTATACACAGTTCCCCTCGTTCTTCCCCAGCCACAGCACCGTGTGCTATGTGCCAGCACTTCCCTGGCTCCTGGCAAGATAAGAGTTCTCCCTTACAGCATCAGCAAGCTGCCAGCATCAATATCTGCATGCCACTTTCTGTAGAGATGATACTTACTGCTTAATATGAGCTCTCATCTGTGGTTTTCTCTATGGAGGCTAATTCGAACACAATTTTAAAATTCTGTTTTAGATTATAAGTTCTTCCTGTAACATGTAATGAAACTGCTCTCTAAAGAGGCCTCTTGACTTTCACTAGAGAGCTGCAGTACAAGCACAAATGACTTAGAAGGAGCGTGGTTATAAACTTAAGAGAGATAATAGCAACAGTAGTTAATTATCCAATACATCTATTCAACTTCCGTCATGAGTGTGTTGCTTATATTTGCCCCAGTTCACTGTAAATCTCCCTTTCATTACTGTTCATAACCCACAAACATTACTTTTTTGATATATTCTAGAGCCATACATGTTTACACTTGGAAAGGAAATCAAATGCACCAAACATCTAATGAGCAGTTCCTTTCTATCCTTAAAGTATACAAGGGCCAACATTTTAGTGCTGTAATGAAATAAAACCTCTCCCTCAACAGAAGTACGCTAGCATACTTTGATCATCACTTTTATCTATTTTCAGCACATATTTATTGACTGCCTTAGAGACCATTAACAGAGCCTTTCAGAAAGTGTTTTTGTGCTCCAATGATGATAATTAAAAAGATAGTATTCATGCTGTTTATATTGTATGAAATGTATTTAGATACCTTTTCAGAATCTGAAGGCAAAGACAAGTACCCGTTGTCGTTGTTAAGTACAGATAAATGAGGGGAAATTGACAAGCAAATGCAAAGAAAATTTAAAAATTATCCAAAGTAGGACTGAAAAATTATTAACAACCATTATAAACATGCATGTTGTTAATCTAAGACACTTTGCATTATGGAAAAAGAGGAAATAAATAAATAGAACTCATGTAAAGAGAATTCAGGAGTAAACTTGTATATTATGATAAATTATATGTTTAACTTTTTTAACTTTGCTCTTTGCAGCACATCTTACCTTGATACATCTACTTATTCCTTCTTTGAAGATACTAACAGCCTTATTGGCCATTCAAGTTATCAATAATGAAAATTAAGCAAAGCAATAGCAAACATAGGGATGTTTGCACTAAAGTGCAGCAAAATTTGTTACAATTAATGCCTATGCAAGTTTTGCTGTATTGATTTAGAAAATCTAATAATTTTCTATTTTGGGACATCTAGTTGCTATTCTCTATTAATTTTCACTTTTAGTGAAGAAAGACCTTTCCTTTCAAGTAGAGTAGTCAAATAGTCAAGTTAAAACATTAATAACTTCCCCAGGTGTGAAGAATGCATGGGCTTGTGTGGAGATTGCAATGATGTCTTGTTTAATGCTTATGTCAGTGATACAGATTACAGAAACAGGAGAATTTGTAACTCTTCCATCAGTGTGTCAGAGACCACCCTGTGCTCTGAGCACAGAAAGTAAAGGCATATTCCTAAAGTTCAGAAGTGATTGGGACCCTCCACGCTCTCCTCTAATTCTGCAGGTATGCGATGAATCCATCATTCAAGGATCTCGTGTTTCTTTTTCTCTATGCTTTTTCATGAAGCCTTCAGTGAATAATCAAATCTGGAATAGCTGTGGTTGTGTTGATAACATCACAAAGTACATTTCCATTGCCAAAGATGGACTTAAATTTTAGAATCAACTTTGAAACCAAGTATTTTCCAATTAATATAGAAGGTTCTTTCCAGAAGCAATTTCTATTATGCATTTTAAAATTCTCATTACTCAATTTGTCCTTCTTAGTAAACTCATTTACCAAGACCAAAAATAGATGGGCCTTGAACACACTGAAGTCTAGTTTGCTCACTGAAGGAGCACTCAAGCAGATGAAGAACTTATCTGCTTCATTCTCTTATTTCCAGCAGTGATCAGTAGTATACATGTAGTGAAAGAGCGTCACAGGCACTTATCTGTGAGGTAATTCTTCTACAAGTATATCCTTTCTACCTTCCAGCAATCAGTAGCAGAGTGACCTGTCCTCCTGGACTGAGCTTACATCTGTCTGCTCTTTTGTTCAGAACAGAACGCCTGCTTTTTCAGATCATTTGCTAATACAAGGACCAGCACAGATCCTCATGTTACGACACATCCTTCCAACTATTTTGAAAACTAGTGATTTGTTCTTACCTCCTTTTCTTATCTCTAATCAGTCATTAATTTATGAAAGCACCTTCTTTCTTGTCCCATGACAACTTCCAGTTAATATCATTAGGAAAGAACCTTATCAAAAGTGTTCTATTGAAATAAATGTAGTATACCAAGGACACTTACTTGCTTTCAAAATTTCAAAAAACTCTAATAGACTAAGAAAGCTTGATTACTTTTCTAAAAGAAAGGCGAAAAACAGGCCACGTTGGCTCTTCCCCATTATGTCATATGCTTATTCATTCTCTCTTATTCATGTTGTTGGTCATGACCAGTTTCCTTCATATAGGGGCTAGAATGACTTTTTATGCAGACCTCTCTGGATTCTCATTTGAAAAAAAGGATGACATTTGCCACATCTATTCTTCCTGTGTAAGGCCACTATAAGTAATAATCTATACATTAAAGGTGGTTGTTTGGCAATTTCTTGTCTAAGTCCCTTTGAAACATCTGAGAGAATATTATCTGGTTCTTATACTTGTCACAGTCCATTTTGTGAATATCTTCAAAAGAACCTTCTATTGATGCTAAATTTGAAACACCTCCTGGGACTTCCCATAAGAAAAAGCTCCAAGATAAGCTTCCCAAATTCTTCCAATGCAAAGAATTATATTATTTTTATGCCTTAGAGACTCATCTCTTTCAGTATATTTGAAAAAAGGTTTTATTATTAGTTCTTATGCTCTTAGAAAGTCGGTCCTCTAAGTCTTTGTGGGCTTGCTATGTATTTTCTATATATAGTTTGTGGGCTTGCTTTATATACCTTACATTTAACTTGCTAGAGTTCATGCTTATTTCTTATTCTCAAATGACTCTCCTTGGTAGAACTCTTCCATTTTTTTAACTGGGCCTTTGAAAAGACCACAGCTTTTGTAGATGTTACTAGCCCCTACAGAAATTTTTATGGATTATCACTGAAAACAGAGCTGCAAAGCAACAAGGTAATAACCACTGGGTGTGAGATTTGCTCAGGAGATACATCACACAATATGAGTATGCCTAGGTTCGCAGTCTCAGTCTCCCACTGCAGTTCTTTCCCAGAAGCTTTAATGTGAATTCAGGCATGATGTGGCAGATAATTATCAGCAGCTTCAGACCTGAACACGTTCCTCCCTCATCTCATGGGGCCTCTTCCCCTGCAAATCAGACTACCCAGCAGTGGAAGACCATTTGTACAGAGCTTTTCTTTGAGCTTTCCCTCCTATTGTGCATCATTTTTAAGGCATGGCCGGGGGTTGGAACTAGATGATCTGTGAGGTCCCTGCCAACCCAAACCATTCCATTATTACATTTATACCTCTCTCTCTCAGGTAGGAGTGGGTTTTTTTCACCAAAATTCTTTTCCTCTTAAGAACAGCCCTAAAAGTATTGCATTATCAAAACTTCAAGGTCAGATGCCAGCAGTACAAGAAGGTCAGCTGTTATGATAGAAAATACAATTGCTGCTACACCCCATGACTGATGGGTTACATTTGACAGCTCTCTGCTTCGTGACACTGTTAGACACAACGAGTGTTAAATTTAGCTTCAGTGACTCCAGTCTTTGGTTACAGCTTTTTCTAATGTGCCATGGCAGAGAGGGTGAGAGAGCTGAACTCTGCCAAGACTTAAAAGGGCCCAATATTGAAGAAAACATAACAGCAAAGGTTCTCGCTTTGCGCTGACCGAGCTTCCCCTCTGTTCACACAACAAATCTGAAGCAGCAGTGGTGGCTGGTGCTTAGTTCAGCAGGAGAAGCATCTGTCATGCTTCACACGTACCTTGGAGCTGTGATCAGCTCAGGGAAGTCTGCCTCAAGTGCTCCCTCAGATGATCAACAAAAATGTGGCTGCTTAATGATGGCAGCCTTCTAATTAAGGTAGAGAGGTCTAGGCCTAGAACTAATTTTAATCAAAAGAGCTGCTTAATTGTCATACTCTTTTTACAAACAAGCTTACTTAGACATAAAAGAATTTAAGTGAGTAGTTTGAAGGCCAAAATTGTTTACAGAAATTAGTAGGAGCAGATGCCAGCAGACTGGAATTGCCAGTCCTCTGCTATAACTCCTTCTGTGCGATACATTCATTTTGTGCCTTTCAAAAATACTTTTCTCTGCAACCAAAAGGGATTCAGTGAAAAAGGGGGAGTCACTCAGCAATTTCTGGCACACCTGTCCTGAGGGACTGAGACCGTAGAGGTGGCAACAACCACCTTCCAGACCCTGACGGCACAGAATGAGAATGACTGATGTAACTTGAAAAGCTAATGAAAGCAAAGAGAAGTGTCGCGGTAAAGATAACACTGTTATCCACAGAAATACTGGTATACATACAAAATTTCTGCCTGGATTTAAAAGTGTAAAGTCCATTAAAGTAAGTGGGAACAGACAACCAAACTCTGAAAATCTATCATGGGTTGGCCTGGGTTGGCCACTCAATGCACAACAGGTGCTCTCTTCAAGCTCTATCCTTTCCCCCCAGACAAAAACTCAGCTTGTTTACCTCATATGCTTCCAAACCGGGATTTGTGGTCTCTAAAAACAAGCACTAACTACAACTAGTGTAGGACAGGTTGTGCTGTACATACAAGACAATGTCATCGGACTATACAGGTAAGAGTTTCAAGTTAACTACATTTATTATCCTTGAAAATATTGAAAAAAATCTGCTGGATACCACTTCTTAAGTTTTCTGGTCTATATTACAGACTCCTTCTAGTCACGTTTATTGCTACATATTTATTAATACTAGAGGACAGAGTTGCTATCACTTAAAGAGTTACTCCATATTTATGGAAGTATGTGTACATATGTTTTTGCTACAGAACCCAGATAGAAATATTAAGCTTTAATAAAAGTGATTTAAGCTAACATTTGCAATGGGCAGAGTACACATACAAGCAGTCACTGAAACTCAGGTGACATGGTAACTCATTAAGCAACAGTCATTAAAATTTGTGGGAGCTCATGCTTTTTCAGAAATATTCTCTCACTTATGATGTCTCATAGATTTGAGCTTTTGATTTTTCAATCACAAACACACAAAGTGTATGGATATTATCTGAAGGTTGATACATACATTTCCCAAATGGGCATTTTATAAGGAGGCTCAGAAGTCATACTCACTGATCTGGTTGGTAGATGCACTATAAAAAGCATTTACAGTAGTTGGGCTTGTAAACCACCTGTAGTGAGAGCAAAAGAAATTGGTTGTCAGTACACTTACCCATGTTTTTGTGTACACAATGAGCAAAGATAATGAGCAAAATGGGCAAAGATAAAAAGCAAACTCAGTGGAAGGAAACAAAACTGTGAAAGACCTAGGATACATACTTAGTTTAGGCATTTCTCCACTTCAAGACATGCTGCCTGTGCTTTCTAGAAAATTGATATCTATTGTTCAATGGCTTTACTTTAAGTGCATACAGTCTATAAATGTTCAACAGGAGCTATTGTTAGGCAAATTTCAAAAACAAATTTCAGAAAGAATATTAGCATTTCTTCTCACAGTTAGATTTCTCATAGACACTGGAGGTATGTATGGGATTTGAATAGCTAATAGGATTTATGAATCTCCTTAACCTAAGCTTATCCATATTGACAGTTGTTTCACCCATGCAAGTGGAAAATCTAAACTAACTTTAGCAAGATCCAAATCCCCTCAGGTGAGACTCTGAGTTTAGTGAGTCCAAGATTTTATTTTATGATTTTATAAGGAAGAACTGAGATATAAAAGTAATAAAGATTATGAGAATTAGTGGTTAATTCATAATAAATTAGAAGCAACTCCAGTAAATATCCAAACAGGAACATCCTGATGTTTTTAGCAATGCATTATTCAGAAGTTTTGTAAAGCCAAATGAATGCAAGGCAATTGCTTTGGAAAATTTATTTCAAAGAGAAGAGATGGGAGCTGTAAAACAAAGAATAAGATGAAGGAAAATCTATCAGAACATGGAAAATTTGTAATGTCAGTGACATTCATGTACCCAATCTGTGCTTAGCCTCATCAAATGAATGAGTTAGCTGCAGATCCTGTATGTTTTCCTGACAACTGACATCCCCATGTAAACTATCCAGCAAAGGCAAACATTATAGAATAGCAGCATTCTGTCTTTTATCAACAAATTTATCTTTCTCTCATCTTCAAAGCTGAGCAGTTTATTTTACAATGCAAGAACTAGAAAAGTTAACCAAAAGGTGGTTAGGAAAGCAAAAGGTGATGTAACGTAAATATCTGAACCATCTACTGCATTATTGGCTCTAATTGCCACAGATAACTCTCCCAGTTGTGTTTACCTAGGAGATTCTGAAGGGGAGGAGCAGGGGGACATTGTTTTCTGTTTCCTCTATAATAAAGAAATTAAATGTTAGAGGTAATGTAGCGAGATAATGGAAAATTGAAGAAAGAACGCTTACGGTAGGAGGATAAAGAAAAAATTTGGGGGGTTAATTAACTACATTTCAATTTCATGTTTGTTTACAGCAGCAATCAGCTGAACAACTTTAAGGATACAAGCCAGCCACTTGTGCAGTGGATCCTACTCTCCAAACTTAGCAGTAGCTCTGGAGGACCCTGTCCCTTTTTTTGACAAGGGGCAAATCCATCTGAAAGAGACCCATGTGAAGCACGCGACTCCGTACTTTTACTGTAAGTTTGAACAAAGACACATAGCATTGTGATTTCCACCTCACCCTGATGGCTTGCTCTACTTACAACTCCCAAACAGCAGCTTTTAAACATGAAAAAGGCTTCCAGGACAATAAATCCTTCCTTTTTGAAAATCCTTCTTAGAGCAAGTGTCTTATAAGGCATCTCATTTCTAGACACAGGATTAAGGTCTTGAGATAGATAACAGATACTTCAAAACAGACTAATGTGCTTTTCTCTTTTCCCCATCTCTTTGTTGCTGTAGGGGGCTCACCACAGCTAGTTCAGGATAGGAACCACCACAAGCAGTCAGTAGTTAAAGAGCTCTTCACTGACAAGTGACACAGTCCTAACAGTATACATTTACATCCATTTTTATTGGGTGAGAAGCTAACTAGTGATGCATATCCTTGTCACCACAGGAGCACCTCACTCTGTCCAAGAGCAACCGCAAATGCTCTTGGGTCCACAGCTTTTGTGGGAGGACATCATACCACTGCTGGCCATGCTTTCATACCTATGAACTCAGACTCATATCTCCTAGACTAGCTGGTAAGACTCACCATAACATCCCTATCCCGAGACTACTTCTTTCTTCATGATCTACCACTGCAATTAGAGAGACCATCCTGTTTCCTGAGCTTCGTATGAGCCAAGGACGGATAGCAGCCTTGATTTTCTCACTGTAAAACTGAACTAAGTTCTTTCCAAGTCACTCTTGCATAATGAGTCCTCAAGAATGACCCCGCTTGTTATTTTTTTAAGCAGCTAGGAAGAGGAGACCTAGCAAGTGTACCGAGGAGTCAGTAAGAACAAGAGTGCTCTAATGACAAGCAGAGTGTACTGCTGAATTTCATATTTGACGTATAGACATTCAACAAAGAGCATATTTACACTCCAGCATTTTGTTGTACCATTCTGAGCCACTGTCAAAAAGATTTAGGAAGCATTTTCCACAAAAGAGCAGAAATAACCAAGACTGCTTCTATTCAGACTGGCAGAACAACTTCACCTCTCATCTGTCATCCTCTTTCAGCAAGCTCCTTGAAATGACTGAACCTTCAGTGACAGACCTTAACTAATAACATATCAAATTACTATATGAAGGTCCGTAATAAATAGCTGTCGCTGTTAAACTTTAAGGTGAATCAAGTTTAGAAATAGTGCGCTCATTCCTGTTTGAAGTCAGGTTGCCTGGGCTTTTGGTTTAGGGCTGGTTAGAATTTCAGTACATTTGATCTATTAGCAGAAAGACAGGGAAAAAAAGACAGGAATAACAAAATCTAGTTCTTATTAATTACGAACTAAATTTTAAAAATCTAGAATTGTTTATACTGTGTCTACTTGCTATTAGCATGTCAAAAAGGGACAGCTTCAAATGATGTCCTGTAACACTAGCTATCAACAGCAGTCAAAACCTAATGCTGCAGACTTGACACTCATAAGTTTGAGATTTCTCTTGTAGAAATAAAATTCAAAACTCACACTGAGAAAGCAAGAAGGGCAGATACCCTTTTAGGTTTGTGTTTCTTTAGGCTATAATTTTCTCTGCACTATTTTCTATCTTATTTTCTGAGTTAAGAGTATAGTGTGATACTTTGCCAGTCATGAAAAGAGGTGACTGGAAACATTTACAATACAGGGAAAGCTTATTAATTTATTTAATTGCCTGTAAAGCACAAGCTGAATTTGCAATTTGTTCTCTCTACTTCTTGAGTTAGAAGAAATCACTCAGGTGGAGCAGAATTTGGTGTTCAATGTCCCAAGTAGATTTTGTGGGGTTTTTTTAAAATCATGTAAGTAAAGAAAATGAACTTGTGAATGTTTAACATTATTAAGATGGTTAGAAAAGCAAGGCTGTACAAAGTTGCTAATGAAGATGGAATCTGGAAAATCTCTTCCCAAGAAAGGACTATTGAGAAAAACCTCTAAAGGGGATGTAATCTTCAAAGTAGATTTCCAAACTGTATTTCCTCTTTTCATTGCTAGTCTGTTTAATGTATTTTTCCACGTAGAAACAGAGAATTAGACTCCCAGCCCAGACTGCCATCTGTCTCTCCTAGGCCTGGGCAAGAAACTGGGATGGTAAGGCTGGGCCCAGCCTCCTGTGCCACATCACTGCTTAAAACAAGATTCAAAGACCAGGAAAAGACTCATAGAGGCTCCTTTCCAGACTTTCCTCTCCAGAGCAGGTCCACCCACAGGATTTCAGAGCTCTCCAGCAGCATCTCTCCAACAGAAAACTGCCCAGTATCTTTCATGGCTGCTTTTTCCTTTCTGCAGGAGTTTTGCACTGTCCCTAATGGCATCTAACCCATCACCTCTCATAAGCTGGCCAGCCCTGTGGCAAACCAAAAGCCAGGGCTTAAAAACAATACAGTGTGATCAAGAAACTGGAATAGGTCCTGGAGGAGGCCCAGGAACATTCCCATAGTACACTTCCTCTGTGTCCTCTTATAAGGCTACTAGATGCCTGTATCTGTAGCACTGAATGTGGAGTGTAAAGTCAAAAAGATTTGGCCAGGTCAAAAATCTCAGATGAGATGCCCTAACTTCAAAGGAGAAATATTAATAATAATGAAGTTTTATGCTCAAGAAGTCCTCTGATCCTCTGCTAATATGAGCAAATATGATATCAGGACAGATTCAATCACTGTTGAAAAGGTGTGCTAAAGTCCCTTCCAACCCATAGACATACACACAGACATGTGCATGTGTATTTGTATGTATGAATGTATATCACTTCATGGATGGATAAGCAAATGCCACTGAAACCCTGATTCTCCTTTTCCTCTCCTTTCCACATGACCAACACATCCCCATGGCCTGTCTTTCATCTCTCTCTGCTTTAGTCACATCTCACCGAGGCTATTATAATTGTCTTCATACCTTTCCCTTCCTCCCACACTTCCCCTTCCAGCCTCACCTTCTCCATTCAGCCCTTTTCATCCAACCTGCACAATTTCGTGCATCATATTCCTCAGCTCCTGCCACAAATCCTTTTTGTACATTTCTCTCCTGATACCTGAGCACTTTTTCTCCTGTTTGATAGAGACAGCTGTGAAAATGACAGCCACCTCCCCAGTCAGCTATTAGGATCACAGCTGGCATTCAAACTGGGTGTTGAGGAAAGAAAGTTGTACTTCCCGCAGCTGTGGTACCCATGGGGGAGCCTGGCTGCCAGGACTGGCAAAGTAGGTGGCTCCAGCACCCTGAAGCCTTGTCATAGCTTCTTGTCACACTTGGGCTGGGTACTTTCCCCCCATCCATGCCCTGAGCAATGCTCCACCTGACTCCTTTCATGCCCCCTTTTTCCGTTAAGGCAGATAACTGTCAAGAAGGGAAGGAGCAGAACAGAGGACAAACAATTTTGATAATTATTCCTGCTTAGCTGGATTTTTTTCCCCTCTTTTTAGACTACAATACTGTTGAATTTCCAGAACAACTGATTTCCACATTCCTCATTGCTTTATCATACTCCTTTGTCTTGTGTCTCCCAGTTTCTCTGTCTGTCCCCGATAGTGTTTCATTGGTGCTTTGAGTGAACCATCATTTTTATTTTCCATTTAGTTGACTATTCTGGGGAAAGTGAGATAATATTGCTGAGAAATCTGGATTGTCTGCTAAATGAATATAGAGTTTTACGTTTTGGGGGCAATATTAATATTACTTTACTAGCTGGTAACTTATTTTCTTAAATACCTGTTTTCTTATTTACCTTTTCAGTTCAAACCTCAGACCATCTTATAATATCTATCTCTAAATACAAATGCTATGCTAAAAGCTACTGAACTAGGGAAAAGAAGACATGAAGCAAACAGAAACAAAACCCCAAGGGTAATTCTCTATTAACACAGTGTCAAGCTGTAGAGCAAAGATCTGTGTAGTTCTATGAAATATAAACACTAAAAAAAACCAAAAACAGAAAAATAAAAGAAAGGAAAAAGAGAAGTGAAAGCAGTAGATTGATAGTCAGAATGTGGCAAGCGCTGATATTTTTAGGGTGGTGGGTGGGTGTTAATAGTTTATTAAAATAAAGTTTTAAAAAATATTACTGGAGGTGGCAATGACTCCCTGTGCCTTGGCACCCCTCAGCAGGCACAGCAAAAGTGGACTGTGCAAGGGACACCACTTTCAGAGCTTTTTTCTGTTGCCAAGCAGGTAGAAAGACAGCATAATCTCCCAGAAGGAATAACTAAAACTGAGGGCTCAGGTGGGGTTTACCCTCAGCCCCCACAGAAGGCAAAGCGTATTGCTGTTCTGACAAAGGATAGAGACTGAAAATCAAACTTGGATCCGCCAGGCTAGTATGTGCACTGTGGAATAACAAGGGAGCAAGACAAACATGATGAAGGGGCTGCTGTTAAGTAGTCCTTGAAAGAAGATGGTAAAGACAAGCATGAGAAAGTATTAAAACCTGTAGTGGGCACACCCACTTGATGTGACGGTCCTCAGATTACAGCCCTCAAAGTGTACAGGCAGGGAATATGTGCCAATTAATTTCCTTACAGGGGAGATTTCCCACTGTGCCAAGAACCTACGTGGTCTGCCTTAGACCTGCTGTGATGCTGTTCATGAGAAGGAAGGATCACCATTGCTATAGAGAGGTTATTTCACTGCTCTCACAGAAACTGTTGGTCTGAAGAGAATATACTGCCATGATCTACCCCTGGCATCCAGGGCTGCAGGAAAGCCCACAAGATCATCCCCTGGGATTAACTAAACATTGCAACATCAAAGAAAAATGGGATGAGAAATAACGTTCACAATTAAAATTAAGCTATAAACAATCTCTAGAAAATATGGGGCCAAATTACAATACTCTAAGCAGGAGTAGGCAGGGGAGTTGGAACAAAATTATCTTTAAAGTCCCTTCCAACCCAAACCACTCTATGATTCTATGACACTATAACAGCCTGTGCCTTTGCTGCTGACATCCTCTACCTGCCTCATGGACAACACAGAGCTATCCCCAAAACAAGGTATGGTTCAGTCCAAGTAGGAATTTCTGGAGCCCTAAGGAAACACCACCAGAGAGCTAAGCAGCAGCAGCACCAATTTCAAAATCTCTGTGTAGAAGGAATAATTTTAAAATAGCATGATTAGTCTAATTAAGTTCTGTTTAGGTTTTAATTTGCATTTTAAGGATTTGATTACCCACCAGTAAGAAAAGAAACTGATTCTCTCATGTATTTGATGACAGTATGTGACACAATCCGAACTCTCAGGTTTACAAATAAAAACAAATAATGTATGTAAATTAAATTACGTCTTATTCCATATCATTGCCATCAAGAGCAGGTAACTAACAATGCTGATTGCTATTGCTAATAACAAAGTTATCTTTTACTAATGGTTCCGCTCTTAGAAAATTTATTTCATAAATCCCTGCTGTACCATTCTAAATTCTAACTGTGACCAAGAGACATAATCCATTTTTAATTGAGATTCAATTATCCCTTTTTTCATTAAATTAAAAGTTTAAGCTGCAAGCATATGACTACTGTGCATCAGAACAGGCATACTGAGAATTTACAAAAAAGAATATCCGCAGGAGTTTCTTGGGGGTTTGCCCATAGGCTTTTTGTATCATAATATGTTGCTGTGTATATAATTCTATTAAAACATAGCTTTTTTAAATTAAATAATATAAATTTAAATGTTGTTAGAAGATTATGTAAATTTGCCTTTTGTCTACTCACTCTGTTTTTGGAACTTCTTTTCTAAGCCAGTAGAAATCAGATTGGGCTGCATATTTGCGAGTTTGCAACACATTGCCAAAATAGTCACTTTCTGTAAACTTCAGCTGTATAGATAAAACACAAACATTTTTAAAGCATGTCCAAGGAAAGAAAGACGGACATAAAACAATCAGAACTTTTATTTTAAACAAGGTAATCACCAATTTTTTTAGTCATTATCAAAACAAAGCAAATAAAATTTCCACACTTGGTAAGAAGAAAAAATATTTTGTGAACTTAGTTAAAAAACAGTACAGTGGCTGAACAGATCTACGCAAGGACCTGGAACATAAGCAAAGCTCTTTATTGAGTCAAGAATAGATGAGGAAATCAGAAGTACCCAATGATGCAGACTGCATGTTTCTAAGACCATTATCCAGGTAGCCTCTCTTCCATAAAGAAGTAGGTCTGCTTTTATTTTTAAAAGTGCATTTTAAAACCACTTTTAAAAACATAATAAAGCTCTTTTTTGCAGTTTGTTTTGTATTTATTACCAATACTTTGTGTTCTGTGCCCCAAGAGTTCCGCCCCTGTTTTCTTATAATTTATTACATTAAATACTTAGAGACGTAGGCCTCCATGCTTCCATAAGCCTCCAAATCTAACAGCAACAGACACACACACACAACTAACTATGCAAGAAAAAGAGACGTTAAGATTTTATTAATCCAGTTGATATTCCTGTCACCAGTTTCAAGAAATTCTACGACTTGTGAGGAAGTTATACTTCAAATTGAAACTATGGTTTTGCAACCATAATTAACAAGTGGTTTTCACTAGACATTACCACTTTTTTAGGCATATAATTTCATACGTTGAGTGGTAATTTGGTCACATCCTCAACACTACCTTCACAGCACCATCACACCCTAGTCTTATCAGGAACAAGCATTAGGCTTGTAGAGTTGGTTCTTCAAAGTTTTCTCAATAAATTCTGCATCTTGTTAGCGCTCTTTCATGTTCTCTGAACAGTGACTATCACTCCTGTATTTTCCAGTTCAGGGTTGAATTTGTGATTTTACTTTGTATTATTTCAATAATACAACTCATTACATGGAGACCACAGTTACTCCTTCAAAAAATGGTAAAATATACTATTTTCATTATATGCTTTCGTGTCTCAGGCTCAGTCAGAAAGGAGTCCCACCCACAGTATCATTGTTCAGCAGCCAGCATGATAGGCGTATACATTGGTTAGGACCTCTAGGCATGGTTATAATCAAGCATAAATAAATTCATAGCCTGCAGAGGTAGAGAGAGCACCAAAAATTGTGGTATTCTGAGGGAAAATGCATTAGTATTTTTGAAGATCGTTAGTTTGAAGATAAATGTTTTTTTTTTTGTTTTGTGTCCTTTTTATAACTAAATACAAATTTTATGCCAGCATCTGTTTAACCTTTAAAATGCTTAATATCAGGAAGGTACTTTGTACCCAGGCACGCTTTACTCCCAACAAGCTTTGTGGTCATCTCACGTAGACACACCGACACTGACAATTTAGACAAGAGAGCTGGCATACTTAATTCAACATCTAAAAATAACCAGGCCAGCAGAACTCCAGAAACATGCTGAACAAAGCAAGAGCTTTGATTTTAGACAGCAGCAAAACAGAGCAAAAAAATGGTCGCAATATGTAAAAGAAGAAATGTGCAAGTCTGACACTTACTGTTTTGATGTCTTCATTAATATATGTGTCATTCATTATAAACTGAGGGTAACCCACTTTTGCCATAACTGCTTTTGCCTTTGAAAAAGAAAAAAAGAAAAAAAGTGTTGGCAGATATAACCATTTCTCAGTGTATGGCTTCTTTTTCCCCCCATTCTTTTTCTAATTTCTATTATTATGCCTTGCTGAAGGTATCCTAATTTATCTTCAAACCAACCTGGCTACAAGGTAAACTTCATTCTGCAAATAAGCTTTGCATCACAACATGGAGGGTTCAGATTCTGTTCTCATATTATCACAGTGGGTCTGTTGTCACCTTCAAAGCTTTTGCAGATTTACAGCAATGTGTGTGAGTGAAAAATCTTAATAACCAATTTTCCCTACTTGTTTTTGTGTTAATCTCTGATGCCTGTTTTTACAATATTTTCCGAAAGACAATAGGAAATGTCCCATTTCACTATGACACAGTAGCTGGTACAAATCCAACTGTTAAAATGGATTTGATACAAGGATATGAATGAACCTGGGTCCTGGCAAGTATGTATTTCTGTTGAGGATAACTTTCATTTGCAGCTGAGGATGTCTGCAAACTTTTATGAAGGACACTGTACTTTCCAAAAACCACAGGGCTAAGCTTGGTTTCATTCTCCATTTTCAAGCCTCTATTTGCAGTCTTTGCTCTTTCTTTAATGTAGGTAAAGGTGTTAAAATAAGACACTTCACTTTTTACTAACTTCGGTTTTTTTCTTCTTTTGGTCATGATTTGGCCCCAGTATTTATGCATCATCTGTGTAAACGCTCTGGTGAGAAGTGATAATAGCTGTCTATGAGAATTCTCACTTTGTAAATGATGGAGTAGGTGCATAAACAGCCTCAGTAATGATCTCAGAAAAGACCAGCAGGCCATGCAGCCATCCAGAATGTCTGTGGAAACAACATGTTTCCAGAAGAAAAACAGAAGGGTACAAAAGGGTAAGGTGACACACCAATAAGTGAAATATGACAAGTCCATAGAATAGATTAAAGCCATGTTGGACTAGGGTAGCACAGTTTTCATTGTGTATGTTTTCAGGATACTGAACGCAATTTCTCCTTAAGTCTTTGGAATTCCCCCCAACCCTCAAAAAATGCTCTTCTGGAAATTTGTTCTTCAAACTCAGATGTCTAAACCAAAATTAATATCACAAGACATGAAGTGCAATAATTGGAGCAGTCTTTAAACCAATTGCAGCCATATCAGTCCTGCATTCTGCTTTCTGCAAACGGAGCCCGACCATCTCTGGAGTCCATCGACTTCTATTTCCCTCTTGCTGCAGAGGGTGACTGTTCAAGGGAAGATTCCTCTTCCTCCACAATTAAATCCTTGCCCCTCTTCTCTCTTCCACAGTGTCTCAATACAACAGAGCCTCTTATAACAGCAAGAATTAGAAACATCTGTTCCATGACTGTAAGAAGGAAACTGATCAAGGACTGCTCCCATTTAAGCAAAATTATTTTGTCTCCTCTTTTATTTTTCAAGAAGAAATGCTTCGTTGCTTCTTCAGACTCCGTCAATTTCTCAATCTCATTTCCAACACAAAGTCATAATCCTCCACTTGTGACATCACAATTAATTGTGGTTGAGATAATTAAGATGTCACAAACAGAAGATTACAATTTCAGGTAGGAAATTAGCAACAAGAGCAGATGATCTCTTAAACAAGAAAGAACCCATTGTCATGCAAATTTCCCTAGTGATAAAAAAAAACCCCAACCCAACGACCAAAAACAATGGAAGACAAATGCTGAACAGGAAATGCAAAATGAGCCAAATTAACTCTCAACACAAGGTTTTCTGATTTCCAGAAGGTAGAGCAGCTTCTCAAGATATTTTAAATCACAGGGAGAGGAGGGAGCACAATTAATCTACAAATTTGTATATAATCCAGCTGACTGAACTTTGCAAGGAACTGGAAAATTTCCATTCTCCATTTCAAATGTTTCACTTCTAGTTGTTATATGGGTCTTGAAAAAGCAAAGTACAAAACTCATCAGTTTTAGTTTTTACTAAATCGTCTGCTTAAACAAGTTCAGTGAACCTCAAATGTTCTGCATGTGTTCCAGATTAACCATCTGAATCACTTAGAAAAGCCTCTGTGTTGAATCCACTTAATTGAGCCTCTTAGCATTTTGATTAAACAGATCTAATTTAAAATCTAACTTATATGATGAAGAATAATCCTTTTAAAAGCAATTTATAGTGCAACTTGCAAAAATCAACACTATCTTTTAAAGAAAAACTAAGAATTAACTGTGTCAGTACACTGCCATTTCACCAGTGTCGATCAGAAACTGTTGATCATGTTTTGGCACATAAAAGAACATTTTTGGCTTTGAGCTATCCTTTAAAAACATTAAATTTCTAGACTGCCTTCCAAATAAAAGCAAATAAATTCACACCTTGCGAGCTGTAAATGCAGAGGTCTATGAAGCTCGTGTAGTTTCTGGCAGCACTCCTTTGATGAAAGAAGCAGAGACACATGGGCTACTTGTCCGGTTGTCATCACAATATGTCTATCTCCACCTCACTGCATGAACATTTTGTGGTCTTAGTGGAATATTGGCAGCCCACTGAGAACAGGGGCTTGGAACTGCCATGTTTTGGTTCTTTTAGACCCCATTCCTTAATCAAACATCTCTAAGGGTGAGGATGATTCCTCCAGTTTCCTTACTAGCAGGTCTAACATAAGTTGACCTAAACATCATATATAATCTTATAATGTCATAGCCAATCATGTAATTAATATTTAACATTATTTTTGTATTTTAGTGACACTTAAACCCTTTAGACTTGTCATGGTCCTGCTGTATTAAAAAAGGAAGGTAGGAAGAGTTCTACCAACCACACTAGAGCTGAGCTTACTTGACAGGTCACACATACTTTGTGTCTTTGATAATTGGCATCACGAACTTAAGATTTCCATGTATGAGGAAAAAATGGCCAGGCACTACTGAGATATTTTGTTATAAAATCTACATAAATTCCCAGTAAATAAGAGCATTTGTCTCAAAGACTTTTTTGACAGTAAATTCAAAAGGCAATGCTGCTTCTAGTAGTTTGACGTTTTATCAATGGCTAAAGCTCTATTTCATAAGGTAGATATATATAGAGAGATATATAAAGGAAAAATGTTATTTTACTGCATTTGTTACTTAGAAAATTTTGCCACAATGTGTGTGTTTCAGGGGTCTGAGCAAGACACACAGGCAACTATATACTCTGTAATTACTGAAGTCTAAGGTAGATCTTACTACTACTGCAATTCCAATGCCTTCTTAAATGTCCTATAAGTCAGAGTCAGAAAAATACACTTTTTGTTACTATACCACCAAGTTAACTTGTTATTAGAAAATGTGCTTAAATACCATTACCAAACTTCTGGACCATCTAAACTCACAAATGAACAACATCCTTTAGGAGCTTTTTGAGAACATCTAGAGGAAGAGCTGATGGAGAGCAAACTGGTACAAGGCTGTCATGTGCAATCCACATCTCTATATATAGCTTCTTCCAGAAAAGAAATGTTTCCCAAATTGGTCCTAAGTGTACGTATGATGTGGTCAAAAATTTAGAGGTGTGTCATGCTGCCCTGTGATTCTACTGAGCTAGTGGCTCAGAGACACCTTATCTCCACTGTATAGCACATACTGGTATGGGGGGAGCCAGAGGAATAAGTTTGCTTGATCTGAAGGACCAAGCACGTATCTCTTTTTGAAGGGATGCCTCCAACATCCTGACCCCAGCCTGGGATGAGGCCCAGGCCCATACAGCACAATACATGCCCACTTAGAGCAGGAAGCATGGCCAGGAGGCTGCGGCACACCAATAAATTCTCTGATGCCAACAGTGAAGGCCACGTGGCTCCTGGTGGACAAGACTATTTGCTACAGCCAAAGCAAAATCTGTGAGAGGACACAGGAAGTTAGATAAGTTAGAAAGCATTGTAGTAAGAAGGGGTTTGTATATTTGCATTTTGGAAGTCTCTTCCTTCTGTGACTACCTTTTCTGATCACTTGAGTAATGTTTAACAGCAGTTCAAAGCTTCCCTATTCATACAGAACAAGAAAGTGGAAAACTCTTCTATGACTGGCTTGCTCTTTGATAATGAAGTAAGTATTTTTCCCTTTATAAGTTTAAAAGTATGTTTAAGAGACCAGCCTTCCAGGAGGCATGCACACATATACAGGGAAAGCAAATGAAATATGACAAATGTGCAGGAGCCAACCATGTGGTAATTGCCCATGAATCCGCTGTAAATGCAGCATACACAACTTTTTATGGTTTTTGCATATTAAATAACCACGAGTACAAGAAGAAAAGGAAATACAGGATATTTCCACCAGCTATTGTTAAGTACTCAGCCTACCTTAGGCAGTTGGGTAAATTAAGAAAACTCATCTCTGCAGGCTTCCTGTCCTGCCACTGAAAGTGAGAGACTCTTGCAGTGGATGACACAGAGCAGCAGCATACTTTAATGCAAGTCATGATAACTGTTTTCTGTCCCAGCAGCCAGAGAGCTGGCTCCAAGGCAGAGGACCTGGAGTAGGACTATTTCCTCCACCTCTGATAACACAAGGAAGTTCCCTCACAGCACATTGGGGATTTTATTATCAGTGTGTCTTTTTCTCATGATGAGACCATCTCAAGTCAGTTTACTACAGAGACAAAATAATAAATGACCTTTTAATTCTAACCTGCCAATGTGGGAACTTATACATGTGCTTCAGTGCTACAAAGCATATGAGTTTTCAGTCTAGTCAAATTCTCACTTGATAACCAAACTCGCCATATGAGCCTTCTAAGAGTCTTTTTTGCCCATCACAGTATGATTTGGATATTTTGTAGGCCTGCTAGCAACACCAAGTACTGACATATTGTACTTACTGTAAAAAAAAAAAAAAGCTAACAAAACAAAACAAAACATATATCTCACACCCCAACAAATTTTATGAGGCTGGCACAGATTTTCTGTATATCAACTTGACTCACAATAACTTTGGGAAGATCATTTTCTAGCTTCTAAAAATATAAAAAATTAATACAATTACAGTTCACTGAAAAATTAGCATGAAATACATTCTGAAAGCTAAAATCATTCACGGCAAAGTAATGTTCCGTTTAATTACAAAGATTAATTCAGCCTTTATGTACGTGTCTGGTCTTTTCATTTTTCACTGAAAACAGATGATTCAAGAACCATCTGGTAAAATTGCTGCATAAATATCACTGCATCTATTTAGAGTTTACGTATAGAAAAATAAGAAAAATAGAGTGATGGATCTTGGTAAAACACAAAAAAGTTCCATCTCAGGGCTAAAGGCCAGTCCTACAGATTTCAGTAGGAACTGACTCACTGACTTGAGTGGAAGATGGCAAAACCAAACCTTAATGATGTATTTTATTTCCTATGCAGAGGCCACATGAAATGTCAGGGATTTGCACATTGTCCACTGCAATCAAAAGTGAAGTGGCAACTCAAACATGAACACTTGGCCCGAAATGATAATTTTTAAGAGGACTTGATCTACAGTGAACTGGCTATAATCCGTACTCCAGAATATAGCTGATCATCAAACTATTTATTTTTAAACTTTGACTTTAACTTTTCTGATATTTGCATATCCCAACAATACAAACTGTGTAGATATTTCAACATTTTCAGAACTAGTGTTATTTCATGTAATAATGATTTACATCACCACCTCATGCTGCACCACAACCTGCCCCAAATATTTTAATATTTGTTTTGAATGTTCTACATTAATCAACAATGAAGATGGAAAATACAGCTATTTCTCCAGTCTTGTAATAGCTTGAGCCAAGGGGTGAAAAAAAATAATAAAGAGAAAAAATCAACTGAGTTATGTGAATAATCACACCCAGCAACACACCAGAAGTTTAAAATATTATAGCATCAAGTACACATAAAATTGTATTAGGTTAAATACACACTGTGAGCTCAAAAGCAGCTGTCCATTTAACAGCATTGTGCTGCCAAGAAGTCCTAGTCCTCACAGTTTTTCCTTGCTCCTCCCATCTCTATCCATTAATCTGCTTGTGCTGTCTGTACCGGCAGCCGCCATGAGCTGCCTCAGCTCCTTGCCACCTCTCTCTGGGGATACTGCTTAACTCTCTAACATAGCAGAAATCTATCCAGTTTTTATCCCAGCTAATTTACCACCAGATAAGTGAACTGAATCACTAGCCAGAGATCCAGCAAGTGCTGGAACTAGCACAAGACAAGTGTCGGGAACAGGTAGTGTGGGAAAGCAGAGAAGGAACAGCAAAGGGATTATGTGTTACATTTGTTTACCCATCTACCTACCCTAAATCATCTTTTGAAACCAAAGCCTCACTCAAAGAAAACCTGACAAGAAAATATTACCTAGTACACTTAAAAAGGGATCATGCTATACATTACCTTCCTAGGAAAAGGAGGTGGGGACAAGGGACACAAAATTTTCTAAGCTAACTGTTAGTTGAGACTATATATTCTGGTTTAATATCCACTAGCTAACAGGATAATATTACTAACCATAAACTTGCACGCACCTAAAGCTTTAGTAAGACTGCCATGCACAGAAGAGAGTCAGTAAAATGTATGTTAGTGCCACTCTTGCCTGTCCAAAATCCCTTTTGCTTCTTGGTCTCTGGAAGACAAAGATTCAATCATGGGTTCAAGCACTGTGACAGTAGTTTCACTGGAATTAATTTTTCAGATTAAATTAGTCCTGCATTAATTTAATTTTTAGCAATAGAACCAAACTAAATTACAGAAAATCTGAAACAGTTTTACTTATATAATAATATGAAGTCACTGTGACAGTTTCACAAGCATAACTTCTTAGTTCAATGCAACAGTATAAATAATAGACCTACTCATATTTTCTCCTACCAGCTTGGTTCCAAACTCATTCTGCTGCCAGCAATGCCTTAATTTTTCTAAGAATAAAAAAATTCTTTTGTCCATTTTATTTTAATTCCATCTTCCATTAGTAACCTCTGTATGACAGTTATCACAATTCCATTATTTTATACGGAGAATATTATATATTACAGAAATAAATGCTGTCTTTCATGAGAACCACAGCTCTGTAAATGAAACACATTTCTTCATGGCACACAGCAGATATCTTCTGTGGTTACACAAAACAAAAATGCACTTACACAGCACAACTGAGTACCTGACAAAAGATATATTTAACATCTAACCATCACTATACAAATATCCTCAGTCCATTTTAAGGGCCTCTGGGTTCTCAGTGGTGCTGGGATTGTCCCTGTGTTCCAGAAGAAAGGATGGTGCACACATACGCAAACTGATTCAGCCTGTGCTAGGTCCAGCTACAGCACCATGTCACCACACCTGCAGTGACACATCCACTACAGCGTGGGGATTCCTACACTGGATTCCCCTCTACACACCTGTAGATCACTTAGGGCATGACTACACGGCAGGGTGGAAGTGGGGTGTGGACAGCTAGGAGTTCCTCCAGCTGCACTTCAAACAAGACAGAAGCAAGTGTTGTGGTCTGAAAGCATAGACCATCATTAGTATCATGTTGGTATATGCATCCCTCATATTATATGCTGCCAAGCTACCTTTGACATGGCTCTAAAAGCTCATCTGAGTTAAGCTCAGAGACATCCTTAGAACTTTAGAATACTTTACCTCCTCATGCTTTTATTTTCAGGCAATGTTCTATGTTTTCCAATACAATTATCTTCTAAAAAGAAAAAACAAAAAACCAAAACCAAACAACAAAAAAACCCAACAAAATAAACCAACCAAACAAAAAAACCCCATGAACTCAAAAATCTCTTTATCCGTATTTTGAAATTACATTAGATATCCTTATCAAACCAATTTGTACCAGAATCCTAAGGATTTGAAATGAATGCAAAGAAAAATCTGCCTTTGGCTGGCCTTTGGTGCATTAGTGAGCTACAGAAATTATTATGTTGAATTTTTTGTAGAAACTCCCTCCTGGAGTCATTTCACTGCTCACTGCCAGAGCTTTTCATCAGTCAACCTGTACTCCCACTGTCATGCCACCTCTTGCTAAAAGCACGCCCACCTTGCTGCAAAATCTTTTCTGCTTTTTATTTATCTCCGGGAAAACAGCAGGTTTAACAAAAAACACTGCTCTGACAAAATAAAAGTCCCTGAGGAGCCATCTCTGGCACCAAACACTGGGAGAAGGACAGCCCCGGGGACTGGGAAAAGGTAAGGAAGCTCTCTCCCCATTGCAGCTCTGTGAGATATGAGTTACCACAGCATTTCTTTTGGCATTTTTATGCAAAACTCTGAATAACCTGTTCCAGAGAGGGACAACTTCTGACCTTAGCCTCAGTTTGCATCAGTTCATATTCATTTAACATTTTCAAGGTTATCTTTGCTTAGCAAAGGTTGCAGAGCAACTTTTTTTTTTAACTTTTTTTTTTTTTATGAATAGAATGTGAAAAAAACTCTTTTCATTTATAACCACACATGAGCATCAGAGACAGGCCGTGGCAGAAATTCACTCTTACATTCCTTTAAAACTGAAGTGAGGACTGAGGACATAAACACAGGCATTACTTGGCTCAGAACTTGCAGGTTTTCTCTCTGGGAAGAAATTTCTTTTGCTTGAAGAGCAAAATTCCTTTTGCTTGAAGAGCAAAAGTTGCCATGCCTTTTAATACATGGGGGAAAACAGATACATACATAAATAAAAAAGTAGACTGCAAAATACAGAAAAACCATAAACATGATATTCTCTGCTTCCTACTCAATATTAAATCCCTCTATTGCAAATCCTTACATATTTTATTTTTATTTTAATTATATCTATGTATTTATTTCCACATGGATGGAACTCACCACTCACCCAGAAAACTGAACACAAGACACCTTACAGGTCACTCCTGAAGGAGGGCAGCTGAGGAAGCCTTGAGACACAGTGTCCTGGTTTCTAAAAGGTGACTAAGGGAGCAAATTCCTCAGTCTGGTGACCCCTTTGTGGTAAAGCTCCTCTAAAAGTAAACTCCAGCAATATCAGTACCTGAAGCCATTTAAACATTTCACAACTTTGCTTCAGACCTCTGTGACTACAATACCTGAGCAAGTTGAAGTGCTGCTAAGGCTGCTGGTCCCAGACAGCTTGGTGTCTGAGGTTGAGGGTCTATGCTGGAGCCCTAGCCCATGGCCCTGCCATGCCACACCTCCTGCCAACTCCCAGTGAGGAGGCAGATTTCCTCTCCATGGCTCAGGTGGGCATATGCAAGACATGGAGAACACCACAGGCATAAAATGCACATTAATTGGAAATAAAGAGGGAATATCAAGTAACTACCTGATCATGCCCTTGTAAGTTCCTCCTACATATAGAGAATGGGTCTCCCATACCTCAATTTCTGTTACTTTTGAGCTGGGAGACTATAATGTCTTTGTAACTGTTCTGCTACAGAACATAGTTTTATGTCATAAAACAACAAAGACAATGAGAGTTAAAGCTGAAACCATCCCAGATTTCCAGGGACAGTGGAGGACTTCCTGCCCTTTGGAAGAACTAATCTGTCTTGTGGCATACCAATGCTTTCATGATGCATTTCTGCTTCAGAAGCTTCAGATTCACCCCAGTCCTTGAGCATCTGCAGGTGCGTCCATCCATCTGTCTCCCTCATTCTGTTTCGAGCATGAGATTTGTCACAAGTTTTTTGATGTCACACACCCATTCTGGCTTTATGGTGTCATGGTGGAGTCTGAAAAATGACAGCTGCGAGACCAGGGTTAAATACAATTTCCTCTACCCTCACCTGTTCTCCTCTATCTGTTTGCACGGTGCTCAGGTTATTAATGGAACTGACATCCCTGCACAACTGAGTGAGCAGCAGCAGCAGCCAGATAACAAGGGAGAAGATGACAGCAGTGATCTAACCCCAGAGATAAAAGATAAGCAAACACGCCATGGCTATTACTTTCAGTTCTGGCCAATGGAGAAGAACATCTCCTGCGGTTATTGAACAGGAAAGCCCAGTCCTCCTGAGAAGGTTAAATTAAATTCAGAATAGGGGAGAGATTATTGTTTGAGTTCAAAAAATAATGTTTGTGATAAGAAATAAACATTTGGCTTTTAAAAAAAAAAAGATATTTTTTTATTTGATGCAAACTGAAGACCTATTTCTATTCAGAGAAAAGCATGGAACACTTCTACACTAGAAGTACCATGCATTCTCCGTATCTTCCAGGTGAAAATTGTTACCCTCAACACTGGCATTTTCCAAACAGCTATCTCAAGGATGGCGTGGGAGTGGCAGCTTCAGTGTCCTGACCAAATTCTAAACGAGGCAAGAAGAGGAAACTTTTAAAATCCCCTACATCATTTCTGAGCTGTGCTGCATCTACTTCACTTCTTGCTTCCTATTGAGTTGTCCCTTTCTCTTCACATGTCCATACATAGTAGGATAAAGATGAGTTATACCATGACGATAAGCTCCTGGTGATACATTTAATGTCCAAAGGAACTATAGACATGTAGGAGAAGAGTTAAAATGTGACTCCACTTTGGGTCCAGCAAAGGGCCATGTAAATTATCAGAGGACTGAAGCACCTCTCCTATGAAGACAGGCTGAGAGAGTTGGGGTTGCTCAGCCTGGAGAAGAGAAGGTTCTGGGGAAACCTTATAGCTGCCTTCCAGTACCTGAGGGGGGCCTATAGGAGAGACGGGGAGGGACTGTTTATCAAAGGGTGTAGTGATAAGGGGTAATGGTTTTAAATTGAAAGAGAGGAGATTTGGATTAGATAATAGAAAGAAACTCTTTAGTGTGAGGGTTGTGAGACACTGGAACAGGTTGCCCAGAGATGTGGATGCCCCATCCCTGGAAGTGTTCAAGGCCAGGCTGGATGGAGCTTTGAGCAACCTGGTCTAGTGGGAGGTGACCCTGCCCATGGTAGGGGGATTGGAACTTGATCTTTAAGGTCCCTTCCAACCCAAATCATTCTACAATTCTATGATTCTTCTGAACTCCAACTCATGCTTCAACTTTATCAGGAGACATGCTCATTGCTCCCTGCGATGCTACTGCTACAGTACAGACAGGACATTACATTTTTGCATCCAAGTACTAGTCCAGACAGAGCTTACCCTAATTTCATAAAGTTCTCAGGCATAAAAGAAAAGTGTGGCCAAGTTTCAATTGGCCCTAAGAAGAAGTATCCTTTCCAAGATCCGAGTAAAACTTTCCAGTGATCCCAATAAATTTGGAAGTCAGCAGTCACCCCCATTGGCTTTTGAATAGGAATGGAGTGCCCAAATGCAATTAAAGCTTTTGGAAATTTCTCCCTCTTTTCCTAGTTCTCCTGAACTGAGTCTGACAGCTTCTGTTAGTGGTCTGAAGCAGTCTTACACTTTATGAAGTTCTCTGACATCCCTGAAACAAAGACATAAAGTGATCTTAAAGGAACCATTAAAAGGTGTCTTGGGGTCCTTGGTTTCGAAACTCCATCCTCGTCTTTTACGGAGGGTTGTTCTGTCAGCCTTCTGCTGGCCTTCATTCCAGAAAAAACCCACTTGAGATATGGGAGGTGTTGAGACTCTGGGCTAGTTCATCTGTCATATTTTAGCATTATTTTACATAGGGTGGGCCCATAGGCCCCACAAGGCAAAAGGGGCTTTTTGGTTGGTTTGGGTTTTTTTTTTTTTTTTTTTTTTATAGTGCACTCGGTGCTCACTTTCAAGATTGGATATTTTGTCATCTTTCTGCAAAATTAGCATGGCATTAAGCAAGTTTAATTTCATCTGCTGAAGCCGTGGTGTCTGGCCTTTTTGTCTGGGTATGCCTCAGATTGTAATGAAGTATTTTTCAGAGCTGTATCTAGTGCACACCCTGGACAGTCTATTGGAACAAATGCAGGAGGGTTCCCAGGGTTGGGATTGGTGTGCCAGGGTTTTATATAAGTAGGAGTGGGCACCAGAAAAGAACAGACAATGATGAGTCTCCATTTCCCCACTACAAGATCACAGAGGGAGAAGGTGACATTTTCCAGACACACAAAAGGAGATGCCTTCTCATACAGAGCACAGTGAGGCAGTGGAACTCATTGCCATAGGAAGATGTGGATGATAAAAACTGTCATGGATTCAAAAAGCCATTAGACAAACTCACAGCAGTAAAGTATGAATAAATACAAAGACACCGCACTTCTGGCTCAGGAAGTAACTGAGCTGCAGATTGTCAGAGCCCAGGAGAGGACAGCAGGAATGTATCCCTTTATGCTTGCCCTGTCCTTATGTTCATCTCTAAACATCTGCTACTCATTGGCCACTTTCCGAGCCAGACATTGGACCTCTGGTTCGAGTAGTGTGGTTGTCATGTTCATAGTGAAATCATGCAAATGTTAAGAGAGAGAGAGCATGGAGAACTGGAAAAGACGACAGGGGCTCACCTAATTGACCAGAGGGCTGGATGCAGCCAGTAAGTTCCAGATGAGAAGTGAATGGCTTCAGTGGAATAACCCATGGACACCTATCTCATTTAAAGTACCTATACCTTGTTAAATCAGGACTTGTACAGATAGCTCTTGATTTTTTTAAGGGCTATTGGCCTAAATTGCACTGCATTATCTAGGGAGGTTTGCTGTAGCTCTCTGCAGAACAAACCCTGTAGGGTAAACAAAGTTACCTAACAGTGCCTGAGAGACAGCAATAGCTAGGCACTCTCCTTATATTTTCCCATGGTTCTCTTGCCTTGGTCTTTGGACTCGGAGACATGTGAAGAAACGAAGTGTTGCACATACAACTTCCTTAGAGAGGAATAAAGCCAAGCAGCAGGCAAGTTCAGCGGGCAAAAAATGATTGCACAGTGACCTTGGGATTTGTGCTCCATGACCTAAAGAGTTTAATAATGTTACAGAAAAAAAAAAAATCTTATTAGAGAAAAACAAGCTTTTTTTGGCTTATCATCCATGATTTTAAAATCCTATTGCAAAGCAAAAGAATTACTTCCTACAATACAGGAGATTTGCAAACTTCCAGAAAACACGCATTTGTGTAAAAGTTTCTTCTTCAAGCCTCCAGTTAAACTCAAGCACAAAGGGCATTTCAGGAAGGAAAAAAAGGTGATTAATAAAATAATGGCTCCTGCCCAGGAAAAATAATAATTTTACATCTCAGTGATGCTCTTTCACTGAATTATGCTTTGAAGAGCAGCAGCAATAAATTACCATTTTAAAGACAAGAGCTCTGATCACATAAGTCATGTCAATGGAGTTTCAGTTGTGGGTTCTCTCCTTTCCTTGTGGCCCAGTGTTAGAAAACACAGCTGTCAATACCATTTGGTTGATATAGCAGGCTGCAATCTGCATCTTCATTGTGAGGAAAACAAAAGGCTCTCCTCTTCCTCCCCTGCCCCACCTTGCCCTTCTCATTTGGCATCCTTCTCAGAAACCGCAAGGTGCCCGAGCGGTCTATAAGGAATCTTTCTGCATGGCTTCTGTAGCTCACAGACCACATACTTGAAGTCTGTTGCCAGACACACCCTTGGAGCTGTGCTCATGTGAATAATTTCTCTGTTCTTCAAATAAGGGCAAAATTTAATGACCTTTATAAAAGAGAGATGCTAAAAGGGCAAGAAGAAGAACCTTTTGCTTTTTTTTTTTTTTTTAAATCAGAGATCTCAATTGAAAATTCAGGAGGTTAATAGGCATAGTTTAAGCAAATTTCAGATGACAGTCAAATACAGAGCAATAAAGCAAGTCTTGCACAGAGCAGAGGAAGGTAGGAAACAGAGCATCACAGTACGGACACGAATGCTCCTCTCAGACTCTGAGCTCCTTTGGAAGCAGCATGAGCTCCATCCAGAGAACTAGGTGAGAACTGCACGTGAAGACAGACTGAGTCACCTAACTCTGTTAAAATCTTTCTTTGCAAGACTGGCTTTCAGATGGCCTGGTTTAAATCCATGTTTCAATTACAGAAAGAAAGGAATGGAGGGAGGAGAGAAGGAAATTATTCGATGTTATCTCATTATATTGTTTTGTCACAGAGGGAAAGTCAAACCTTAACTCCAAAGTACCCAAGGGCTAAAAGAGTGATTCTCAGAAATCAAGGCTGCAAGACAATTTTTCCTTATGTCACATGGAAGAGTTGATTTGATCCTTTTAATGTGGTTATGGATCATCATATTAGTAGTGTTTCCTCTGAGTAACTTAAAACAACAGAAGCGATACAGAGTCACCAACAGAGAAATGTTTCAGTGGTTAGACAGAGTTGACAGGCTGCCTGAAACAAAATTCAAGCATCGATTCTACCAGAGTGCCTTTTGTAAGTCCTTCAGAGGTCGATGGTCCCTTTGATTGCAAAGCATCAGTCTGACAGAAAGGTATACAAGGTATACCTCAACCAAGTGCACAAGAAAGGTGGGCATTGGTCTGAAAACAGGCAGCAGGAAACATACAAAACAGTGAGTATCAAATCAGGGAGAGGATTTGAGTTAATTCGCTTTAAAGCCTGCCAAGTCATTTGCATTACAGTGTGGTCATTGAAAGATATAATTACATAAGGAACAGAAGTGTAGTCTAAGATGAGATTTTTTTCTAGGAAAACTCCCCATGCTCACACTCCAGACATCCAGATCCTGCATGGACCTTATTCTTCTTCCAGGAAATGAGTAAAAATTATGTTAGTGACCCAAGTATACCTGAAGTTACTGAAAAGGCTAATGACAAACAGTTCGCATGGAGTAGGCCCACTAGACAAAAAACAGGTTTATATAGTTCCTTTTTTTCTACAGCATTTGAGGGATTCAAGAACACAATGAGATTAAAAATACGTAGGAAAAGCAAAACATGTCAATCGCAGTCATTGTCAAGCAGCATATGATCCATATGGTTCTGCCATAAAACTTCAGGTAGGAGCTCTACTGTGCATTGCTATAAGAGACAATGTGACAGCTACTGCTAAAGACATAAAAGACCAAGACATTCTTTTCCTAACTAATAACTTCCTTTCCTTACTTAATTGATAGTAAAGAATAGAATAGAATAGAATAGAATAGAATAGAATAGAATAGAATAGAATAGAATATAGCATTTGGAAGGAACCTATAACGATCATCTAGTCCAACTGCCTGACCATTTCAGGGCTGACCAAAATTTATAGCATATTATCAAGTGCATTGTCCAAATGCCTCTCAGTCCCTGACAGGCTTGGGGCATTGATCACCTCTCTATGTAGCCTGTTCCAGTGTTTGACCATGCTCTCAGTAAATAAATGTTTCCTAATGTCAAGTCTGAACCTCCCCGGCCTAGCTTTTAACCATTCCTATGCATGCCATCACTGGATACCAGAGAGAAGAGATCAGCACATCCCTCTCCACTTCCCCTCCTCAGGAAGCTGGCGAGAGCAATGAGGTCACCACTCAGACTCCTTTTCTCCAAACTAGACAAACCCAAATTCATAGCCTCTCATTTAAAGGACATGCCTTCCAGCCCTTTCACCAGCTTTGTTGTCTTCATCTGGACACATTCAAGGACCTTCACATCCCTCTTAAACAGTGGGCTGCAGAACTTCAGGTAGTGCTCCAGATGAGGCTGCACCAAAGCTGAATACACAGGGATAATCCCCTTTTTGACCAGCTGGTTAGGCTGTTTGATGCACCTGAGGATGTGGTTTGACCTCTGGATTGTCAGAGCACACTGCTGACTCATTGATCCTGCTGCCAACCAGCACCCCCAGATCCCTTTCCCCAGAGCTGGTCTCCAGCCAGTCCACTCACAGCTGATGCTTCTGTCCAGCATTACTCCATTGCAGGTGCAGAATTCAGCGTCTGGACTTGTTAAATTTCATCCCATTAATCATTGCTCAGTGGCCCAACCTGTCCCTTCAGAAAGTCAACAGCACCTCCCAGTTTAGTGTTGTCAGAAAGCCTGCTAATGGTTCATTCAACTCGTGCATCCAGATCATTTATAGAAATATTGAACAGAACTGGCCCTACGAGTGAGCCCCGAGGAACACTGCTGGTGACCAGTTGCTAGCCAGATGTAATCCCATTCACTACAACCCTTTGAAACCTGATATTTGGCCAGTTCTTCACACAGTGCCCCATATACCTGCTCATCTCTCAGTTGGACAACATGTCCAGCAGGATGCTGTGAGGGGCAGCATAGAATCATAGAATAGAATCACAGTATCCAAAGCCTTACTAAATTCCAGAAAAACTACACCCACTGTTTTCCCTTTGTCCGCTATGCAGGTGATGTTATGGTAGAAGGATATCAAATTAATGATGCAGTAGGTGCCATCTTTTGTTCTGGAAAAAAGGAATAAGCATAAGACACTCACACAGGACTGAAATTTATTTCCAAGCAGGACATCCTACCCTAATAAAAAGAAAACCATGGAGGTGTTAGTAACCACAAAGAACTAGAACAGTTGTTTTATGTGTTATTGGGCTCAGCCCAGCAATAACTGGCTAAAATGCTACAGTTTGCCTATTCAGAGGATCAAAGCAGAGTCCTTTCTGGCCTTCATCAGCAAGAAGATACTTTCAGCATCTCTCACAGCACTGTCATAACACTAGTTTCTATTTTGATAGTGGTCAAAAATGAAGAGTGAACCAGAGAAGACCTTGAGGACAATATAACTTGCTCTGTAATTCAAAAATAAACTAAGCTCTTTCCTAAATTGTGAAATCTGTGGCACTTGCACTATCCTCACAGATGTGGGTGACACTTATTGATGAAGAAATGTCACTTTTACAGATCTATATAATACAGTAATAAAGTAATACTGGGGTTTTTTTAAACAACCAAATAATCCTCACTTCAAATTTCCTGTTTTCTGTACATTCCCCCAGAGAATTTATGACCATACATTTAATGAATCTATTTCTTGAATTAAAAACATGCCCATTCAAATGTCTCAGGATAAATCCAATGTCTATCATTAGCAATAAAGAGTATTTAATAAACACACACAAGCTCCAGGTCTGGAAATCTACCAAAATGTCTCTCTAGACCCATTCCTTCTAGCCAAGCAGCCGTTTCTGTGAATCTGGTCTTAAATGTACAGTCTTAAGTGCTACTGCATAATTGTTGTTGCAATTTCTAAGTCATCGTATAATCCTTGTTTTACAAGGTTGACTTTGTTCCTATGTCAGTAAACTACAAAATTGTTGTTCAGGTTGGTAACAATGGATTTAAACCAGTTGCTATTCAGAGTACAATGGTTTGTAGTATTATTTTTATTGAATTTAGTTTGTCATGCATTTTTTTGGCCCAAACTCATCCCATTAACGTCAGAAACTTTAGGAGATGCCTAAATTATGAGCAAAGTGCCATAAGCTTCCTAAATGTGTCAAGACAGAGACACAGGCATCTCTGCCTATAAAAGATTTAACCTACCTCCTGAACAAAACATTCCCTAAATTGGGAAAGAGAGATCTTTTTAGGGAGTTTATTAGTCTGCAGCAATGTTTGTATTGTTTTTCTGCTGAAAGACGCGTAGCAAAATTGAACAAAAAGGTTAAGCATATTGTTTGCTAGAAAAATCAACATCACACTTGCGTATTCCTGTAAAGGTATATAGAAATATATCTATTAAGAAAATAATTATAAAACCTTCTTGCCCTTAGTTTGCACCAAATTTGTCAAATATCTAAATTACAGATCATTATATTTCTAAAGGTATTTAAAAAAAAAATAAAAACAAGCATAGCAGCCAGTAAAAAGTAATAACTGCAGTCCATTTACCACCAGGTTAGTTAGTGGGAAATAATAGCATCTTACTATTGTTCTCTTGCTACAGAGTTTATTGGTGTGTTTATGCAGCTCTATTTCATTTGCACATCTGTAAAGAGCACTGCTGTATGAAGTGTAAATGGGCTGTATATGGAATTTACATTTTTCCAATGATAAAATGTCTCAACAACCTTTTCTTCAGAATTACCAAAAAACTTTCAAGTCCATGTTTGTTTTTAAATCAAAACACTTCTATTTTTTGTTCAAGCACAGAGGGTAGGAACAGTTCAGCTGCACTTGCATGTCAGTTTATTCAGAGGGTATTTACCAATTCACTGATATCCCATTGACTCAACAAATAAGGACACAGTCCTACACATTGCACATCATCCTCCACTCTTCTTTGTTTACACCTCTTCCAAATGCTGCTCTGGGGACAGAGATCTGCATTTGGACAAACTCCCTTCCCACGTACCACATGCTGTAAACATGGGAATAGAGTGAAAAGGGAGCTCTGAATAACTCCTGCTTTCACCTTTACCTCCTGCATTTTATTGTCACTCCTTCTGAAAGTAATCAGAACAGGTAATGCCATCATAACATTTTATAATTGGCATTATTCTATTGGTACATGGGTCTTCAGCTGGGATGGTCATTGCACTCTTGGGAAATGACTTTCAAGGTAGGCCTCCCATCATGACATTGGAGAAGGTACATGACCTATACTATTCTCATATACCCTTCTAGACTGGATCCTCCATCTCCACACCAAACATCCTCAGCTGTCCCAGATGTTTTAGACACCGTTTTCTGTTTGTAGGTTGGTGTTCCCCTGACCTCCCAATCAAGTTGAAGACCTTGTGAAGAAAAGCCACTGTCCAGGCAAATCCAAAATGAGCTCACAGTCTACATCAGTCAGACAGATGGGGAAAGATGAAGGCAAGGGAGGAAGAACAAGGTAACAAAAATAACTTCAGCAGAGAAGCAGGAGCTCAGATGGCTCAGCTTCTGGTAAAACAATCATGGCACATGTCCTTTCAACTGGAACTGTAAATACAGTCCCCATGACATTCTGTTCTCCCTCAAGTCAAATCTTCACTGCAATAGGATTTTAATCATTCGATATTTATATTTGTTACCTTCTCATAAGCTTTTCTTTTTGTTTCAGAGTCCATCCAGTCATTTTCCTTTTCCAACATGTCAATAAAAGCCCAGCGAATTCCTTCAGTCAGCTCCTCCATCTGCAAAACAGTTAGCAAATCTCTCCCCAGTGAAATATGTCATGGCAGAATCATTATACAAAAAGGATTGGTGCATGCAGGAGCAACTCATTTGGTTAGAACATGAATGATTCTGAGTCAGACAGTATCTGCTGTTCTTTCTTTAAGGCTGATTTCTTCTTTCTCCCACCCTCAGACGCTTCTGAAAATAAGATTCTTTCCATTTTCTTTTCCTTCAGGTGCACCACACAACCTGTTCATTGCTGATCCCTTCATGGTACAATTGTGAGAAGGTCTGTTTTGAAATCATAAAAAAGTATTGGGACATTTGCAGTGATTTGGGGAGACTTCTGGCACTTCGCTTTTAAATCACTAGCCCATGCAGAAGAAGGATCCAAGTGCAAGGCATTTTCAAAAATAAAGCCTTTTCTGCAGAGAGAGCATCTGTAGCCTCGTTTGGTTTATGTCAGACTGAGACACGCCTTACTAATACTGCCAAAGGACTGAATTTGGGTTAACAGTATCATGATCCAAATACAAATCGGTATCCAAATATTTGGCCTGTATTTAGCTGTATTTGTGAAGTATTCCTAACTTTTACTTACTGTAGGGATAGAGGCCATGGCTCACAACACTGAGCAGCCTTAACTGCTTCTGTGGTCTTGAACCACCACTGACAGCTTGCATCTGTGCAAAGCTAGGGAAAACTGTGACCGTTGGAGCTTGGCTGCTCCTTCAGACACCTATACAAAGCCATGAGTATATCACAAGCAAGTAAAATAAATAAATAAATACTAACCCTTAGTGAGTATGCACACTACGAAAACCATGAAATGACAAAAAAGAAGAAATCCAATGGCTAAGAAATATATTATATCAGTCTAAAGAGCACAAATGTCATCATGCTGATGCATCTGATTGGATACACAGACCAGAAAGGTATATGCAATCATCTGCTTCTGTTTCTATCAACAGATGTACCTCATGACAGATAGCCACGGAGCATACTGCGAGAGCTAGGCAATTCGAGGGATCCGGCCATCGCTGGAGTTCTTTAGCACAGACAATACCAGAGCTGAGACAGCACAAGGCAGGACAGGTAATCATTACAATGAAGACTTATTGGACCTTTGTGTTATCAGTTCTGTTACATTTAAAAATAATGAAAATGTCAAGTAGTGGGTTTTTATGTAATATTATTCTGTAGACCTAGTGGCTCTGAAATGCCACTGAAAGTGGGGATTAAACCCTGGAAAGTAAACTTAATTTTAGCTAAATTGACATTTATGGGTCAGATGTATATTTTAATCTGGAACTGTTCTTTATTTGTGGTGGAGCCAGACAAAACATAGCCAAGTGCCTTTGATTATTCTTTTTTTTTTTTCTACCCTTTTCAAAAAACATTTTCTTAGTTTTAGAGACAATATGGAACAACTGGAATGCATCTAGCATTAAATATGGCTAAATAGTCAACATTCACAGCAAACTGCATCCCAGGGAATAGGTTAACTTAAAGATATTGATGACAGAGTGCTGACTCAATTAACTTAGTGCACTAATGAGGTGAACTCCCTGTATTTGGAGGTTACAAGTTCAAACTCAAGCTCTGCAGCTGGACCCTGGTGTATACTTAAGCTTTATGCACCAGCTGTAGCTGCAGGGGGCAAGGGGAGAAATCTATTCCTGCTATCAAAGTTATTACTGAAACTGCTCAGGCATAGCTCTAAGAAACACTACAGGCACTCTGGGTTAGAAACAATGCTATATTTAGACACAAATAATGTCTTTCTTGATAAAAGGAGAGAAATATCTAAGGTATGAAACATCAGTCACAAAACATGGGGGAAGAAGAATCCATATTATCTATAACTCAGGATTTGCTTATCATAGACAGATATACACTATAAGCCAGGACAAGAAAGCAATCTGTACAAATAAGAGTGCTTTTCTCAAGTGCTTTCTTACCGCTTAGGAAAGAGAAATAAAACTGAAAACAGTGAAAGGAAAATGATAACACCACAAATATTTAACTTGAAATGCACACTTCTAAATGGATTGCAACAAATTTCACTAGCATCTAATTTTAATCTCCACCAGCAGTTCACTGTAAGTCTGAATCTTATGATCTGTACTATAAATTTTATATGTATTTTCTTATTACGGATGCTGCTGTGAATCCTGATTTATTTTTTCCAAAGATCTGGTCTGAAAGGAATTTGCATGCTAAGAAATAATTTAATTAGCTCACGTTTCAAAAGCAAACCATTTTCTACTCTGCCAGTTTCTCATAAATTTCTCTCACATATACAAGCATGAAAAAATGTTCATCTCCATAAAATGTACATTTCTTAAAGCCCTTCTCTTCCCTCTTATCCTGTGTAGATGTCATGCTGTTTAATATCCCAGAAATATTTTTGCCACTACACTGCCAAACTGCACATTACAACTTGATCAAGAATCAGGAATTCCAGGAAAAGCTGGATCTCAGGGATGAAGCTCCAGCTGAAGCCAAGTAGTGAAAGAAATGCAGAACCTGAGAAGGAAACAGAAGTTATACAGATTTGGACAAGCCAAATTAGAGTGTTGGTCTGTCTAATATGGAGTCCTTCCCTGAGAAAACAGTCAAACTAGATAAAGTCAAACGGACAAACTCAGACTACTGAGCCAGGGCTGTGCAGCACTATCGCAGACCTGGCGCTCCCAGCGCAGGATGCTGTTTCACAGGTTTCCTAACTGGTTGTGCTTCTCCTGCACTGAGAGCTATGTTCAATGACTAAATTAGTTAATTTTAAACTGATTACTGTTGGAAAATCAATGGCTAGAAAAGCAGATATTGGAAAAAAAAATCTATAAAAAATGAAATGAAAATAAGTCATAAATTATTGTGAAGTGTAATTAATAATTTGAATATATTATTAAGGGAAGCGATAATGTAGCTATGTTTGAAGTTTTAAAACAGCAACAAACACCGAGCTGAAAACTACTTTCTGGACTCAGCAGCATGAAAGAATACCTTTCTTCACTGTTGAGAAAAAAGGATCATCAAAAATATAAACTCTCACTATGTGGCTTTAAGCGTCTCTTAATTTGGGCCAGTCATCAGTTATGTTTTTCTTGCTTAGACCACAAGGGTAACACAGCTTTAAAAGGATAGCCCTGAAGCAGAGAGGTTTTGACCAGCTTTTAAATTAGTCAGTAAAAATTTTACTATAAAGATTTATACTACCTAGACTAAACTATTTCTCATCAATACCCTTTACTCTGTTCCTGTACAGCCTGGCTGTCCTTATTTACACAAATGAGCCTCTTTTTGATATGGTTACATATTTGTCTGAAAGGCTGCATATGGAAGTGATGGGCAGTGCCCGGATGGCCAGAAAGGTGACATTTCTTCAAATATGTTTCATTTTCTTCTTCTTCTTCTTCTTTTTTTTCTTTAATTCAATTAAAGCATTTTTAAGAATCTTGTCTCTTTTTAAACTTTGGTCTAGCATTAGAGGCAATTTGTGAAGAGGAAGCCAGTAATTTAAAGTTTCTAGACAGAGGTCTCGGAGGACTCACCATCTCTTTCTTGTCCTCTTGAAAATGGGCCTTCACAAACATCTTACCCACAACGTAAGGGAGTGCGCTTTCAACGAGGTCTACGCATTTATCCCACTGAGGCAGCAATGTTGTGGTTCCATGGATCACCTGTCAGCAAGTACATGTAGTGGGTCATAACATCATACTGTTTAAGAAGAACGTCTGCATCATCCACATACAGTAGAGTCTAAAGCATATTTATCAAATAGATACCAAAAGGAAATGGTAATGATACTTTACAGTTATTTCTATTTTCACCAGGTGCTAAGTAATAGTCAAGAATGGACAATGCAGCAATGAACAAGGCAAATAGCTTTCAAGCGCATTGCTGTCTTAGCTTTTGTTTCTCACAGAAAGAATGTTGATACCTTGGAAGCTTACTCAGTTAACATAACATTTTCTTGTCAAGGTAGAAGTTTGTTGTTTTTTTTTTTTTTTTAAGTACAAACAATAGAATAAGAGATGGGTCCATGTAAGCAATAGCAGTGTTGACTTAAGAAACTTTAATTGTTTTCAAGGTCCAGAGAGTTCCCTTTCCACTTAAGGAATTTCTCAAGCTTTTCCACAGAGAATAAGCAAAATCCCAGTGCAGTAGTTAACACTTGTTGACTGTCTAAAAGCAGCATAGAGTCAACAGCAGACCAGGTCAGGTGGATAGGATTTTGGCCTCTTACAGATTACACAAGTCTCTGAAGCATTGATATAGCAGTTTCTGAGCCTCTTCTTTTTCCCAGTCTTCTCTTCCTTTGAGTCCAAGATTAAATTTCTAGCAAAACCGAAGGGTTTGGATTTGTTGTTTTCCAATAGCAAAAGATTTCATTGGAAAATTCCAGAGTAGCTTAACCCTCAGCTATTGAAGGTCAGATATTTTGGTAGTTCAAAGATTGATTTTCTCCATCATATTGTCTGTAATTAAGCTTAATCAATGACTCATACTTAAATACACCAGTGAATTGCATTTTCAAACACATTTTATTAATACTGTGTGTGCACTAATAGATTTTCAATGACAGAGAGAACATTGCTTCTATAAGAAAACCACATTAGGCAAACCAATACATAATAAAGTAATAGTTTCCTAAACAGAGCCAAATTTGAAAATACGCTTCTTTTCCAAATTCTTCAAAACTTCCAACAGCATTAAAAAAAAAAAAAAGGCAATTTAAAAAAAAAAGAGAAGAGAGAAAAAGAGAAGAGAGAAAGAAAAGAGAGAAAAGAGAAGAGAGAATATCTCTCCAGGACTCAGGCAAACCCCAATGGAGCTTTTTTTCCAATGCAGAGGAAGAAGGGGAGTCATGACATTAGTCATCAGAGCTTGAAATTCCTTCTGAAAGCTCTGACTACACATCAGCAACAAAAAGAATCAGGAGACAGAGCTGGCTTTTAGACTGTGACATATTATTATTACAACATAATAATTACCATTATTTTGAGGGAGGCTTGACTGTAAGGAGGACAGAAAGGCAGCATAGGCTGTGAGACCAATAAAAATAGAGCTGAGAGGAATAGATTGTATCTCACAGCTAGTTTATTGATATTTATGTTACAACAGTCAACTACAACTCCCTCAAAATGGTCCTTCTAATATTAATGTACCATTCTAAAACACAGTACTCTAGGTAGTAACAGTGACTATAAATAGCAGGTTTCAAGCCCTCCTAGTCAATTCAGAGCTCCACAACACAATTAAGGGATTTCTTCCCCAGGTGCCACTGCACATTTGTGAGGACTCGAAGTGCTACTGCAGAGGAACTGCTGATAGTTGCTGATGTGGTAATCAAAGCACTTTCTCTAGAGTCAGCAGGTTTGTCCTATTTCTCAACCTGAAGTTTTTTGAAATTTCATCATGTCTTTTTACCTCTCTTTACAAAGAGTTTAAGTGTCTTGATGCCAAGATTTCTATATGTAACATGTAAATGTCACCAATAGAAAGTGAGAACCTGATTCATCTCATGGTCATGTCTTTTACGAGTCATTCATTGTTTTCTTCACTTACCTGACAAGAGGTTGAAGGGTCCTTTTTATGGTCCCAAAGGACTTGTGTGTGCCTTTAGTCCTCCAGCCTCTGACTGGACAAATCCGTTCAACAAAGCCTTTGCCCTGGACTCCACTTCTCATGTCCTTTCTGCTGACCCGGGAAGTCTGTTCCCCTGAGCTGTTTACTGTTCTTAGCTTCAGCTCTGAACTAATAGCTGTTGCTGTTTACTACACTTAACTAACTCTCCATCTCCAGGTCCCAGGGGCAGGTAATGGGAATGAGCTGCTGACTCACTACCCTTACTGTGCTGTTCTTAACTTTTCACAGCCACTTAGATGAAACCCTTGATGACATTGTTAATAAGCATTGAATCAACTTGAATTAGATTTCTCCTTAAGCTGGTGTAGAAAGTGACCGGAGAAGTGACAGCAGCTAATTACCATATCAAAATGCACAGTATCCAAAGTTTAAAGATTCCTTCCAGAATTTTTTCCAGCAATAATAGAACTCAATATAACTCAGCATCATGCTGCAGACTGGCTGATGGCCAGCATCAATCTGTTTTACGTGGCTAGCAAGGAATGTCCCAGGAGAGGGCATACTTACAAACTTGTCAATTTGGTTCTGACAGACAGTTTCTCACAGTTTTGCATGAAGGAAAAGGCATTTTTAACAAGCCTGATTTGAATCTAACTTCAGAATTACAAGAGACTGCCTTTCCTGTGTAGTTTCATCAAGATACTGGGGTTTATTTTCAGGTGTGTGATCAACTTGGAACTATTCTAGTACTGCTCAAGGAAAGACGTTATGGGTGCTTCAATTAGCAATCTGCATGCCTCATCAGGGAGGGTAGGGCACCCACACCTCCTGTACCACACCACTGGCAGCACCATGCCAGCCTCCTGTTGTCATGGTGTCACCAAGTAGCTAATTTTTATAATGACAAACAGAAATGTTCACCATCTAATCTGAAGTGTCCTGGAAACAAGGCAAAGCACCTTTCAGTTTCATCCTTAGTTTGCTTAAAGAGCCTCACGCTGCCCACAGAATTATCAGGATAGCTTTCTATTCAGGCTTCACTTAATCAAATACATGTGTTTTATGTAAATGCCCATATCAAGTGATGATAAGCTCCGATCTCATAGCTTGGGACAGTGACTAGTGTCTTCTGAGGCTTCTGCAACCCCAAGGTGGAAGGCACCTGATCTGCTTTGTAGAAAAGGCTGGTATATGGATGTGCTAGAGTTCATCTAAAGCTGGCACTAGAGCATGAGTGGGGCTTGAGCAAGCTTCAAAAAGCTGAAATCTTAGACTTTTATTTTACCAGAGCTATATTCATGCATGAGTAAATGGGATTTTTTTTTCAAAAGCTTAGATTTTGGCCTGCAGGTTAGGCCTGCAGGAACAGCACAGATCACAGCCCTGGCACATAACTTAAAAACTTTCCAGCTTCCAATTTACTGCATGAGAAGACTGGGGTTTTTAATGTGAAGGTCTCAGAAACTCATTAACATAATCTAAAAGACATTTTTCCTTAGTGTCATCTACAAGAACATGTATGTCTAACAAAAAAAAAAAAAGTGATAAATTTATCCAGCATGGAAAATACTTCATGTTTTGCAAAGGTATAAGCAACAAAGCAACTACAAGGGAAACCAATAGTGTCAATGCTAGTACCATTGTAAATGCTATAAAATGCTGTAAAAACTGTAACTTACCCTGGAAAATTCCAGCCATCGATACTGAAAACGTCTACTGAGGTTAAATAACCTTGAATAAACCATCCTCCACACCAGATAATTGGCAAGAGTCCTGTTAAATTAGACATATTTTTATCAGACATCTGAATGCATATGATGTACCAGAAAGCACTCACAGAAATATCTCTACAAACATTTCAACAGAATGGTGGAAATTTCACCTTGAAAATTAATGAGTGATGACCGGATTGATAAATCCCTATTACACAGAAGAGTCTGTATGATTGCAGCCAGTTAATATGTAATTGCTCCATGATAGCCATCTTTTAGGGGATATTTATAAGAAGTCTATCTCCTAGTATGTCATCTTTAGGTAATGCTTTTTTCAAAAGGCAGTTTTCATTTTCCATAGAAGTTGCAAGGACTGTCATAATAATAGTTGCATAAAAGTTCTATTCAGAGATAAGAAAATAACCAATTTCTCTTTTGTAAATCAAAGTGAATGTTATCTCTCCTCATTAGTAGGGCACATAAATCATAACTATGAAATAGAACAGATAACAGTCCATCCCATATATACTATCCATATCAAATATTTGTATCTTTCATTAAAAGATATCAATATGCTTTTAAAAGTTTTTACTACCCACAGAGTTCTTAAAGTATCAACCACTCTCATTTTACAGAAAGAAAATTGAAATGACAAAAAAAGATAAGTCTCAGCAACAAGGATCTCATAAGAACTGAGGCCGAGAGATCCAGGAAGAACTTGTTTAAAATTCCCAGGAGACCTGACATCCATGCCCCTTTTCTAAAACTTCGAGCACTTGAATGGAGGATTTGTCTAGCCTAGATTGAGCTCTCTACATGCTCCATAGTGGCTGTATGAGGTAATTGTACAGTGTGAAATACGCAATTCAACTTCAAACAGTTGCAAAACAAGACCAATAATGGCCTACATTTATTATTCTAATCTTGTCTTGTACATGACATATTTTCAAGGATAGTCATTGCTCTAAAGCTGTGGATATTCAAATTGTCTTTGTTCTACACTGGGATATACATAACATTTTGTGCAGGCCATAGACCTCTCCACAGGGAAGAAAATTGCTCCTTTGGAACAGAAGATGCTGTTATGGACGATCTGAACAACTCCCACGTCTATAAAAATCCCATTTCTGTAATCTCCTGTTGCCATTGCCATAGGTGTGGAACAGCATATCTGTTGCTACAGTGTCACTCCATTAGCTTCATTCATGGACACATCCCATACTGTCCCCTCCTCTGAAGCATGATAAGGCATAAACATACTTTGCAGGCATGTTGCCTTCACAGCAATTGCCTGAGCCATAACTTGAGTTTTGCCTTTAACCAAGCCCTAGTCAACCCACAAAAAGCCTACAGCTTATGATAAGTTGTGCTGGAATCTTGCACTCTTGGTCACTCAGGTGGGCAGGGGGTTGGGGGAAGATAATGAGGTGAGAATGGAGAGGTCTAAGGCAAGCTATGGCACATATTGTCCATTAGTGACCGAGCATATGATCGTAGAATCATAGGATGGTTAGAGTTGGAAGGGACCTTAAAGATGTTAAAATGCTCTTCTAGATACATTTTATGATTATTGTGAGGATTTAAGTGCGCTGTATGATATATCTGTATACTAAAAGAGAGAATATGCCCAGCGTGAGAGATGAATTAGAGTATAGAAGGCAGGACTTATAAATCACAGCAACTCTCCATTCCCATTTAGTTCCAAGCCCCCTGCTGTAGGCAGGGACATCTCCCACTAGATCAGATTGCTCAAAGCCCCATGATAACCCAGTAACCCCAGCAGAATGCACACATTCAATTGGAATGCTACACTAAGAGCAGCTGGGCAGCTGTGCACACTCAGGGGTTGTCTGAGACATGCACTGAAGACCAATCCGATCAGGTGCAGTGGTCAGTGGCCAGAGAAGGCAGCCACTCTGCAGTGCCACTGGATTTGGCTGTCCCTGCAGGCTGCTCCAGCTGAACTGAAGGTAGCAAAAGGGTGCATACTCACATGAACCTGCATTGGAGTTTTGCATCCATTACAGCCTGGGCAAAGCCTGTTTTACTCATCAGTTAAGTCTGCATATACTTACAGGTCAGAAATAGGATCGACTCATTTCACACAGGAAAATTTAAGGGTGCAATGTCAAGCCAGCTCTCACCTCAAAAGTCTTTGTGACCAGTGGCAACTTCTACAGGGGAATGGAGAGTTGCTGTGATTTATAAGTCCTGCCTTCTATACTCTAATTCATCTCTCACGCTGGGCATATTCTCTCTTTTAGTATACAGATATATCATACAGCGCACTTAAATCCTCACAATAATCATAAAATGTATCTAGAAGAGCATTTTAACAAGATAAGGAATATTTATAACACAGTACATGTTCAAAAGCCGAAACAGTTAGCTCTGCTTAGATGATCAAACTAAAGCAACCTGCTCTAGTGGAAGGTGTCCCTGGCCATGGCAGGGGGGTTGGAACTTGATGATCTTTAAGATCCTTTCCAACTCTAACCATTATATGATTTTGAGATAATGCCTAGGGTCATTAAAAATTCATTCCAACCTAAGAAATATCAAAAAGTATAGCTTTTCCACTTAACATATTTCTGACAATGTGGAATTTCCTCACTCAGTGGCAACTGAAGCACCCTAAAACTGCTCAGATCTTATTGGCTTTGTAAATTATTTGAACTCCACAAGCCTCACAACTATCTGCCTCGGATATTTCAGTAGAGCTGAATAGCATCCCTGCTCCTGCTGTAACTACTTTGTGGATCTAAAACAGTATTTATGCAAGTCCTACAGATTAAAAGGTTTAAAGATTTAATTTCGATCAAAGGTCTTAGGTAAAAACCGTGGGTAAATAGACCACTATCGTAAACCAATTATGTGTTACAATTCAGTACTTCATTGCTGCAAAAAAATCAATTCTCCTTTCTGCATGCCTCTTGTTTTCATCCAGCGGTGTTTGTCCTTACATTTGAGTTGGGGAACTTTTATCCAAATGGTTATGAATTAAAGACTGAAATTTGTACAGGATGAGTCTCAAAAAGGTGACTTATTTGAAGACACCAATATTAATGCGAATTCTAAAAGTTTTGTATCAGTAATGAAGAGAGCGGTCACTTTCAGGGAATACTGCACAATTAATCAAGGTTTGGTTTAATTTGGGAAGGAAAAGATGGCCAGCACGTCCTAAAACCAAACTCTCTGATGAGTTTGTAATAGTTCCTGATCATAATTACGACTAGAATCCACTGAGGCATACAATGCATAAAACAGCAGGAAGGTTTCACTTCAAAGCCCAGAGACAGGGGAGGAGGTTCTTTATTTTGTTTTTCAAAACAAAATCACATTTTATCTGAATTTGTTTACCTATTTTGGGGATGACCATTTTACCTTTTTGGCTAACTATACAAACTTAAAATAAATTGGTCATGCCCATTGGGTTTAAAAACAGACACTCTTTGCTTATGAAATGCCTCCAGTGCATATCTTGGGGTGATCTACAACTCAGTTTCACAAGGGTCAAAGTGATTAACCTTCTCACATGGAGCAAAATAAATAAAACACACAAAAAAAATCCTCTTTGCTTTTTTTTTTTTTTATGAGACCAGAGCATTTGTTATTGTAACCTTTCAGGTGAGTGCAGCACATAGTTCCCTCTTTTAACTTCAATGTAACTGTTACAAAAAGAAGCATAGGTTCGCTCTTAACCAATATGACCATTATTGTGGCACACGCTCCCAAGGGAAACGATAAAGAGCTTGTTTGCTGAGACAGTTAAATTTATACCAATGCTTATTAATATCTACTAAGGAACTCTCTACCCTATCTGGGAATAAAGTAGGATGATCATTTAAAATTCTGTGTATTTGTAATATTTTAATCATCAGAAATGGTGGCAATTAAAGAAGATAGATTTAATATGAGACAGATGGACAAATTATTCAACATTTTAAGAAAAAGATCCCTTCCACAAATTTTGAGGTCCAATTGAAAATTTTATCCAGAATTGAGTCATGAATCAAATTATAAGTACTGAGAAACTTCTGCTTTTATTGCTAGAGGCACTAGCTCAAGTCAAGTTGTTGGAACTTGTCTCTTTAATTTTTCAGAGGCAGGCTAAGACTAGAGAGATCAAGTGCCCCCATCCCTCTCTAAAGAAAATTCCTCTTATGCTCCCAGAATTACAAAGTACTTGTCTATTAATTGTTCCATACTGTAAAGATGAGATCAGGTAAGGCAAAAGAAACCAGTGATTCTTTCTGACATCCACAAGAATGATAAAGATGCTTCCTTCAACAGCTGCAAACATCTCCAACATGGACACAATTTACTGTATCTTATGTATGGCTCACACAAAAGCATCTGCACAGTAATGGGGAATGCATATAAGAGGCTCCTAACTTGTGCCAGCGCAGTCCCATCTACCCTCTCACATGGCACAGCTGTATTGGAGCTCTGCCATTATCTCATTTATACCACATCTGTGTAGCTACATCCGTGTTTTCAACATACAACTCTTCTTCCTGCAATAGATATAAACTCCATTAAAAATTAGTTGGTATGCTAAAAAGCAGAAGAAATCCCTGAAGATTTCTTATGAAGAAGTTGTGACTTACTTCAGCACTGAACACCTGACATGACTTAGGCTACCTGGCCCAGGGCTGATGGAAACTCCTGCAGATTAGTTACTCAGCCCTTGGGCAGCTTGCTATGGAGAGTGCCATGTTCCTTGGTTGCACTCACAGCAGTGCACTGACTTGAGAATTTCAGACAGACCTCCAAACCACATCACTGCAGATAGCTCAAGCTCCACACAATAAGTTGATTATATGCAGCAGGGTTGACAAGTCAACAGCCCCCTTATTCTACTAAATTCACTCCACCCTTCCAATGTGCTATTTTCTAGTAATATTGCCATGTGAATGATTTCACAATTCAAGATTGGTCAGAAGGTTCTCCAATGGAGCAGTTTTCAATACGGTGATTGTAAGTCCATATGGCTTGTATCCTCCATCACTGAGAACTGCTTCTGTAGCCAGACTTAATTTTCACTCTATTTTTCCCCACTTCTGAAATAAACTTCACGGACTACTTTGCCAGATCACTGGAGGATGAACTATCTTTTTGAGCCATTTTGAACAGTAGCCATGCCAAGAGGGTGTTCATCTGCAAAGGGGACACATGAGGCATTAGAATAAGAGTATAATGTAGGGATAGAAGGTTTTCATATTTGAAAGGAATATGAACTTGTTGAAAGTACCTGCTTCTCGTAATGACACTGCATCTCCTGAAATGAGAAGTTAATTCACATTCTAATCACTGAAAGAAATCTAAAATTTTGGAATGTTTTACTAGGAATTTGATTGGTCTAGATATTTACTGTAACAAACCAAATTCATGTTGTTTGTATTAATTTAACCTTTAAAATATCATATGGAGAATGACAAATGAGACTACCTAAAAGAAAATATTTCCGTTAATCTTTCAGAGTTCACCCTACAGGGAAATGTTAAGACCTCATTGTTAGGAGTTCACGTTAAGATGACTTCTTCATTTTCTCAGGCCAGATAACAAGGTTACTTCTGGAGCAGACTGTGACATTTTAAGTAATGAACATTATAATCTAATAGATAAACATGATCTTGGCTATCATGACATGACTGTTTGGATCAAATTTACTTCCAAGAATTTGAAGTTTGCTTAAGTTGAGCGTAGCGCTATTTGCTATTTCTAACATTTTATGATGCAAACTTTTTAGGGTAAGATGCAGCAGAAAATGCCTAATCCATTATAAACTATAAAATATGCATTGTGAATATACTGGAAATTGTGCACTGCTTTTGCCCACCCTCTCCGACCTGTGAAGGTCAGGAATCTGGTCTTGAGCTTTGCTGGAGACAGTCATTGCCATTCCTTCTGGTCATTACTCTGCTTTCCGTCCACCATGACACACTGGCTGGCTTAATTCCTCTTGAATATTTAGATTTCCCTGAATAAGACTTTAATGGAAAAGGTCTCCAGGTTACAAAGCATCTCTTTGCGCTACAAAGCATGGACAGCCCAAACAATTTAGAAGACTGTCTTCAACTGATTAAGAATGGTGGCACACTAATGATATTTTTATAAAGAAAGGATGCTTGATAATCTGTAGTCAGATCAATCATTTTCATTTTTCTTACTGTTTGATCTGTGTATTATTTTACAGGTACTGTGAATGAATGTAAGCATTCTGTCACTGGAGACAGAAAGCAACAATATAAGAGTAATCTTCCTGAACTAGTCTTTTTTTCTGAAATGCAAATTAAGTTGTGGCCATACTATACAATCAGCAAAGAATGATTTTTTGAGACAATATTTTGTCAACAATAATCAGCAACACGCCTCAGTGAAGAGAAAATTATCACAGAAATCACTTAAATGTCATCAATAATGATTTTTTTTAAATCGGATGTCATCTTCACATACACTTTTTCATCACACTGGCCAAAACTTTCCTGGGCAAAGCAGGTCTATGATGTTTAATCTGAGCTACCTGCATTTTACAATTATGTGCTATAGGTGTAAGTGATTTCACAAGACACAAGACCCTATACAAGTAAAAGATGCTGAATACATCTGGGAAGAGCAGCTTTACTGCAACCTGTGTTTTCCATAAAAAAGGTGTTGAAACTGCAAATTCTCCTGCTACACACAAGCTAGTATCTATATCTTCATTCAGAAGAAAACAAACAGTTCTTTTGCCTAGAGACTGGATTCCAAGAACGTGTGAAGCACCTGAAAAACCCATGAAAAGCCCAGCATTTTATGTCCCTTCATAAGCGTAGGTGAAACCATCATAGGATCCTTACTTTTTCCTTTCATTTTCTAGTATCCTGAATAAATCTTTGAAGTACTGGGGAACACGGACAATCACATTTTCTGAAGGACCTATATCTTTGAGCTCAGGATAGAGCCTGGTGTCAATCACCTTCTTGATGTATCCCAGCCAGTCAAACTGCAATGACAAAGAGAAGGCTGGTTAAATCAGATTATGAAGAGAGATAATTTTTTAACTAAATTGCACATTTGAGACTAATGATTTGAAAGCTTTACTTACTAAAAATTTAGAACCTATTGCACTTCATCATTACTTGTGTTTTCAAACCTCATTAAAGTTGTAATTGTATTTAAAAGAACATATATTGCAACTGAGTACACACATGCCTAATGATATTCCTTTAACATAATGCTCTGTGTGCTAAAAGCAATTGTAATTATATAGGACAGACTTTAAAAGAGTAATTTTGCAATTTTCCCCAACTAACCTGTGGAATCATGGCACTCAGCTCTGATATGTTCATTTTATTGTACATCACCTCACTTGTTCGATTTTCATATGGAATCATGATCTAAGGGGGAAAAAAAGGAAACCAAAACCATCAAAACAAGGATTATCTTGCAAAGACCTGCTTTTACATCATTACTGTCCATCATAATCCCAGTGCAGAAATATCTCACCACCTGTTTTTCAAGTATTCATGGCATTAACTTCCCTTTCCGAGTATGGCATTTAACTAGGAGAAATGGAACACAGTTCATTGTCAGTTTAACTCATTACTGGGGAATTTGATGAGCTGCATGCTTTCTTTGAAGATATGAGGCTAATTTTAGCTTTGATTGTGCTGAGGAAATGCATGTTGATTCATAAGAGATAAAAGCACCTACACCATTAATACTTATTCATCCCATCATGTCAGGTAGAAGCCAACTCCAAACTATATAGTTTAAAAGGTCAAATTTGAGATAGGTATGCTGGAAGCACGTCTCATCTATTGGATTTGAATATGTTCTTGCTATGGCCTGACTCCACCTGAGGGAAGAGCCAGGTACACACCAGTTTCTGCTTATTTTACATCAGCATTCTGATTTTGATAACAGGAAACCTGCGTATATAGGCCAGACATAAATTAAAGCATTCTCCAACCAGGCCTCTCAACTGGGTGGCCAGAAGAGCCAGGCCTCACGATCCTCTGTAACGTCAAAGTCCAAGGACATAGAAAAGAAATCCTAAATATAAAGCAAGTCCTTTTATAACTGACAAGGAACGTTCAGATTCCAAGATGGCAGAGGGTTCATAATAGAAAAACAAGCCAACTCCAAAATATAATGCAAAATTTTCTTAGTGTTCAAGAGAAACAAGACTTTCCAATGGTAATTCCATCCCTGATTTAAGGCAAATCCTATATGGCAGGCTGCATGTTGTACTGTTTAAGGAGGACAGAGATTGACGCCACACAAACCAGACAGCTGGCAGTCCTCCAACTAAAATTCTCCAGTAAGTGTCTGCGGTTTTACTATTGCTCAAGCCACACAGAGAAAAAAAAAAAAAACTTTCTTCTCCTATTCTGCACATTTCATGTATCCAACTGTCTTTAAACTCTTCCTGAACCCATTTGCTCCCTTCCTTGCAAAACTTTCTATTTTCCTCCAGTAACTCAAACGTAATTGAAATTTTCCTTGTACACGAGAAGTTCTCTCAAAGCACGTCACTTCTTCCTATATCCAAAGCATTCTCCCTTTATTGTTGCTGTCTCTTCCTGAGCATACAAATTCACCATTATATACATTTACTTAAAACAATTGCTGAGGAACACAGGATACAGTAAAAGCCTAAGAAGTGGACTGATATCTCCTGTGAAATGACAGCAAGGCGTTTATATAAATAATTGAATTCATTAGGAATTACGCAACAATCCATGTCCCTGGACTTGTGCCTAATATCTGGATATATTTTAGGAGGCTTATTCATACTACAGGGAAATTAGCTTGCCATGAGCAATTATGACTTGTTGCATAACCATATGCATTACTGATCCTGAGGGCTGTTTACATGACCCATGTCATTTTATATGGCAATTTCACCTATATACTTTGTGCATTAAAGCTCTGTAAAACATTTGTTAAAGCATTAGAGCTACTAGAGGTAGAGATGCATCTTCTTATCACATCACTGATAAATAGAATAAACTTTCAAGCCTACTGGGTCACAGTGAAGTATCTGATTATTAGTCAATCCACTCTAGGTAACTGAAGCTGAATCCTAGGGTTTATTTAGAGATTTGACAAAATTTCTTCTCTTTCAGCAGGGAAATGGAAACACTGATATATGACTGTTGTGGATGACCCTCAATTCTGCACACATGCATCACTGCCTTTCCTCCTGTAGACTGCAACAGCAGAACCCAGGGAACAGTCATCTGCTGCATAACCTGTCCTGTGCAACAGGCTTCTCTGTTAACAGGAGATCCAGCATTTCACAGGAGATAGACTCTTCCTTGGCAGTACGAAGAAATACTCAGCTATTTGCAGCTGTTCCACAAATCAGTGTCTAGTCTATATTCCTAACTTTTGCTGGTTTTCCAACACTGAAGCTTACTCTTCTCTCTAGCTTTAGAAGAAGCAGAAATTATGATGGACTTGCAGCTCACAGGAATGGGGTCCTTGCAGTAGTCATACTGAAACAGGGATACAGGGAAGTAGAAACGCTCCAGCCTGCAACAGTCCTAATGCATAAAGTAAACCCCACAAGGGGACAAAAATGTCGCCAAGTAAATCAGTCAGAACCAAGTAACAGATTTAAATCTGCTTAACTTTACTAAATTGAGTTGATTCCTTTAATTAAACTCATGGAGTTTCTCATCCCCTCTCCCAGGCTGCCCCGTAAACCCAGCTCAGGAGGTAACTGTGGTACTACTGTAACTACCTCCCTTCTCACTCCTGAGCACCCATATTCCACCTCAGTCTTCCACTGCTTTTAGACTGTTCCTCAGAGAATCAGCTCAGTCTGCTTCTTGAATACATGGTAATGTACTCACAATATAGCTGCACAGCAGTGACTCAAATTCTGCCCAGCCTCAAAATTGTAGAATCATAGATTCATTTAGATCATGGAGTCCAAACATTATCCTAGCACTGCCAAGTCCACCACTAAATTATGTCCTTAAACACCACATCTACCCACCTTTTAAATGCCTCCAGGGTAGTGGCAGGGATACCATCACTTCCCTGGGCAGCATGTTCCCAATGCTTGATAAACGTTTTGGTGAAGAAAATTTTCATAATATCCAACCTAAACCTCCTGGTGCAGTGTGAGGCCATTTCATCTCATCCTATCACTTATTACCTGGGAGAAGAGACCAACCAACCTCCACCTCACTACCATCTCCTTTCAGGTAGAGTGCAATAAGGTCTCCCCCCCAGCCTCCTTTCCTCCAGGCTAAATAATCCTGTTTCCTTTAGCCCCTCCTCCTAAGACTTGTGCTCTAGAGCCCTCACCAACTTTGTTGTCCTTCTTTGGACACACTCTAGCACCTCAATGTCTTTCTTTGAGGGGCCTAAAACAAAGCACAATATTTGAGGTGTGGCCTCACCAGTTCCAAGAACAGGGGAATGATCCCTTCCCTAGTCCTGCTGGCCATGCTATTTCTAATATACACCAGGGTACTAATGGCCTTCTTGACCACCTGGGCATACTGCTGGCTTATATTCAGCCAGCTGTCAACCAACACTCTCAGGTCCTTTTTCACTGGGCAGTTTTCCAGCCACTCTTCCCCAGGCCTGTAGCACTGCATGGGGTCTCTGTGACCCAAGTGCAGGACCAGGCACTTGATCTTCTTGAACCTCATACAACGGTATGAGGTTTGCCTCAGCCCATTGATCCAGCCTGTCCAGATTCCTCTGTAGAGGAACATTCAAACCTGCCATCATCAAGCTATAGTCAAAACACTCCCTAACACACAGGGCTACCCCACCACCTTTGTTGCCTATCTCTTCTGAAGAGTTTATAGCCATCCATTGTAGCACTCAAGTTGCGACTCATCCCACCACATTAGCTCCAATCTCACATTAGATTACCAACCTCAGCTATTTTAACTTCCAGTCTTAGAACTGACTTCATATCAGATTCGGCTCGTGAAGCATTCGCACCCAGAAGTACTGCTGTATCAACCATGAACTGCAAAAAGGCATCTCGATACTGTAAAGAAAGAAAAAGAGTGAAGTGACCACTGGATTGCTCTTAAACACAGCTGTAGCAGTAGACCAGAAATTCCCAGCTATAGCACAGAGTATAATACGTTGTACTTTCATGCCCTAGCAACCAAAGTTGTGGTTTTCTTACCTTGTATGCTCGCTGTCATCAAGGAAAAACAGAAATAACATTGTAAACATACTGCGCATGACACACAGAGATGTCTATTGTGGTTCATGGAGTATAAATCTCAGGGAAAGCAAATGACACTTCTGGATTATACTGACAACATTTACAGCTCTTACAATGGGATTAGACAATGTGTATGTGTATTGGTTCTGTCTGAGGTGGAGATAATTTGCTCTACAGCAACCCTCATAGTGCTGTGCTTTGTATTGTTAGCTGTAATGGTGCTGATAACACACTAGTGCTTTGGCTATTGCTGAGCAGTCCTTGCACAGCATCAAGCCTGTCTCTCCAACACTACCCCCTCACCAGTAGGCTGGGGGTGGGCAAGATCTTGAGAGGGTACCTAATGAGGACAGCTGACTCAAACTGTCCAAAGGGATATTCCATACCATAGGACCTCTGCTTAACAACAAAAGCTAAGAGAAAGGAAGAGGAAGGGGCAGGTGGGACATGACATGTTCATTATTTATGATGTTTGTCTTCCAGAGCAACTGCTATGTGTACTGAAGCTCTGGTTCCCACAAAATGGTTGGACATTGCCTGCTGATGGGAAGTAGAAAATAAGTCTTATGTTTTCCTTTGCTTTTGCTTTATAAAACTATGCTTATCTTGACACACGAAATTTTTTCCATCTTATTTCCTCCCCCACACACCCTGTACTGCTGAGGAGGGGAGTGATGGAGCAGCTTGGTGGGTACCTGGTGTCCAGTCAAGGTCAACCCACCGCACTATGAGTGTACACCAATATTTTATGCCAGCTCATACAGTATTCAGTGTAGGACTGAATAATTATTTGTATACAAGTGCAATCTTAGTGGCAGAGAAGATAAGGAGATAAAGGGATACTCCACTGAGCTTTCCCCTCTATTCCTGCCATGGCTCTGCAACACATGCTAGAGTTGCTGTGCTCTTCCCAGGCCATCCTAATAAAGCACGTTTTAGTCTCCATGCGTATACACAACTATTAGCAAAACACACTATATGTAAAGATATTGTATTGATATCTGTGCTACCTCCCCCTTAGTGTAATCTTTCAGAGATTTTGGAGGGATCAGATTGCTCCTCATCAGCTCCTACTGGGCCACAGTCCAATAAAAGCAAAAACATCTCCCTACACATTTCTACAATTCTTTGTATCCTGGCATCATTTATTCTAATAGATGTGGCTAAAAAACTTACTAAACTCTCAGGGAACTCAAAGGGGAAGGAAAACTGTAAAAAAATTAATCAGTAGCAATGATTTGTCTCTGGGCTTGTCTTCTTTGAGCTTTGGGCTGCATGTGCTGGATACTGCCCACAGGCCTTCATTGAGTGAAATCACACACCACAGGACATGTTTCCCAGGCACTGCTGGTGTAACTGTTTATTATTGGACTCTTGGCCCCAGAAGGTGCTTCATAAGGAAGGAGGCAGCTCTGCAAGCCTCAGACTGCAGGGAGTGCCTGAGGCCGCTTGCTAAGGCTGGGGCACATGGTCTTCTAGCATGCAGACAAGCTGTGCTGCCAAGTAAAAGACATGTGAGAGGTCAGCAGATCACACGGCCTCAACGGAGACGAGAAAGACCAACCAGGTCTCCTCTGAGGCCCTGCAGCTTCAAAAGCCTAGATCTTCAAGAGCATGAGGTACCTGTGCCTATGAAGCTGGAAAGTGGAAATTCCCATCACAATGAAGATCGGAAGCCCAATGCCCTTATAGCTGATGAGGACACAAGAGTACTATCAATTGGGGTGCTGTGGCTGAGCCTGAGCCCCCTGGACCAATAGAAGGAAGAAGCAAGTGTCAGTGGTAAGAGACTCCATGCTGCAGAGGATGGAGGCCCCCATCTGCCATCCTGATTTGTCATCTAGGGATGTTTGCTGCTTGCTCGATGTCTTGCATTCAGGATGTTGTGAAGAGGCTTATCCAGCCCTCTGACTACAATTCCCTTCCTGGTGGGAACCAATGCTATTGCCAGGGGTGACCTGGGAAGTATCAAGCATGACTATGGGGTTATGAGGACAGAGGTCAAGGGCTTGGAACCCATGTGGTGTTATCCTTGATCCTGATGGTGAAAGGCAAGGGCCTGAAGGGGACATGACAGATCTTGCTGGTTAACATCTGGTTGCACAGCTAGCATCATCATCAGAGATTTGGTTTCTATGGTGATGGGATCCTCTTTGAGAAGCTGTAGTTGCTTGGAAGAGATCCACAAACAGGAAAAGAGTATCTTTTCCAATAGGCTGGCCAATCTGGTAAGGAGAACTTTAAACTAGAAACAATGGAGGATGGAATGATTCCCCAAGAAACAAATTAAGAAGGTGAAGACAGGGTAGGCAAACCATAGGCCTAGGGTGATGGAGACATAACAAACAAGTAAACAGAGCTGAAATGGAACCCCTTCAAAGGAAAGTATGTAAAGAAAAAAATGCCTGCAGGACAGCCTTATAAGGAAAGCTCTCAAGACCATACTGAAAAATTAGCAAGACTGGGTATCCCTTGGAAATACCTTTGCACTAATGCACATAGCATGGGGAGCAAACAGTGGGAGATAGAAGTCCGTGTGGAGTTACAGGGCTATGACCTCTCTGGAGTCACGGAAACATAGTGGGATAACTTGCACAATTGGAGTCCTTCATAGATGGATACAGAATTTTTAGGAAGCACAGGCAGGGGAGTTGCCCTTTATATGAGACACCAGAGTAATGCATGAAGTTCTACCTGAGCTCCCCCAAGCTCAAGAAAGGTCAATTCTAACAAGTAGGAAATCAAGCAAAGGTGGTAAGAGGCCTGCATGGGTTTACAAGAAACTCCTAGCTAAACTCAAATATAAGAAGGAAGTGTGTAAGATGCACAGACAGGTGACCCAGGAGTATATAGTTCCTGACAAATTTTGCAGGGATATGGCTAGGAAAGTCAAGACCAACCTGAGACTGAACCTGGCAGGGGATGTGAAGACCAACAAGAAAAACTCCACAAATACATAGCAACAAAAAGGAAAATGAGCAAGAACATGAATCTGCTGCTAACTGGAGCAGGGTGACAAAAGCCACTGAAAAGGCCAAGACACTCAATGCCAACTTTGATCTAGTTTTTACTGGTAACAACGGCCTTCAGGAATCCTAAACTCCTGAGACCAGAGGGGAAGTCTGGAGCAAGGAGGGCCTAAGCTGAGTGGAAGACAACCAGATTAGGAAGCAAAGCAGACATAGGTAAATCCAGGGGGTCTGATAGGTTGCACTCATAAGTGCTGAGGGAGCTAGCTTATATGATTGCAAGTCCACTCTGGATAATATTTGGAAGGTCATAGCTATTGGAAGAGGTTTCTAAAGGCTGGAAGGGACCAAGTATCACCCCTATCTTCAAGGAATGCAAGAAGGAAGATTCAGGGAATTACAAGCTGGTCAGCTTCATGTTAACCCCTGAGAAGGTGATGGAGAAAATCCTCCCAGAAACTGTTTCCAAACACATGAAAGACAAGGTGATCAGGAGTATGGATTTGTGAAAGAAAAATCATGCTCAACCTGATAACCTTCTACAATTACATTAATATCTTGGTGGATGAGGGAAGAGCAGATGTAGCTGTTCACCAAGTTGAAAAAGTACGGGTTAGAGAAGTGCATGGTGAGGTGGATGGAAAACGAGATGAGTAACCAGGTCCAGAGGGTTGTGATCAGCAGCACAAAGTCCAGCTGGAGGCCAGTCACTAGTAGTATACTCCAGAGGTTAACCCTGCCTGAGCAGAGGGGCTGGACAAGATGAACTCTAGAGGCCCCTTCCAAGTGGGAAGAAAAGCAGGGAGGACCCCAAATCTTTCAAAAATTTTCATTTGAGAAACTTTGCAAGAATGCTTGTGGTGGTGGTGCTTTCTGATAGAAGATATCAGAAAACAAAATCCAAATACAAACAAACCACAACTCTTTCTCAGTTTGGAGTTCAACAAAACAAAAGCAACAACACAAAAAACCCAGGGGAAAAATGGTCACTGATTTCCAGTTAACAATACTTACAGATTTGGCTTCTGTGGTGTTTTCTAGGTAATCCTCTCGAGATGCAAGGGAGAGGCTTGCTTGGTCAAGCTGTTAAAAATAACAAAAAACAGCATTTAATAAGTAAATTCACCAGAATTCAAAGGTAGTCCTTATAAGCAACCTTGGAAGAGTTCATGATTTTCTGACAATTACAGTAGGTATGTGTAAATATCTGGTACATAATACACTCACCAGCCTAGGTTCCACAGGATTTCAAAACAACAGAAAAGTGCTATGCTGTGCTGACGGACATTACCTAAATCACATTACTGTGATCTGGGGACCCTCAGGTGCCCCCTGCAATATCTAAGCCGGCTGCTACGGCAAAGAATCACCTACATGATTTATGTGTTTATGGCTCCATTAGCGAGTAGGTAATGCAATAGGACTGGGTTTACACGATCAAAGAGTTGATGCTGACAACCATTCATCCTACACATGTTTCAGGGGCACAAGAGTCAGCTTGAGACAAACATTAGTCTAGCGTACAGACCAAATGCCCTTTAGGTGCTCTGGAGCACTTTAGCTGCCGTGTATCTGGAAAGCACTAGTAGCCTTTTTTGACTGAAATTGAGATTACATTTTGGAGCTTCATCCTAGACCAGCAGCGACTGCTGTATTTGGCTTTCTTGAACGGATGTGCTGAAACAGATGGATGGCAGCCACAGAAACGATTGCATACATGCACAGGAAATTGTTATGCCTCCGGTAAATCAGCTAAAGATGCCTGGTTGCTCCAGGTGGATCTTTGACTTTCACTTTTCTTTTTGATCTAAACATGGACCAAATTTACTGGTCTACAGTCATCCTAATAGTGGAACAAAGTCCTCAATGTAATTTCTAAATCAGTCCTCAAAGTTCATCGAGACCCACACTTAGTCTTTTGAGTGAAATGACTTCACGGGAGTATTTTCATACTGTTTCAAGTTCCTCATTAGGCAAAACTCACAGCACAGCATAGCATACTCATAAAGTTACTATTGGAAACTAAGACTTCCCAAAATATTTCAATGTGATAAGGTTAGGTTGATGTATGGAAGCCAAAGGTAAAAACATATTTCAGCCAGATCCCAAACTCTGAGTAAGATACTGATTGGAGAAGAAACAACAGTTTCGATGTTCTAAAATTATTATTTTGATGCTGTATTTGTTTTTAAAAGATAAGACTAGTGAAGAGAGATTGGATTTATTTATGCAATTCCACAAGTCTTTTTTAATATAAATCCCACATCATTTACATTTCACATTTTCTACACTAATAAAAATGACCTAAATAAATACAACTTAGAATCTAAAATGAGCAAATAAATATTAGCTGTTCTTCTACTGGCTGATGTTCTCAACCTTTAAAATATACCAGAAACAAACAAAAAAAAAAACCCCACCAATCATCCACTAAAAGGAGAGTACCTGTGCTGCTCAGCACAACTCTGATTCTTTGAAAAACAGTATCACCTTTTTTTTTCAGCATATTGAAGCAAAAAGAATATACTTTTATGCTTTGCTTATGTGTGTCCTGGTAATAGTTAACTTCAGATGGTTTGGTCTATTTCAGTTATGTGACTCTTGCTTGAAGTAATCATCCAGATTTTTCTGGCTTAAAAGTTAGATTTGACAAACCACTGAAACTAAGAAAAAACAAATACAAGAAATAAACAAAAAAGCTAACCAACTTCTTCAGCCTTCAAAAAAGAAAAAGATCATGTTGAATACTGAACAAAGCTTTATTTGGAATTTCCTCTTTTTTTCTGATCCATTCATGATTTTGCAATGCTGAACAAAAAGAATTTTGCAATAGAGCCATTTGCACAAGCAGATTGAAATACTCCATGGTACATCTGCACCCCTGGGAATTTGTTAAAACACGGGCAAAGTAGAGTACTGCCTGATGCATTCTGTACCTCAGGTTCTTTATCAAATTGACAGCAACAGAATACCCTATGGAATAATATGTTATTCATAGCATGTAGTGCTTCAGTTATTTAGATACCTAATTCTTAGGTGCCACCAAGCATAATGAGTGAAGATACTGCTGGGTATAATTCCTTTCCAAGAGACCAGCAATAAGGATATATATATGTATAACTGCCCATCCCTTCACTGATAGGTGACTTGGACTGAAATATTGTGACAGGAGATACCTAAATATCTCTCCTGATTCTACTGTTTCAGTTCTTTTAAACACATTTCCAACCTAAGCAATCCTGACAGGATCTGAACTACGTCTTAGCAGGATGACATCTTTAATACAGCAAACTGTTGATTCGCTCTTGACTTGACTGTTCAGGAAAATGTCCTAGAGATGGGGAAAAGTTACCTTTCCATTTTACACCCAGTTGAATGCCTCAGTTAGGAGACGTTTTAAAGAACTGATTCAGAATAGATATCCACTCCAGTATTACCACAGTTAACTGTTGTTTGATCCTCAAATACAAGTATTCTTGGCTACATTCCTACAGCTGGCCAAGATGCTAGGAACGTAAGGATCACAGATCCTATTTGGTTGTGATGAATGGCATCATAACTTTTTTCTTTGTCCTTTCTCTCTTGCCTTCATAAACTATTTTCTCATAGCAGCAGAGGGCTGTTCTACTCTGGCTACTCATTTTTGCTTCTTAAAAAACAATGCATTTGACCCAGGAACTCAATCTTGCCATGGTGACATCTCACAGTAATACAATTCTTTCTGGAGTTTTTTCAGACTACAGTGATGCAACATTGCTTGGGTCTTTTTCTCACTAACTTAAACTATTGTGTAACTCTGTTAACAGACTGTAATTCTTTGGTTGAAAAGCAATAGTAAAAAGGTAAATTCTGTATTGCAAGTTTAGATGTGTTTGGGATACTTCTGTGTTTTAAGGTGCTATATAAGCACACAAAAGTGTGTTTCCATCTCAAAAAAAAAAAATAATAGCTCAAGTTCAAAATATCTGCTGCTGATGCACCATTCTTCATCTTCACAAACAAAAAACATTCTTTGTGTAACTACTGAGTCATAAGCAGCACCCAGAACATGCTCAGGACTCTGTATCCCCCTCCCATTTTCATGCACAGAACCCTGGAACTTGGTCCACTGAGAACAGGTTTTACCTTTTTTTTGTCATTTGAAAGGAGAAAATATGCTGCACAGAAATATCTTTCAATAGCATGTAGTTCCTAGTGGCTTCTGCATTCCCAAAATTTGGCACCTATGTACCTCTCTAAGTCAGTAGATAACAGCAACAGTGTTCAAGTGTAGACATTTGGCACATAAACATGTTTTTAAAAGAATGAGACCACAAAATACTGTGCAAAGTAGACTGTTAGATATGCTATATTGTACCTTCAGGATATACTGATTGGAGATTTTGTCATCAGCAGCCACATATAAACGGATGAAGACAGAGTTACTGTATTGACCACGAAGAGTTGCCAGGGCTTGGACTAAGCTAAACCTCCTTTCTGACCACAGCCCTTCAGGTCCGATGTTGGACTCCAGCACAGGCCAGCGGAAGGGTGAATGTCTCAGTATACTTAACAGGGGTTTCACGTCAGCTTTTTCAATTTTATCTGAAATGTCAGTGTGACAACAATTACATTCCAGACAATTAAAATCCAGCAGCAGCCTCACGAGATGCAAAGATTTATTGGCACTGATTGATTCTAGGCAAGGCAAAACACAATAGCTAAAACCCAAAGCCTCTCCTCTGCCTGCAAGCACAGAAATGCGGGAGTCCATCCCAGTTTATCTGCATCAAGAATGAGAAGGGAAAATCAGTGCCTTTCAAAAAAAGCAAGGGCCGCCATTAAGTCAATTAAAAAAGAAAAAGCAAAAAAACATTCCTCCCTTCTGTGCTAGAAACTACCATAGAAACTTCACTCTTTCTAAGAGTAGGTTATTGCGCATAAGCAAAGCTAGGGAGTCAGAGTCTTGGCACTGAGGCTACAGGGCAGGCTGTCTCAGTTGCTGACAGTCAGTCTCAGGGTGTCCTGGAAGAAAACTGTACATAAAGGTAGTAAAAACATAAAGCGTGTCCCAACCTGGCGCACATCACCTTACAGCAACATATACAAGCTCAGAAAAATCACTCTGCAACCGTAGCCATAGGGTTCCCCATCCAAATTTGCTTGACATGCAGGTAACTTGAAAATTAAGAGTCCAGAGCTGTCTATACTCAGCCCTGTGTTTTGATTAAATGGATTTAGAGAAAGGTAGAAGACGCTGAACAGCAGGCTCTTGAAAGTGTCAGTAAGAGAATTTCTTCAGACTTGCAAGGCACCACCCCAACACACCCAGGACAGCTTGGGCATCTTTTTGCACAGATAAACATCCCTTCACAGTTCCCTGAGAAGCAGAGGTCTCTGTCAAACTGACTTCTTATGCCTTGGTGTACCTCAGTCTCAACAACCAGCTTCAGAAATGTGTAGAAGATCCTCTGCATTCAGTTGTATCCAAATCAGCAGAATCTGCGCTTCCGCACAAAGCTTCACAGAGCTCATCAGAGAGCAAAAAAGCTTACCTTTATAAATACAGGTAACACATGTGTCCCTCTTAAATCAGGCCACTTACTTACTCTCATTCATGCAGGATGCATAAAGGATCTTGGCCTTCTGTACAGCTTCACTGTCTCGTCTTTTGCTGATGGGTTTCTCAAGCAATGCTGAAAAAGCAAATGAAAAATTTTTGATACATTGGAAAATGTAGGATCTGTCTGCTTGCCTGTCTCAGAATTGGCTTAATCATAGCCTTTGTTTAACTGAGGATGAGGTTTCATGTGTATATCCTTAAGCAGTAACACGGATGTAATTACCCTTTTTTTGATCCCCAACAGAGAAGAATTTTTTTTGCTTATTTATTAATTTTTGAGAAGACTGATTTAAAGCCAGTTGACAGATACTGCCTATTATTTATCGTCACAAAAAGCCACCCTCAGCAAACTGAAGGGACAGGGAATCATGGGGTGAGGGTAGGAACCAGCACACAGGGCATGGAGTCAGAAATCCTTTCAAGTGGCTCAGCCTCTGGTGCTGGGATGTTATGAAATCAGGGTCTAAAGGAGAGGGTGACAGGATCCCAAGACTGCTGGCATTCATGTTGAAAGAAAGCAGCAGAGAACTGCCCTCTTGTCTGTCAAATACACACAACCTCAGTCTTTTAAATGACACAGAAGGTCAAGTGTCCAACTACTATTTGAAAAGCTGCATTATATAGCTCCCTCACACTAGAGGTATCAGCCTCCTTGGTGCCTGAAAGCTAAACTAGCTTTTCTAAACTGTCACCTTTCTATATTCTTTGCATTCTTCACATTATGTTATGGAAGTGAAATAGCATGAAAAATGCATCTGAGTCTCAGCTACCTTGAGCCAGTTTATCCAAATTGTAAATCAGCCATGATGAAGCTGCAGATACACATAACTATGGCTAAAGGCAGAGGCAGCTTAGCTTCAGTGAGATCTAGCAGCTCAGGTGCAGCACAGCATGAGGTGCCAGGAGAAGGAGAGCAATACTTAAGCACAGCACAGAAACAGGGCTAGCAAACCCTGTCAGACCTCACCTGGTTTTGTAAGAGCTAAATGGGTCCTGCATACTGTTACCTTGTGGTTACTGGGACCACTGGCAAGAGTAGCTTTGCTGGAACTATCCCAAGTCCCTCTGTCTGTATACTCAACGAGAGTATTGAAAAATTCAAGAGTGCCCTCTCTATTCCATAATCCCCCATCCTCTGGGTTTCAAATAAGCCAAGGCACAATGCAGACTGACCCTGTGTGGTGCTGTGCCTGAGCTAAGAAGCATGCCCCACACAAAAGGGGGAATAAAGTGCAACGCAAGAGTCACAGTGGCCTCCCAAAGCAGAAGCTACTGAGACTTCATAAAATCAGCCATGACAAAACCAAACCATTTCCATATGGAGCTTTATAAGGTGTCAATGCAACATTCTCTGCCAGTACTGGCTGTGGTGATGCAGATTAATGAAGAAGTGGTGCTGCTGCCATCCAAGAGCAGCACCCTCCTGCAAATGGGTGGCTGTTGCTTGCTCTCCAGCCTCTGCCCTTTTCCAGCAACTCTCCAGAGTCCTCTCTCCCGTGTAGCTTCTCACAGGAGGCAAAAGTTCAGCTGGGTTGTACCACTAGGTTCTGTAGCTAAGAATGGTCTGGGTTTGCGCTGTTCAAAACAGTATTAGGAGCTCACTGCTGGAGGTACCATCTGGGAACATGTATTTCCCAGGATTTCCCTAATACTTTGAGGAACCTGCTTTGCCACACCTCTCAGATATTCCCCACCTGTGCTCATGTGAGCAGTCAGAGGACCATACTTCCGACCTCAAACTATTTGTCAGTCAAGAATACCCTAGTGATGAGCAAATGCTACTTGTTCTCTCTGTAAAAAAAACCCAGACCAAAACCACAAAAAAAGCCTGACTCATTTGCTTGGATCCTTGAGAGATGTAATGATGTAATTCCCTTTTAATTATGGATAAGATAAGATTTTCCCTAAAATTACTGCTGGGCAGAATTCCCAGCAGCTTTGGTTTCAAAACTTCAAATTGCTAATATTTATATTTTATTTTAATAGCTGAGGATCACACACATCTTCAAGCATGCATAGTTCTTAACAGAAAAATCAGACCTGTTCATGTTTTAAGAATGGCATTTTAAAAGAAGCTATAAAAGAAACATCCATAAAGCTAAGGATGGAAAGATACACTCCTATTAAAGCCATTGAAGAAACTTCAGTTCCTTGTCAGTGAGCTGCACAGCCATGAAATTTTGAAGCTAATAAAATTCAACGGCTAAAGCCCAGCTAAAGCTCAGGAGAGAGACAGAGGGTGAGATCCAATAAAATAAAATCAGCTCTAGGAATACACCTGCATAAAGTCCTATTAAAATCAGGCCTGGTGTTCTTCCATCAAGCCACCTCATTATGCAATAGAATGAAGCTGTTATACTTCCTGTGCTGGTGCAAAGAATAAGGTAGACTAGATGCTGCCAGTTTACTCAGAATTCATTTATGAAGAAAATTCTTGGTTCTGATGATGTAAAATCCAATGATCAAACACAAAAAGCTAAATAAGATAGTTAAATCCTGTGGACACTGAAATAAGGGATGTGATCTGTGAGTGCTCTTTATAGAGGTTCCTCAGCCTTAATCTCAAGCTTTCAGATTCAGAAGCTCAATCGTGGAGCACTGGTCACACCAACTTGATTTCTGCATTTGGTAGTATCAAATCTAACTACAAGGTTTAGAAATTTTCTTCTTATTTAACTCACAAACACATAAGGGGTTTACATGTCCTTGTATATTTAAATTCCGCTTAAAGAAGAAGAGCACGAAAAGGCAAGAAGCAACACATACTAATAAAAAACATCGGTAATCAATTAGTCTATCTATGGGTTCCTCTATCCATGGAAAGAAAGTCACTACTGTGATTGAAATCGATGAAGACGCATCAAGCTATCTTTAAATCAGTAGTGCCAGGTGCTGTGAGTAGCCTGACTGTAGCAGCAGGCTGCAACAGGCCCCCTCCTGCACTGAGCATACCTAATTGTGTGGGTCGGTGCACGCTGAACTCTGCAGTGCAGAGCGTGATGGGCTGCAGCTCAGATTCTCCGCGCCCTGAGGACCTCCGCAACTTGAACAGACCTGCCTCAGGGCTACCCTGCTCTCCCAGCAGCACAGAGCAGCACTCTCTGAACAGTGCTCCATCTCTTGACATGTGATGTGGCATTCCAGGCTCTCATCTACACTGAGGAAAATGCCAGCTGGTGACCCACTGAGAGCAAATCCATCCCCTCTGCCAAAATTCAACTCTTAACTTCAGCTGCCTGGGACGACTGTCTTTCTATCTGTCACAGTTTGAAGTAAAACAGGACCAACTTTCTGTTCTGTAATTTTACATCTTAGCTAGGCCTCTTCTAACTCTCTGAAATTAATGGCATATTGTGGAGAAAACTACTTGTTCCTGGAGTGATAAGGCCAGTGTTTGTACCTCATGCCAAGGAATGGTATGCAGAGAGGCTCTTGCTTATACTTATTGCTATAACAACCAAGGACAGGTAATTTTGTTATTTGCCCCGTTGGAGGGTCAGGAACCGAAAAGCATAGAGGGGTCACACCTGTGGGGAAGAGCAGACAAGAAAAGTCACCCAAACCTGACCCACTGGGGTATTCCATCCTGTCTGCCCCATGCTCAGTATAAAAGCTGAGGGATCAAAGGCTCACTTCTCTTTCTTCAATGTTCAGCATCCAAAGAGGACCCTGTCTGTTCACCTGCCTTTGATCCCGATCTGTGTGTTCCTGCCTCCAGATCCTGAAGGGACAGGAAGATAAAGACCACGACAAATCAGTTAATGTTCAGACTAATCAGATACCCACAAGACCTCTTGTTGAGTTCCTTACTCTGCCTTACCAAATGCCTGCTCTTGCCCCTTACTACGGGATTGTGTGTATTTGTGCAAATTTACTTAGAAGTTCATTCTTCGTTTTTGCTAAAGGCCAGTGGCTGGAATTAAAAACTTTGGCCAAGTCAGGAAGATCAGGGTTACTAGGTTCTTGGCTAAAGCAGCTCACTCAGTGCTAAAAAGAACATTGAGTTTGTTCCTCTTGCAGCTTTTTTTCTTTTTTCTTTTCTTTTTTTAAACTCAGTTTTCTTGTTTCAAAATGAAAAGCTCCAACTCTCTAAAGTAATCTTCCATTTTCGGACTCCAAACATTAACTGAATTCAACTTGAATCTACAGACAGTTTCAATAGAACAGAAAATATATACTTTACCAGATGCATTGACTGTGAAAAAAAACTTATCCAGCTTTGATCAGCATCTTTTAGCTTCATCTTTAAATAAGAATGGATTTGACCAGAGTAGGAAACAAACTCCACTCCAACAATATTTAAAAAAAAAAAAACCCTTGAAACGATAGTTCATTTGTTAGCTCCAAGTTAAATGTTACAGTGCTAGAGATGGAACAGCAATCTGAAGAAATTTTAAAAACTCCACAATCTAAACTGATTTACAATCGTCTGAAAAATCACAGGATTATTATTAACAGCAACCACAATTTAACAGTTTATTGTTGCTACTGACTTACAATACTAGCCTGCTATAAATGCAAGGGAAATGTCATAGCCAAAAATCACCAGGACAAACAAAGTGAACCAGCATAGCTTAAGCCACCTTGAATCTAAAGTCTGTGATCATGTTTCCTCAGCCAAATATAAAGTACACTTTTGGATGGTGGTTCTAGCAAAGCAGCTGTTCTTCAGTCACGTCTTTTACTTCCTTCACTTTCAAATTAGTTCCCAAGTCATTCTCTTTGGGATAAAAGGGATCTTGGCCTTTGCTACTGATCTCAGCGCCTCACCGTCCATGTTTCTGTATACCCAGATGCAAGATTTATGTTTCCTTTCACATAAAACTTAGTTATGGCAAATGGCAAATGTCAAAACCTGTTGGTAATTCCGCTCTGCAGCACTGAAATAACATAAATCACCTCATCAAGAAGCTACCATTTGCAATCATAAACTGGCTAAAGGTGTTTGTGATGTCCTAAACTTTCTGAGGTTGCAAATTGCTTCATCGTTCATTTTCTTTTACCACGGGGCTGAGGGCAGGGAGGTTCCCATCACAAATCAAAGTTCTTGTACTTCTGTCAGCACAGGTCAGGCAGGTTTGCATCACCACTCTCCCTAGCTCTTGTACAAAACACAAAGACTCAGCACTGGCAACTAAAAGCACACCATAGCTGGGAATAATCCTCCATTGTCTGATTTGTGGATGCTCAGATAGTTCAGGAAAAGAAAGCCACAGCTGCAAGGAGGCAGGGAGCTGGGGTTGGGAAGGGAAGGAAGGAGGTTTATATTGAGTTGCCTTCAGATGGTGCTTTTCCAGTGCAAGAGGGCTAAAAAAGGCCAGCTTCCTGTGGTTCACTCCCCTACAGTAAATAGCAATCATCTGCTGTTAAAAGTGAGAGCAAGGCACTTTACAAAGTAAGCTTTGCTTGTGTGTGTGTGTATTTATTTAAGCGCATACTATTCTGAAGCTGCTAAGGATAGTCTTGTGGCTAAGTGTTACCTTTAATCTTACTTTCCATTTCCAGCTCTTGTTGATTTTCCAGCCTACTGTTTTACACAGCTTCACTTTGCTTTTTAACCACTGTATTTTATTTATGGCACTGAGAAATGCTGTATCTTTCCCTCTTCTGACTTAGAGTGAATGAAAAAGCATTTGTGCAGCCAGATTTGCAGGGAAAAGAAACGTGCATGTCATTAATTCAGATTAGAAATATTGATTCAATTTATCAGTGTCCTGATCTGCAAATTGTGTATATCCTGTATGCATTCAGTTTTCTACATAGACAGCTGAGCTGCATTCCTGAGGCACAAATGCAATGAGCTTATTTTTTTTCTAGAGAGAAAAATGTAAGTTTTCCCTGCACTTTCCAACCTCAGATATGGAGAATACATTGGGTTACTAAAGATAGTAGTGGAGTTTTTTTCCATTCATTCTTGTCCTTATCCTTTTACAAAAATTTGCTGTATGTGGAAAATGTAAACTGAAGTGTTTGCACATATCTGATATGATGACGGTGATCTGAAACAGATTATAATGCTTTACATTTTGGAAAAAAAAAACCAACCCCATGTGCAAATATCCCAGTGGGAATATGCTTGGACTTTAAACAATGAAAAAAATCTGTACAGGAACCCCAAGGGGACTTCCCATTTCCTAGAAAGTTGTAACCCTGGAGGAGTAAAAAGCTAGAAGCAGACAAGTAATTCAGCGTGAACTCCAAGGCCGATGTTAGAGCAAACAGAGATCTTGGACTGCAAAAACAGACAAGTATCAAAGAGGGGAGATGATCTTATACAGACTGGTGAGACAGACTGGAACACTACCTGTCCTTTGGCTGTCCATATTTTAAAAACAATGGTGGGCATCTAGACGGGGTACAGAATATCATCACAACCATTTGGGTTTTCCTGTGGGTGGAATGGCTTGAGAAACAGAAGGCTGGAAAAGAAGCCATGCAGTGAGGGAGCATGATTTGTCTCACAAGAGATGGTGGGTGGGTGATGGGATTACGGTATGAAAGTACTTCACCATTAGAAAATGCTTGGTGCCAAAGTGGTCATTAGTCTATTGGAAAAAAGGCAGAAAGGAAGACAACAGATGGAAGACAAAGACAAATTCAGCAGTAACAGCAATTAACCACTGGAGCCAAGCAAACAAAGGAGATAGCAGCTTCTCTGACCCTTAACATCTTCAAGACTTGATGCTTTTTTGGAAGATAAGCTTTAGCCCAATGTGAATTATGTTTCATTCCAGTGCAAGCTCTTGAGCTGAATTACTCAGCTGAGGTAATGTAATTGTCTGTGGTACAGGAAAGGTCATAGGAGATAATCTAATGGTTACTCCTGGCATTGCTCTCTATACATTTAGGATAAAGATCTCAAAGCACTCTTAGACATGTAGAACTAAAAAGGTACATCTATTATCCATTGTTGCAGATAAAGAAAGTGAGCCACTGAGGATTAATTCCTCCTTATCTAACTCATGTCAGAATCCTACTGATTGAAACAGTGCTCATTTATGAGCATAAAGCTTCCTGAACCTGATCCAACCACTCAAAGGGCTTTGGAGATGGTGAAAGCTAGTCCCTTTAACATCTGTGACAGTGGGAATTGCTCAGCATTGCCCAGATGACATTCAGTACTACAACTGAAAGCAATTTGTAATGTATTGCTTTCAGGAGCAGATCCAGAAAGCAGTCCAAGGGATTCTTAGAAAACCATGCCTATTGGGCCAAAGGCAGAAGATGCTCTCTCATCAAGTATGTGCACAGTAAGGCTCTATCAAAGCCTCATGCTCTCCCTTTGGTCTGAGTAGCAGTAGCTAGCAATCAGATACTTTCTCCACTATCATTTGGAATATGTAGGGGATCCTCTGATGCTAGCAGCAGGATGTTTTAAGGATGTCCTGTGAGGAATTTCAGCTTAAAAATAGAGAAAAAAAATACTCAAACCTTGTTTTGAGTTTGGCAATCAAACCAAACACACAACACTTGTGTGCAGAATGTCATTCCCTGAGGTCCCTAAGCCATAAGATAATTATAATTAATCTAGTCCTCATTAAGAACATCTAAGCCTTAAATCCCTTATTTTCTTCATACTAAAGATCCATGGCAAAAGAGTTCCTGAAAAGCAACTATAACCCCTAAAACTCAATTGGCAAACTGCACTTGTGCCACTAAGGGTATCTAAGGACTCCAACTGGGTCATGAAGACACTGCTTTTTCTTCAAACTCCCAGTGCACTGGGTTTAAGAAGTCAACTTCAGTACAGTTAGCAGAGCAATGATTTCACCAGGAAGCCAAAGGGCACACGAAAAAACCTCAGAACCACGCTGCTGCTACAGAAATCACAGCTAGACAAATGTACAGTCTTAATTACAGTAATGCAAGCTTACATGTTCCAAGAGTGATTATTTCAGGATAGTTTGGGGTCAGCTGACATTCATTTAGAGTATCTTGTTTCCAATTCCATTTTTTCAGAGCCTGAAGTTTAGCAAAGGCGGAGGTAAATTTTATGGATGAAGGCCTATGAGGGGCCCTATGTTCTAACCCAAAATAAAAGCACTGGCCACAGCATCTAAAATTATACATAAGACTGTTGTGATTGCTTGACCAATGGTAACTTCCTTATCCTGCTATTTAAAATATGACTTTAATGTACTGCAACACAAACAGTCCAGGTTACAAAATCGCCAAAGTAAGAAAACCTAATATTTATACTTTCATTCTCATCAGTTTTGAAGCCAGCCTGGCTGCTATAGCTGGAGAGTAGTATAGAGAGAAGGGTGAGGAATATATATCTATGTGTGTGTATTCTAAAAGGAAATGACAGACTTAACTGTTCAAAACTGTACCTATTTCTCGGGAAAAAAGAGAAGTCTAATCAAGCCCAGACTATTCTTAAAGTTAAATCTGTTCTCTTAGAGAACTCTCCTGAAAAAGACGTGGCCATCTCCTGCCCGGAGGATGCAACATTTAATGTTTCAGTACAACTTTATCCCTCTTAGCAGATTTAGTGGCACAGGTCAAAACCTGACACTAATGCACTTGCCCAGCTTCAGTTTCAGAGCTGCTTTGCATCTGGAAACCTCAGGAGAAGAGCAGAGCAAGTTCTCGCTTACTTGGAAAACACCACAAACTTCAGTGGAGGGCGAACAAGCCTACTGACAGCTCTCTTCTGACACCAGTGTTACCCAACTTCAAGTACGTAATTCCAAGGCTTGATTAAATTCCTTTATGCCTTTAAAACACAAGTTCTTCTTAGAATTTATGATTCTATGCAACTTCAGGGTACAGTCCAAACCATTTCCTCTATTAACAATTGATAGCAATATTTGTTTCTTGAGGCTTTCCTAAAATATGAACTAACCACAATTTATTCATTTTTGTAAACTATTACTACTGCTAATTGTTCTGCAGTGCTTCTTGCTAGCTCAGGTGTCTGGTGCACAGTCTGACATGCAGTCTGGAGTCCTCTTTAAAAGAAGTGAGCTAAGTGAGCTTCACATGATTGGTTTTTCAATAAAAGTTTGTTTCCAGGATTCCAAAACAAGAGAATACACTATTTAAAGATGTAATTTGCACTCCCTTGCAACTAAAAAGACAAAAAATGAAAAATTTTCTTATCACTGTACTTAAATAGTTTTTAAAAATCCCAGCACCTTACTGACATTAAGGCTCCTCTACCTTTTTTTTTTCTTGGTGGCTGTAAACATTGCTCAGTTTGAGAGAACTGGATGAGCCTAATGCACTATAAGAAATATCTAAATGCATTTCATAAATACCTATTGTGAATTTTTAATGCATTATGGTCCAGATTTCTCTGCTGTTTGCCATATATACCTATATATGGAAAACCAAACTAGCATCAAAGGCTTGCCAAAGTCTTTCTCCTATGCTTAAAACTATCCTTGCCTAAACGAAGCTTTTCCTTTTGAGTCTAAAACAAAATAAAATAAAAAAGGAGGTCAACACACTTTTCTGGCATTTATAATGTAGCTTAGCTTTTAAGTACTAATGACACACATATTATTTCCATTCCTTCTTTAATCAGCCTTCTACTACTTTATTTCCTTTTCTAACTTTTTTTCCCCTTTCCTACTTTTTTTTCTCTCACTTTCCCATCATAATCAGGTCACCAGAATCATCTTACTGGAGTACGTGAGGACTCAAAATAATCACTCCAAGCAACTTTCATTAAGGCAAACTCCCTGTTGACACATGAATAGGAAGTAACGCAGAGTACTAGACACAAGTCACGTTGTCTTACCACCTGCCATACTGTATATTCCCACCTCTTTGGAAGGCAGAAGCATCCAGGATACCAATGGGGTTCTTTGTCCCATTTTGAATGCCTTGTGTTGGTTTACACAGCCTCAGATATGCTTTATATATAATATTTTCCATATTCTCAAACCATTAAAATTTTAAAAATCAAATAAAAACTACCAGTGTATTCCGCAGCTCCAGAAGCTCATTCCTCAGAACTGTCTTTGTGGAGCTGATGCCTTAATCTAGGACTGCCTTGTTTTGATAAACTGCATCTCCCAAACCCTTTGCTTTATTTTGTGGGTTTTGTTGTTTTTTTTAAAAGGGCACTTAATGATGATCAACACACCATTAATCAATTCAGGCACGTGGGGGTTTTTCTGATATAATTAACGTCCACCAGCCTATTTCTTGATGGCAGTATCCACCTCAACATACTTGAAAATAAGCAGACCATCATTATTAATTCCTCTGACATTCTCACAGAACATTTAATCATTATGAATTAATTTTGCATTAATGAGGATATAATTAATATGCATGCTCACAGGAATTAATGAAGATTAACTAATTAATCAATTCATATAGATTCTAATTCCCAAGGAACATAATTCAAGTAAATCAAACAAACGTTCCCAAACACCAATTTCATGAAAGGATGTTGCAGTTACACAAGTAAAGCCAACTAAAACATTGCCAATTCAGGATTCTCCCTCACCTCTTGGGAAGGAATTCCCCAATTCTGTTCTGGAATATCCATTTTGGTAATATGGAAATTCTCATGGAAATGGCATTCAAACAGCTGCACTTACATAAATGCTTCCTAATGCTTCTCAGTGCCCTAATATACAGCATATTTCCTAAGTGACAATGCTGTTTGTTTCTAGTTTCAGCATTCTATAAATTCTCTGAGTTTGTATATCAAAAAATAAGCACATCATGTGAGTTCTTCCGAAAGTCAACTAACATAACTGTACACAAATAGTAACAGAACTAAAAATAATCTTATGGGGATGTGAGAGTCTCAGTTCATAAATCCAATTTCAATAATAAATCTTAATCTTTAGAGCACTATTCCCCCCCCNTCCTAGTATTATGCTTTAAGGCATAACATGTCACTATAACATTAGGCACAAGAGTTTAAACTTCATTTAAACCAGAAGATTGTGAGATCCCCAGTGTTTACAATTTAGGTGGAGCTACATGCTAAATGGCAGCATTGAGCTTTACTTCATGATATTAATACTTTCAGCACAAACTTGAATTATTTATTTTGTTGGTCAGAAAATGGGAAATCAGGTGTCATGGATTGCTGTCTTCCAAGGTATGAGTCCTCTTTCTGCAAAATTACCAGTCCAAATTACAGTCATATAGTAATTTTGAAATTCAATATCTGCAGATATGAACATATTATCCGTCCACAGGCAACAGCCAAAACAGGTTCACTGTAAATCCAGAAGGAATATCGTGCCACATGTGGAACAGCAGCATGTCATAAGCCCAGCTCCCATTCCAGTGCAAGGCTTGCAGGAGGATGCCATTCTACACTACTGACCAGGGAGATGCTGTGGGAATCCTGTGGCTGTTATTGTGCTGCCTTAAAACCTCATTTAGGAACCAAAATTATCTCCTTTCTGTACTCATGGTTTCCCTAAATTACAAATACAGTGTTCATGTTGAGCTGCCACAAAGCCTGGAAAAAGTCCTGGCTTCTCCACCTTTGACTCGGGTACTTCATTTTACTGAAAAGCTATTAACCTGTTGCCCAGAGAGATTTACCTGACTTGTGCCGCTTATGTTTTTTCTTACCTTTAGATGAATAAGCCATTATAGGAAAGATCTCTACCAATGGAAAAAAAATGTCTGTACCACTGAAAAAAGATCAATTTGTGGTAGAAAAGACCAAGCAAAACAGCATTAAGCACCATTGCTCTTTGCTGCTATCTTGTTGCTATCCAACAAGAAGATACTGGAGGTAAAAACATAAATACCCTCTGAGTTTATTTTTTTTTAAATTACTGCTGGTATTCTCCCTCTACTTGGGAGAGCTCTTAACCAGCTAATCTGAAGGAATAAATCACAAAATATGGGTCAGCTAATACACAGACCTACGCATGAGTGTTGGCAGCTACATTACAAATTTCATGTCCACATCCAAGCAATCCCAGTGGTCCCATCTGAGCACCTGTTGAAATGTGGGAGAAAAGAAACCAGCAGGACAACAGCCGCTCAACACCAACTCCTGTGATTTGTCTGAAAGGATTATCCTATGGTCAAATAGTATAAATTTCCATACTGATGTATTTTTACCTTACTGGTTTTACTTTAAAAGTAATTTATTTTCTAAAGAAAACCACTGCAAATTATCTTGGGAAAAGTTACCTACACTGCCACTTTATTTTGTTTCCTGGCTCATGTTCTTTAAAAACCCGCACACCATATTCTCCTAGAAGGTATCAATTTCTTTCTCTTTACTACACTGGAAATTCCTCACTTTAAGTTAACTTGCATTCAAAAAACAGCCAAGCTAGAAAGCTTAGCACAGCAAATTAGTCTGAAGGAGGTGTCTCACTGGGCCAGGGTCAGTATGGAGACTTGATCTGGAAACCAGTTTCCGCAGCCATAAATTAAATTTAAAAAGCCTGGAAGACATGTTCACAAATGCTTCATGAAATTTAAATCAGCCTCTTTGCAGTGCTGAGATTTAGGAATGTTTGTGTAGTTTTGTTTCTTTTTTTTAATTTATTGCTTCCTGCATGGTCATTTAAAAAAAAAAATATCCAACCACCAGCTGTATATCATTGTTCTGTAGGCTCCAGAGAATGGAAAAGAAACTTCTTGGTTCACAATCAACATTCATCACAGGTAACAGGCACTGATTTACTTGCCTCAGATTTCTAGTTCTGAATTAATCACAAAAAACCACTCACATTTCAATGGTCAGACAATAGCGCTCCTAAACTCTTAATTAAGGTCACCAATCGAAATGGAAAAACTCAGAAGGAGGACAAATATCTTTGCAGGAAACTTTATGGTAAATTAAAATAATTTTAACATTCACAGAGACATTGCAATCTTGACATAAGGCTGAAAAAGCTGCAGTTTGAGATCGGTTTTGCTCATACAACAGCTGCCACAGTCGAACCATTTTTTCCATTTTGAAGGACTCCAGGAGGTTCCTCAGAGGCCTATTGACACTAAAATTGGTTGATATGAACTGATGAGAGGCACCTTCTAACATGCCTGCAGTGTATCTGCAAACTAAATGCTGGCTTTAAGTCAGAGACAGTATGGTCCAGCCAGGAATGGTTAACTGGAAGTTGGAGTACCTCAGTCCTTCACAGGACAATTCTATAAGGAACTAATAAATTTTAACATAAGTATGAGATGTCCATTACCTGGATCTGGGTCATAACCAAAATCTCAAGTCTGCTTTTTTCATATCTTTGCCTACCTGTCATTGTCTTCTGTACATTCCTCTACAATGCATGAAACCCTGCTGTTGCTGATGTCTAAGGGAAGACCTACCACTGCTTTCGCCAGGCTAGGATTTTATCCATTTTGTCTAGTGAGGAGATCAAAGTGAGTCACATGTGTGGTTTGTAGATTCCTCTGAGACCAGAAAAAGAAATCCAAGCAACCCTTCCAAGGATGGAATAGAAATTAAAGGGGAAATGCTATAATTTTAGTTTGAATACATCCTAAGACAGTTAGAGAAAACCACCAGAGCAATATATATACATATATATATTCCTACCCCATTACAAATCAAAATCTTATGCAAAAAAGTAGAATTTTTACTATTATAGTAAGTTTTTCAAATCCAGAAGAACCCTGAAATTAACATTTCTTATCCTGTTCCTTCAATGATGCAGAAATATGCATCTGAAAATTCTACCACCCAGTAGTTCTCAGCTATTTTCCATTGACCCATTGCCGTTCCTCTCTTTGGAATTCCCCATTAAAGCACCAAAAACCTTCACCAATACAGAAAATATTCTAACCTTTCTTGAAAATGACACCTGCAAAGTTGTATGGTCTTGTGTGTGTGTAACTTCCAAAAAAAAAAAAAAAAACAGAAAAAAGAAAAAGAAAAGGAATAAAAGCTTTGCTGTCAAACCTGCTAGTACTTAATGCAGGGTTCAGTACATTATTCAGCTACAGGTACCACTTTTTGGTAAGGTAAAACTATTTCTTACAGTTGCTATGCATTATCAGCTGGAAGATCTTCTTCCATAACAATTGCCCCCGAACAAAAAATGAGGCTTCCAGAAGATTGAAGATATCCTGTATCCTGGTGTAACCAAGGCCATGCACAGGTCTTTGCACAAAATACCCAAATGTCCTTTCTGCATAAGGCTCAGGAACACTCAGGGACCAGAAAACAGAGTACATGTTCAAACAATTTATTTTAAGTAACATCATTTTTTAATATATGGCCTGAATAAAAACTTCCGTCTATATCACACCATCAAAGAATACTGAATATGAAAAATGTGGCTTTCTGGCCAAGCCATGTTATCACTTTAAGATTAATAGTTTTCTTTATTACGATAAATATTTCAGAACATAGAACTTGCATAATAATCAGCTCTTTAAAGACTGGGGCTTTTTTAATCTATGCCATGTCAAACAGGGACATTTACAACAAAGTACAAAGCTCCATTAAGAATTCTTCAGGAAGGAGAGATTAAATTGCTTCCAAGGCCTGGTTAGCCATATATATGTTTCTCTGTGCAAGAGTTCTTCATCCCAATAAAACTTTTGATTGATTTTTTTTTTCTTTTGGTTGTGGTCATCCACAAATTAATAACTTAGCATCAAGCTGATTTATTGAAGTAACTCAAGTTAAAACACAAACTTAGAGGCTGAAGTTACTTCTTGTTATTTCAGCTGCCAACACTGACATTCAGCACTTCTTTTTTGCTTTTCTTATTTTAGTTACCAAGAATATATTTTAGAAAATATTTTAAGCAAAAAAGTTAAGGAGGAGATGACAAATGTTGTAATAAATCAACTCCTCTACACCACCCAATGATTCACATCTTTGTCCCTGTACCAAGTCAAGGAGCAGTTTAGGCCTCCTATTAAAGCAGTTAGCAGGCACTTCATTACATCCCTTTTTTGATATGGATTTTACATTAAGGAAATACTTCTCACTTAGGTGTTGCTTTCTTTGTCTTGTATTTCCCTAGCTATGGATTAGCAACTTCTAAAGGGCCTGCAGTAAGAAAAACCATAAAAAAATGTGGCTTAGCATGTTGTCCTCAATTAGGCTCTGTGAAAAGAGGAAATTACAGCTGAGAGTCACAGCTTGCTACTCTATATTCAATTAGTACTGTCTTCTTTGTGTCTGTGGTTTATGCAGGATGTGCAGTTATCTAATACAGCCCAATTCTGGCAGCAGAACAATTAGAATACAAAGCATAACTTAAAACAGGCTCTGGGAATATTTTTTTTTCCTTTGGTTGTGACATCATCAGCAGACTTAAAACAGCAGTCATCAGATTGTATCCTATGCTGAAATTCCAAAATCATATTCTGAAACTGAAAGCAGCTTTTAATATACTTAACAATGAGAAAATTGAATATGATATGACTGACGAAAGCACACAGAGAAGGGCTTTGATGCCTACACACACAGAGATCTACAAAAACTAAGGGAAAAAAATAAATGTTATATTTAAGCATAACATCCCAAAATTGACCTCTATTCTGTAGTGAGCTCAAAGCAGGCTCTTGTGTCAACTAATAGGTCAATAACTTGCCCAAGGTGTGCAATGCTCAAACACACCAACAATGATAATAAGCCTTGCACATCTCCTTTTTTCTGCATGACTTGCTTTTAGCAAAGATTGTAAGAACCTGGCTGGATTTTCTAACCTAACAATAATTATCACCCTCTCTCCCCAGCTGGTTTGCACAGCTTCCTGATGAGGTGGCCTTGCTGCAGAGTATAGTGCAAAGTCAAGTCACACATAGTTTAAAATACCTCTCTTCCTACACGTTTCCACCCCAGGGCTATTTTTTCCTCCAGACACAAGTTCTTCAGCAGTCCTCTGTTCCACTGATGATAGCTCAGGTACTTCAATGTCAGTTTGAACGGCAACATGAAGGAAACACAGTACCCAAACAATTTCCAATTCCAGAAGTCTGTAAATTGCCTCCTGCCAAGAGCTAGGTAAGTATACTGGAAAATATCGCTCTGGTTTTGCATCATTATATTCTTTCCAACTATTGGCCATTCTTAGAAACAGAGTGCCATCCCAGATTGGTGTTTGTGCATATCTGAGACATTCTTAGACACGCATGCTTTGCTCCTGCACTCTGGTCTGCCTGTCTATTGCAAGGGTTCAAATCCTGCCCCAGATATAAGGAGTGTCCCTTTGTTCATCCATTCTTAACTTGTGGACTTGTATTATTCCTTCCAAATTCTGTTACTTCTATAATTTGTTCTTTCAATGGAAGTACCAACAAAAATATACTTCAAGGGGAACATCAAGTTAGGCTGTTGGATATTATCCAATAATCCAAAAGAAGCATAGAGACTTTATTAATTTCAAAACCAGACAGTAAACGAGCTACAGGAGGAAGCCAACTAAACAGTTTCAGAAATGACATACTTACCCTTTAGTTTGAGGTCCACATTGTGTCGCAGCCAAGGATAAACACCGTAGTTTGACATGTCTTCAGGAATAGGATGATTATATATCCAGCCGTCACATGCAAATCGATAAAAGTCCTCACATGGATCTACAGACTGATTTATCTTGCTTAAGATGGCAGCAGCTGTAAAAATGACACCACAGATTCTGTGGAACACTTTTTTCCTAAACAGAAAATTAGACAGGGCCACAGTCCAAAAACAACAATTAACATCTATAAATCTCTGCAACATGACGGTGACCTCACTTGCAAGCTAAGATCCTAGCAGGAAATATGTTAACTTTTACAGACTTTATGGTACTATTTCTAGCATACAGAATTCTTCCTATGATATGTCTTAGTTCCAGTTCTTTCTCTCATATTAGAAACTCTCAGACTGTCTACATTGAAGACATTTTGGTCTTTGGCAATTTTGTCATTCCTGAAAAGCTGTTCAGCAAGGCAAAGTTCAGGTCTTGAGACACTATGTAGTTACTACACAGTCCACACCTCTGAACTAAAATGGTTGGGTCATGCTATTTGGTACACACAAGAGAAGAAAAAAGCTGATTCAGACTTAAGTAACTTTGTTTTTGTTCTGAAGCTCAAGACGAAGCCCACACACTTTTTGGCAGGGGGGTGGGAGATACAGGGGTGATGGTAGTAGTGTTTTGATTAGTCATCCCACCTTATTTATATATCTGCACTGATTTGAGAATCAGCTCTACATAGCAGTGCCCAGGGCAGCCAGGAGCACTGTCAGTGCAGTGCAGAGCAAAAGTAGAATGAAAAGAAATATCCTGGTAATGTTGAGATCTGCAAATTTTTCAATTTATGGAGCCCCACAGAATTTGTCACGATTTTGAACACAAACCAAACACCTCACAGTATCAGCTTAATGTGGTTCAGAATCGAAATAAATACTCATTTAAGTTCACACAATGTCCAGTTTGTTTCCACTAAAACAGCTCTGGGGGCAGATTTCTAGATGTGGTAACTATTGTTCAATCTGTGCTCTCATTACACTCAATGATAAAACTTTCATTGATTTAGCACAAGCAAAACTCTGTCAAAACATCTCAGTGCAAAATGGGTGTATCAGGTCTCACTCCCTTTAGCTCTCATTTAATACTAATGGATGTCCCAGCTCTATGAGGGTTGCCATGTGTATCTCTGCCTGGAGAAAAGAGCCTGCCAATATGGATGCAGCTTTTGAGTTGAAGTCACCATGTTACAGTTGTGGAAATCTGTATAAGATCTGGCCCTAAAGCACCTCTGTGTTTAAAAATTCATCTCCTAGTTTCTGACTACTGAGAGGGAAACAACAAAGTACACCTGGAGATCAAGTTGCCCATAATTTGGTTTCTTATTAAAAAATAAATAGACGCTGTGAGAAACTTTGAGTTAACCTGGGTAAAATAGAGTTAAAGCATTTAAAATATGAATTTTCCATGTGGAAAAACAGATCTTAAACACTGACTTTTTTCAAAGTAAAACCTATTATGGAAAAAATTTAAACAGTTAAATAACTCACTAACATACTAAAATCATGATGTAACAGAGAGGATAAAATTGTTGCTTACCAGCTTCAATGCATTCTGAGGTCAAACAATACTGTTGCTTCGGATGAAACTTTATAAGACCTTGGCTAACTGCAAAATGGAAAACCATAATGAGGTCATTTGTAATGAATTTTGACCATCGTAGCCAAATGTTGTGCACTTGGTCATTCAAATATCAGTGCAAACTCTGGCTCTAACGCATCTCTAACTACATTGATTTAAAACAGTTTGATTGTATATTAAGTAAATATTGCAGCTCTTATCAAAAATAACTTTCCCCTCCTATGCTTGCTTTCTCCTTCCTCTGTCTTTGTTCCTAGGCAGCACAGGACAAGGGCTGTCTCCCAAGGTATGCTTGCACAGTGCTTGGAGTAATTACACTTCAGCCTTATTCATGGACAGCAAGCACCACAACACAAGCTATTAATCGTTTTTGCTCTCATCCTCCAGAGAGGCACCTTTCCTAGCTTGTGATACAATATGGAGCTGGATCTGGTCACCTTCTGCAGGGTTTCTGTTGCTCCTCCCTAGCTGTGGGGCTAGCACTGCCCTGCTGCACCTTCTCCTGCAGCAGTTCTGCACTGCCCAGCCCCACTGTCACAAGCCAGTGCCCATAGGATGCTTTCAGGGTCCCCTTATTCCAGCCTGGAATAAATCAGGCAGCAATGGGCACAGGGATAGCTGTGATTTACAAGGCACAGCACAGTTTCTGCCTGAACTGGCTCCCAGAAGTATTGTAATTGGATTTGCTTCCAAAAAACCCTTGCTGACAAAAGCTATGAAATACTCAGTTAATTTTGCTCATCTTTTAAAAATGTGTATTACAGCTGCCACCGAAAGACAGGATTTGCTAATTTCAGACGCTGCTGTCAGGCAGCAAATATGCAGATAATTGATACTTGGGATGAGGATGGGAGAGTCCTGAGGGGAAGATTAAATAAGACACACATAAGATGTGCTCAGCAGACATAAAGAGATGTATCTCATTATATCCATTATCTTAATAACTTTGTCCATAGCAAAAAATAAAAAAGCAAAAAAAGCTAAACAAAAAACTCACCAATGGAATATATTCAAGGCATCACAGCTTTACCAGTGCTGATAGTTATAAATCAAATTCTCTTGTTGCTACATATTTTTCAAAATGGACAGGCAAATGTGAAATGGTATTTCATCACGAGATGAAATTTACTATAAAGAAACTAAAGCCAGAATTTAACATAAAGCTGTTTCATCTCTTCCAACCTCATAGCTTTAATGACAATTAATGACAGAAATGGCTGGATCTCAATCAAATTTTCTTAGAAACCAAGAATGTAAAACTATCTCCAGACAGCTTTACCAAAGCTTGCACTGACTCAGTGAAAGACAACACCTCAACCACCATTGGAAATTAGCCAAGAAATACATAAGATTTTGAGGCATATAAAGATTGTAGTTGGAATATTTAAGAACAGTAGAAAATAGAAAAATGGAGGTCTCCAGAATATGGTCTTGAGCCACATTAAATACTAAGAATGGATCATGCGCCTATTAATTAATTGTTGCACTGCCCCCAACTCGTCTCTCCCCAGCTTTGAAGCTAGCCTTTTAGAACCTGTCCAGGTCTTGAAAGTTTGCTAGGTTTTTTTGTCTTAAAGCAGAGAAAGAAGGGGAAATCCCAGACACCATTTAATTCTTTTGCACTTGATGGAAAAGGAGGGAGAACAAAAAAGAATCAGTAAAGAATCTGAAGTAGCCTTTATAGTTTTGGTACTAGTAAACTGAAGCAAAATACCATTTCATCTGGATTTGTTCCATTTACAACTTTATCATTAGAGCAAATAAGAAAACTATCTTTGGCAGTAACAATTCTCTTTTAATTAACAGCTAATTTTGATTTAAATACTTTGCCTGATTTTGTTCTCTTGCTTTTTTATTGTTGTTAAGAGAACTAACCGTTACATTATTACCTATAGTTGTGGTTATAACAGTATCCTCCTCTTTAAGCACGTTTCTAGATTCATAAGCAAATACACACCATAATTAAGTTTCCCAAAAAAACGTGAAAGGAAAAAAGGCTACAAATATACAGACACAAATAATGTGGGTGTTCCTACAACCTGAGAAGTTCGAAGGGCTAACAAGTCAGCAGGAGAGGCTACTGAATTGAGATTCAAAGATGCCTTTCTGCCAAAGGAAACTGGAGAGTTATCCTCTTCCTTTCACTCTCATCCCAGCTCCCAAGGAATAGGTAGATCCTATCCTGCCATGGCCCACACCACACTCTGGAGAGCCACAGGCAAGACCCTGCATGATGTCAAGTGAGTCCCTGGGTAACTCCCCACTGAAGTCACAGTATGGCCACAGCCAGCAACAGCAAGTAAGAGTAAATAAAAATACATGGTTCTCCCAGATTCTTCCAAGAGTCATAGGAATTCTGAGATGAAACAAAAGAAGCAGGAGAAAGCCACATTACACTCATCAGGCTGGAAAATTGAATGGAAATTGTTTCAGCTCTACCAGAAACAGCAAGTATTGCAGATTAAATAAAAATTAAAAAAAAGAAGAAAAAAGGTTGTCTTGAGGTACCTGAAATGTTTCCCATGACCAGAAATAATAGTGTTCTTTTCTACAATGTAGAAAAACTAAAAAACAGTTAAATTCAAACTTAAAAACAAAACACAGTGTCACAATGAAACATGGAAAAATTGCATTGACAGAATGTTAGACCAAAACCATTTAACTTTTTTCCCTTATTTTTCTGGTTGAAAACCTCAGACAATTTCCAAAGAAATCCTAAAAACATTTTGATTGACCCAAGGCCAACATTTTTATTTTCATAGCAGTTACACCAATGAAAATTTTGACACTGAATCCCTGGCTATTGAATAGATCTCAACAAACTTGGAAAACTATCACTAAGAATTAATATATTTGCTAGAATTTTCTTGTCTCATCTACGAATAAAGCATTTCTATCTCTGAGAAATGTGGTTGAGATTGCAGCGTTTTTTTGCGTGTGTGTGATTGAACTCGATCTTAGACAGAATCACAGAATCTTCATGGTTGGAAAGGACCTCTATTGCTTTTTACAAGCAATAAACAATCTAGTGCTAAAAAAAAGAAATAAGGTTTCTCCATTAGTCCCTGGTGTTTTATATTGTATTCTTTAAGTGGAAAACATTATTATTCATCTAGAAAAAATATTTTGCATTAATAAGTTGAAGACTTAATCCTGCTCACTTATAAAGAGTCTTGTTGAACTGAGTGGGATTACTCATATACACGAAAGTTACTTGCCTGCAAATGTTTGTAGAATTTGCTCTAGCAGTTGCTCTAGAGCAGAAAAACACTAATCAACTGTAAGCCTAGTGCTTTAAATATTCTACAGAAAACCTAACATAATTTGCTCTATCGTGATTATAAATGAAGCAGACCTTTCAAACAAAATTGCAAGATCATAAATGTTTTGAGGGAACAAAAAGGTATGTTTAGAGGCTAAATTCCCTCCAGTCCAGGCAAATCTATGTTGATCTAAATAAATGAAAAGTTGAGATTAATTATTCCAAGATAAGATCTGTCTCTACAAGTTCTTACAGGATAAAATACTGCTTTCTCTTTGCCTGGTGATTCTATGTTTATACGTCTTCACATCGTTTTATAGGTGTAAGCATGTCTTTCCATGTGGTGTTCCAACAAAACCAGTCTACAGATGATTCCAAATCCTGGAGAGGAAAAACTAATTCCTTCTCTATTATGCCCAGTTACAGCTTATAAATCTGATCAAAACATTTTAATTTCAACCCAGATGCACTCTTTATGATTTTTGCAAAGACGACTTTGCAATTCATCATAGAAGAACGGAAACATCTAAAAAATGTGCAAGCATATGCATTATTGAAGCCTTCTACAGGAATTTTGGTCAAACCCTAAATGAAAACCAAATGAAGGAAAACCCAGAAGATTCCATAAAATGTGTGCATTACAGATTCATATTCAGGAAACAGAGAATATTAGCCCACATCAGTCACAATCTGTGAGTTTACAATCAGCGTTACCGATGTGCATAATCTCATCGTTCTGCGAAAGAACCCAGTTCTGGCTAGAACACATTCAACTTAGTATCTACATTTAAATTCAGCATGCAAAAAGTTACATGGGCTCTAATATACCCACAACAAATCCCTTTCCTGACACATTTC
>VXBJ01005120.1:199556-269965 GCA_013400055.1 Nycticryphes semicollaris
GGAGAAGAAGAAGAGACCGAGATTTTCACCAAAACGTGTCTTGGAGCACACACACCCGTACCAAGTGGACAAACTGGGGAGGGTTACGTTCAGGTTAGCCTCGACCTTTTCACTTACCCAAGAAAAGTGCAGTGCCAAGCACAACGGTGCCACTCACAAAGATGCCGAGGGCAATCCGTGTGGCTTTGCTGGCTGCTCTCCTGGCCTCGGGTACTGCCTCTCCTTCCATCGGGATGGCTTGGGATGTGCTTGCTGTCGCAGAAGTCTGGTTTTCCTCTTCTGCTGTGTTATCAGTATTTCAACTGTTCACAAACTGCACCCATGAGCTCTCTTCCTCCTCCTCCTCCTCCTCCTCCTCACTCCCGTTTACAACTCCAGGTTTCTGTCGTGGACAGTTCCTCGGCACTTCCTGCTCTCTCCCCTCTCAAAGGAAAATAATGCGTAAAATAGAAGGTGTTTCCTATGTTTTCCTCTGACCAGGAGGAGGAGGAAAGGCAAGCGGTGACCACTGTATGTTCAGCTTTTGCTGCCTGTAGAGCCTCTAGGAGCCAGTCGCCCAGCAGTCCCCCTTATCAGGGGTTCCGAACATGAAGATTTCACAATGTTGCTGAACAGATGTTTCAGCTATTCCAACATATAGCTGTAAACCCTTTACAATCAAAGCAGGATTGCTGACAACTTTTACAAACAGAAGACTGATGGAAGGTTTTCTTTTTTGCCCCTTGCATTTATTTAAAAAGGCTGATTATCTGCTGACTAAAGTTTCCCCCTCTTAAACCATTCCTACTGCATCATTTGGCTTCACCAGAAGAGAGACCCGCACAGTGGACAAATCCCTTTTTAAAGCTTCCTAAAAACTCTTAGAATATCATGTAGCATTTTATTTTGGGAATTTGGTATGTGACACTGTGTGCCAAAAATCACAGTCATGCAGCACAAAGCAATAATCAGCACAACCTACAGAGTAGTGCTGCTTTAAATCTATATTTTTTTTTATCCAGGCAAGTTATTTCAGTCCTTGTTGATACTCAAGGAATCTTAGGAGGTGATCCTCTGCTTCCAAGTCAAGTACTACTATGAATCTAGTGGAAAATATCTATTTGGCACTTTAAGTCGGTGGGCAATAAAAAAAAAAAAAGGAAACGATTTTTCCTATTTATGTGAATTTCTCAGTTTCTGGCTTAGACTCGATGCTCTCTACAAGTGGCAAGGTTTTATCAAGTAATAAAATTAAGCATTTCAAGGTGAATTCTCTAACCTGACTATGACATTCATCTCTCTGAAGAGTTCTTGTTTCTTTCTCCAGTGTGGAACGCCCATGCTAAACATAAGGATGCAGGAGGGGCAGCACCATGCTCACGTTCCCAACAACAACTTATGTGCCTAAGTTACTTCTGTGCAGATTTATGAGTTCTTATCTCAGTCCACACTCCTCCTGATAAAAAACTCTACAAGTAGAGGGAAGAAAGGCACATGTCACAAGGTGTGTGTGATGCCAAGCTAATCAGTTTGGAGACCAAATGTTTTTTCCCTGTGAGCACCTGCACACAAGTTGTACTGTATCTCATATGAGCATAAAGGGAAAATGCACTCCATTCACAAGAAGACATAGAGGTTGAAGGTCCTGAAACCCCTCACTCCTCAACCCCTCTACAGCCTGGCTTGCATCCTGCAACACTTTCACTTCGTCTTCTCATCTCTCTTTGCCAGCAAACTCCAGGAGGGCATTCTCATCTCTGCTTGGCAAAGAATAGGAAAACAGCATTTGTTTATTTTCACCTGCCTACTTGTCCCACATTTAACCCATGACGTTTGACATCCATTAGCTGAGGAAGAAGAGGGAAATAATGCCATGGAACCAGGAGGACCACATACCTCCCGGTACAAGAGTTCCCATTCATGCATGAATTGACTCCATGGGTGTGAGCAGATCCCTGGTTATAAGCAATTCCCAGCACAAGTTTGTTACCAGTATAGGTTTGGGAAGGTATTTAAGTGACATTGGCACTACTGAGTCTTCATATCAGAAATCACTATGAGTCTCAAAGGTGGTACCAAAGGGCAGGGTGTTGACACAGAAAATGTACAGGCATGCTGTGATCTCAACACTTAATCAACTTGGCCCATTATCCAAATGCTAAGTAAATCTCTAAAGGACCCTTTGACAAGCATTAGCTGTCAGTTGCCTGATGGCTTTCCTTCTATGTCAGTATTGAACCACTGACAGTACAAATGCAAAACATTAGATCAGGCATAGTCTCCATCAGCTCTATATCTCCCCAACCAACATTAAACAATTATATCCCTAACTGAAACTCCATCATATTTTATAACTTTAAAGTTTTGTTCCCTAAAGAAATTCTAGCACTTACTGAATATCATGCTCTATTAGTGTTTCGCTAATAATGTTTTGCTTTCAAGGTATTGTCATTTTCTAGGACAACATCAGACCAGAGACTAAGAACAGCTTTCAACAGTGCAAGGCAGCAATCGGTTATTTCCCTTAGGAAAATTGTGAGGGGAAGAGTTGAAAAGGGAGATAGGGAAGCAGATAAGAGTGAGAGGTTGGGTAATTCAGTTGTCTCTCCCAAAAAGCCAAAGAGAAGGTGAGGACTATGGGAACATGGAGATATCCCAACAAGAACTATCAAGCTCCAACTACAGGACTCCTCTAGAGAATCAGCCCCAAGCAGTGCATGATCTTTCTGGCAAGAAAATCACAAATCAGTTGGAGCAACACAATTATTCCTCTAAGTTTACGTTTGTGGGCTTATTTACACTGTGGCTTAGTATAAGTGTCCTTCCCTCTGACTGTGGAGCCTGGTTGTAGTCAATAACTCCTCTTGGTTTCTCCAGAACATACAGAACTATGAAATTAGGGCTAAAACAAAAACAGCTGCAGGCAACAGCTGCAGAAGTCCATTTCTGGCAGTATTTGAAAGGTGCACAGAGCACATGTGAATCAGCTTCTGATACTGCTGATCAGTAACAGAAGTTTGTGGAATTTGATACGTGTTTCTGATGAGTGTGCTCAGATTTGGTTGCCTTGCTCGTCATAACTCCAGCAGCTATTTGGCAGGTACACGATACACTGCCACGCTTACTGTTGGAACTGCTCACAGCACTCCTAGCTATTACAGCCCAATAAGGCACTTAAGTCTGTGCAAAGACTCTGTTAAACATTCATAAAACATCGAATCGACTTGGAGGCACAGAGGGGAAGTAATAATTAAATGCAACATGCTCTAAATCACTCTTCATTCACTCAGAATTGCCTCTGACCAAGATCCCACTCAAACAATGGGATCACTCTGGTACTTATAATAATGGACAATGGGACAACGCGCAAACATTTCCACCCAAACCCATATGCAAGAGCTGGCAAACCCTCTGGAACATGCTTGGGGCTGAAACACAGCAAGACTGTCCCAGCTTCTAGAAGAAGTGTCTACATGTGTAAGTGTCTGCGCATACATGTGGATGTACACTCACAAACACAAGCAAGTCCATGCTACCTTGCTGTTTCACAGGCAGATGCAATTCTGCCTTCCATCATTTATGCCAGTCAGGCATAAGTGCTTGATCAGAACTAAAGCCAATAGCACTACATCAGCTTCTCCCCCCATAGCTTGGTTCAAGGAAGTTCCCATTTCTTGAGATATTCAATAGACACATAAAGCCCCATGTTCTGCATAGTTTTTACTAGCAACAGTCAAAACCACAGTTACATAGGTGTCACTGAATGTCTGGAGCAACCAAATAGCTTTAGGTCATCACACATTCAGCCCAAGCTTGCTGAAAGACCTGCTTGCAATGAGTTTGAGCCCCGTAAAATGGTTTGTCTTTCCTGCATTTAGGTAACTTCAAAAAAATCTATTAAAACAATTAACAATACTTTTGATGCAGACAGAAAAAGCAGTTTAGTTTTCAGTGTAAAAACTGAGATAATGCATGTAAAACACAGCAGATTACCCTAATATGTTAGTTACAGAAGATGTTTCCTCAGAAGACACTGTCCTCATGGTGCACGCTAGGGACTTGCCCTACCTGGGAGGCAACTGACAGGTTACGTTAGAGTAATTATTTAAGCTTGACAGAAGCAGTCCACAATCAAAGCATCACAACTTTGATGATGCCCTGTCAAGCACTTTTAGTTCATGGCAAAAGGAAGAATACAGCCGCTACCACACTGTTGGAGGCAGAGGCACCAGATACAGTTTGAGTGGCTTCAGCAGCAAAGCACGGATATATGCTGGCTTTGTTGAAAGAGATTAATTAGCACCGGTCAGAGTACAGGCCTTATTCCATTTCCTTTAAAGTGTACCACTATGGGGCCTTGAATTGTTTTTTCAAACTGCACAGCTGTTGTAGCCAGAAATGGCCGACTGGGCTTTACACACACACGATGTGCTTGAGAAAAAAGCAACATGTTGCATTTGAAGACAGCTTGACCATTTGTCCTCAGATCTCTGAATCTTATAAATGATACTCTCTTGGCCTACAACCCCCTCCCAATTTTCTGTGCTGCAGCCAACAGCAACCACACTCTGGCACCAATCGATCCTTTATTCATGTGACAGATACAGCTGGAAATAAATAACTCCATTGTTTTCTACTGGTACAGCCACATCACAGAAGGTCTCTGTGCAGCTGTGAGAATGTGGGTCATTAATTAAGAGCCAACACAAAGCCAACAGGCCTTGCAGAGCTCTGAACATTGCTGGTGGCAAGCTTTTTCCACTAACTGTAACTGCAACTGTGGAGAGAACACCCTGCAAAGCAGAAAACTTTGTCCTCCAACACTTAGGTTTTTTTTTTTCTTTTTTAATTCCAAGCAGGCTAAGCTATTCCCATTACTACAAGAAAAAAATTGTCCTTGGTATAGGAAACGATGCTTCTTCTGACCAAAAGGTGTACCCAAACAGCAACTCAGTATGAAAGCCAACATCTGGGATGATTAAAGTTAAACCACTCAAGTCTGCAAGCTTTTTTAGAGCTGCTTTTGAAAAAGCACTCTAATGAAACAATGCATATGTTTTTGAGCAGAAAATAACTGCATTAGTTCTTCCAGCAATTTTTCTTCAAGAAGCAGATTAAATTATCGCTAAATAAAACACTACTTCTCCTGAAGGCCACACTCACACTATAACAACAGTGACAGGACACAGCTATCTGTTGTTTCATTAAAATATTGCATCAGGACCACCAGACCTTTACCCACTTATTTCACTCTGTCCAAATGTTCACTCACAGCTGTCAAAGACTATTGATATGAAAAGTGGAAGTAATAAAGCTTAGTTTCCAATGAGTTTCAGTTTCGTTGATGAACTTTTAGGTTTGTAATGAGGCTTATATTTACCAACATTTGAAATCAAGAGGAGAGTGTGGAGAACCAGTCTTGGTGCCAAATACAGAGTCACTGTGAGCCAGCAGAAAGTAGTGGGGTCTGACATGAGGAAGAGCACAGCTTGAACAGGGTGCTGATCTTGAAAAGGCCACTGAACAAGAGTTGCCTAACTTGCCTACCTTGCAAAGGCCAGGACAGATGCAACAGCTTAGCATCTAGGCTTGAGGTTTAATGCTCAAATCAACTGAGTGATGCCTGGGGTGAGGCAGAAGCCCCACAGACCAATGTTATTTCAGTGAAGCCAGGAGAACAACTCAGCCTCTGTACCAAATGTTGTGCAAACCCCTGCCTCTTTGTTGACTGACAATGCAACAAGCCTTGTTGAGAGCCAGTCAGCACGTAACAAATGACTTAGCCTCACCTCACCAAGAGCATAAATCTGGCATTCAGACACCTCCATTTCAAGGATGAGAATTCCAGCTACAGGACAGGTCAACAGGCCTGGACCTCTCCCCAAGCAGGGATACCACTTTGGTAAGACTTGTGCCTCCAACCACGTCACATGTTACCTGGGAAAATACTGTCAGATGAAGTGCTGAACTATTAACTCAAGCTTGATTTTTGCAGTCAATGTATTCATCAATAACATTTCTGAACTTCTTTCAACTTCCCAAAACTGTTTCAGTGAAAGTCCTTAGCAAGTCTCTGAAACAGGCAAACGTTGACTCTGCTAACTGGCTATACTCCAATCCTTGGATATAAACCACTAGCCAAGTCTGGGAGTAAGACTGGATTTAACTGCACCTAGAATCCTCTCTGAGAAGGGGTTTATAAAGCAAGGGGGTCCTTTCCAAACCTCGTGACTCAACAGGAAGCCTTCCCTCAGTCACATGTCAGACTCACACTCTTAACAACAGAAAGCTACAAGACCAGCACATGACAGTTTTCAGCATCTACCAAGGAGATCCCCCTACCACACACTGTCTCTCCAAAAGCAATGGCTCCTGCCTGCTCTCACACTTGGATGTTCAGCAACACAAATCTATCTTCAGAAGTAGAAGAGGTCAGAGACAGCTGAAGCCAGGAGCACGGCAATTGCTTCACAAAGGTGCCATTAAACAGGTAATTGGGGATACCCTGTCACTGTGAGAGGGTATCCATTCACTTCTTTGTGATAACTTTTGTAGAAAACCTGAAAAAGCAGAGCAAAAACTCCCACAAGTGCTTTACCAGCCAAGGCAGTAGAGTTCAGCAGTCCAATAGGTACCTGCTCTGGTGAAAGCTCTCTTTTCTCAAGGGCAGTTTTGTCACTGCCCTCTGCATGACAAATTCTCCTGTGCCTACCAACGGCTCTACTCACACTGAAGCCTTTGTAGCAAAAACAAGAGACCTTTTCATACAGGCAAAAAGTTGTCAGAATTTAATATCCTTTAGTCCAAATCCCCTCTGACTAATTTGATTGAAGTTGGCTGACAAGGTCTAGCATTACTGACCAAGGCTGGGCAGGAGAAAAAAGGTTCCTGAGAACTACAACTGCATAATCTCTGTTTTGAGAGGAAAGCAGGCTAGGAAAAGAAAAAAAGAAAAAAAGAAAAAAAAAAAAAAAAAAAAAAAAAAAAAAGAAACCCACAAACCAAACCAAACAAACAAACCAACCAAAACCCCACCTAACCTTGCTCTTCCAGGATATTGTTACAGCTAGCTTAGGATCTTCCTAAAGTTATTTTAATGTGTTTCACTGAAGAGGATTATTTTTCTTCTCTTTAATCTCAAAATGAGATTACGATTAATTTTGCACACAGCGAAAAGCCAGAAAAATCCCACCTTAAATATGACGTCCTAAATACAATTCTCCATGACAATTCGAGACTGTATGTCTCTCATTCAGTGGAGATATTTCTCAGTCTTGATGCTATTCCAGTAATTATGCCTATGTCTAATAATGACATACAGCAGCACCTCAGTAAGGTAGAGTCAGATAAGGTCAAAACCACAGATTGAGGCACCATGTAACAGGATGGTTAAGACCAAACATTTTCTTTCCTGAAGTCACAAAAATCCTCAAGAACCAAACAGTTCAGCTCTAAATATAATTATCTTCTCAAACCAAATTGCTATGTCTCTGACAGCCCTTCCCTGAAGTTTCCAATATTTCTATTTAAAATAAAGCTTTGGGTTTGTTCTGGGGTTTTTTCCCTTTTGAAACAAGGATATAAAATATGCAGATTTGTCACTGCCTTGTGTTTTTACAGATTTATAACCAACCCTGATTAAAAAGAAAACTAAACTAAAAGTAAAACCTGTGGACTCTTTCATAGAGCATTTGCTGTACTTGCATGTATTTCGCAAAGTCAGTGCCTCAGATTTTCACCAAGTTTGAAATAGTGTACCAACTTCAAGTTTATTGCAATAATTGGGTAGAGGATTTAGCTAGGACCAAAGAAAAACCATGTAGCAATTTTCTTCTTTTGTGACTTATCTGCATAGTGTTATGGATTGCTTGGTTTCCTTTCTAGTATCACAAAAAATTTGCATGAGAGCACACATCTAAGAGGGACTGAAGCAAAAATTACAAACATTGTTTCTGCTCTGAGCAGAATAATTTAAGAAAACCAGTCATGCCCATGTAAAGGGCAAAAAGAGAATAGAAATTTAGCAATAAAGTTAAAATAGCTTTAGAAAAGGTGGGTGCAGTTTCTAAGGGGATCCAGAGATTCGGGGATGTTACAGTGCTGAAGACATGCACGATTTTTTTCTCTTAACCATTACAGGCCAAGAGAAGAATAAATGGAATAATGAAAGTTTGAAGGGAAGCTCTGAGAAATAGAGGTATTTGGACCAGTGTTATTCAATATATTCTTCAACAACTTGGATGAGGGAAGAGAGTGCACTATGAGCAAGTTCACTGATGACAACAAACTGGGAGGAGCAGTTGACACGCCCAAAGGCCGTGCTGCCATCCAGAGAGACCTGGACAGGCTGGAGAGTCGGGCAGGGAGAAATTTAATGAACTGTAACAAGGGCAAGTGTAGAGTCTTGCATCTGGGCAAGAACAACCCGAGGTACCAGTACAGGTTGGGAAGTGACCTGTTGGAGAGCAGTGTAGGGGAAAGGGACCTTGGGGTCCTGGTGGACAGCAGGATGGCCATGAGCCAGCACTGTGCCCTGGTGGCCAGGAAGGCCAATGGCATCCTGGGGTGTATTAGAAGAGGGGTCGTTAGTAGGTCCAGAGAGGTCCTCCTCCCCCTCTACTTTGCCCTGGTGAGACCCCATCTGGAATACTGTGTCCAGCTCTGGACCCCTCAGCTCAAGAAGGAGAGGGAACTGCTGGAGAGAGTCCAGGGCAGGGCTACAAAGATGATTAAGGGAGTGGAGCATCTCCCATACGAGGAAAGGCTGAGGGAGCTGGGTCTCTTTAGCTTGGAGGAGACTTGAGGGGTGACCTCATTAACGTTTATAAATATGTAAAGGGTGAGTGTCAGGAGGATGAAGCCAGGCTCTTCTCAGTGACAGCCAATGACAGGACAAGGGTGCAAGCTGGATCATAAGAGGTTCCACTTAAGTATGAAGAAAAACATCTTCACATTGAGGGTAACAGAACACTGGAACAGGCTGCCCAGAGAGGTTGTGGATTCTCCTTCTCTGGAGATATTCAAAACCTGCCTGGACGCGTTCCTATGTGACCTGATCTAGGTGTTCCTGCTCCAGCAGGGGGATTGGACTAGACGATCTTTCAAGGTCCCTGTGAGATTCTGTAGCTACTGAGAGGCTGCAGCATGAAAAAGGCAGCAACAGTGTATTGCTACTAACATTATGTAACTCTGGAGAAAAAGTGAAAGGCAAAATGAGCATCAGAAGGTGGATTTTTGTACTGAGTTTTGTGTCAAATACCCCAAACTACTTGATAGATACCAAAAGCTAGATCACTAGGGGATAAAATTTTCACTAGCACCTGAGAACAAGTAGCTGGATGAGGGACCTTCTGATCAAAGTGCCTCGGGATGGCTCTAACTAGCTACTCTTAGGTATTTAAATAACTGTGCAAACAAATTAGCAATACTCTTAGAATCATTCAGGTTGGGAAAGACCCTTGGGATCAAGTCCAACCATAAGCCCTACTTTACAAAGTTCTCCCCTACACCATATGCCCCAACACCACACCAAAATGACTCTTAAACACATTCAGGGATGGGGATTCAACCACCTCCCTGGGCAGCCTGTTCCAGTGTCGGACCACTCTTTCTGTGAAAAATTCTTTCCTAACATTCAGCCTAAACCTACCATGTTGCAGCTTGAAGCCATTCCCTCTCTTTCTTTCGCTAATTACCTGTGAGAAGAGACCAGCACCAACCTCTCTACAATGCCCTTTCAACTAGTTGTAGTGATCGATGAGATCTGCCCTCTTCTTAGCAAAGCTAGTAATGATGACAAAAATTGTCATGGTCAAGCATGCTTACAGGGAAGGAAAAGCATGTTGACTAAAGCTAAGTCCTTTTCTAAAAGTTGTGGAAAGCGTCATGCTCTTATGAAAGTTTCCTTAGCTTCCAACATATGCACTTCACAAGGAAATGACAGAATCTTAGTCCACTAAAAGATGCTGGTCAATTCAAACATGTTGAACAATTTGATGTTATCTCTGCTAATAGTTCTTTGAAATTACTGCAAACTTGATCAGCCTCTTCCTTGGTTGAACTGGTTGATTGAAATAGGAGATTCATTACCCAGTTTTACAACAATAGTCAAGTCAAACTTTGATGAAGATTGTGCTTTTGGTAAGAAGTGGTAATCATTGTAAGTATATTGCAATATGGATTACAAAGAGAAATGATTGGCCAGAGCATACTAATAGCATCGGCTTTACCTAGGCAAAAATCTACAGCCAGGAAATACATTTCCAAAAAGGAACTAGGAGCATCGTGGCCTTTGAAGCAGCAATTAATGAGAGAAAATACAAGCCTGCACGGGCATGTATTCCATCTCCCCAACACCACGAGAAAGCACTCACATCCAGACTGCATCTAGACTAAGACACACAAAAGAATTTCCTACTGGCTTCCCAAATGCGACTCAACTCCACATCTGGGTACAACCCACACCCATGTTCAGCGTGTCCAGGGTATGGAAGAATACTGATACAAGACCTTGATCAGAATTGCAGTGTGTTAGTGGCAACAGAGAGATTGGGAATCCACACTGGGCTGTAGCCAGCCAGGATGCAGTCACGTAGCATAGGCTAACAACTATTTTAAGTGCAAGACCTTCATTTCCTCACAGATCTTTCTTAAACTTCCTAGAGCCTAAGAGTTGCTTCTCTTACACAGACATTTCCTAACTTAATCTCGTATCAAATCTTACCCAAAAAGAGCAGTCAGAAAATGCAGTCGTGTTCCAGCTTTCCATCAAAATGCTGGCCTTTGCCAGAGTTAATTCATCCCCTTTGCAGTCACTACTCACACCTTTGAGCGCACTAGAACAGGTTATTGGGAATGATACAAACACAGATAGTTTCATTCTGGGTCAATCAGATAAACTCACAGTCCCTTCCAAGCTTTCATACTGTCATGCTCTGACTGCACTCTCAGGGCATTGCAGCCTTTGCCTTCTGGAAAACATGCTCTTGAGAAGAATCACGTGTTTTCAGCTTCATTTAATAAAATTGTTTGTGGCTTGCTGTTTTTACTGGTTTTATTTTAACCATCTATTTTTCTTCACTTTATCTGGGGATAAAAGCAACTATGAAACACTATTTTAAGTTATTGAAAACACTGAATGAAACACATCCACTGCTGCATAAATCTGGAAGCACTATAAAACTTTTAAAACTTATTTTGATTGGCATGACACAATATGTTTTTCAGCATGTCTGAAGTTCAGATGTATTTGAGTATTATTTGTTCCCAAGTGAATGCTTGAGAAAGGCCGAATTTCCACCACTCACTAAAAAAATTGATTCACTCACTGCCACCAGGCAGCCTAATAGGGCCCAAGAAGCCGGGTCACAAGCATGATCCAGATCTAGCCCATGTTCTTCTGCTCTCCTGAGTAACACATGTTGAGTACAGAGAAGCATTTCTGTTAGATGAAGGAAATCACCTTGGAGTGCTTCATGGTGGCCCACACATCTTCATTCCAGCTGTAGCCCACTGAGCTGCTGGTTACCTTTGAAATAACATATAGTAGTACTCCTTCCACACATGGGTCTAAAACCATATTGCTGATTTTGCTTGTAGTGAAAATAAAATTAAATAATAGATCTCACATTTCTTTCTTTTTAAAGAACATAGCAAAGCAGATCAACAGCCAGGAAATCCTCATTGCATGAAAGTAGTGTTGCCCACACAGTCTTTAAAACAAGCCCCTTGTGAGAATGTATATCTAAAACTTGAGTGGTCTCATTACATCATTTTTTACCTAAGATCAGAAAACAGAACAAAATCCACCCATTTACCTGAAATTAACTGGGAGAGTTAGATTATTAACATAAGCTTTTATTTAAATGTGTTGAAGGTATGGATGGCAACAATTGAAAAACAACACAAAGCTCTGCAAAAGCTACATGCAGAGTATCAATGCGGATAGAGCTCTTAATTTCCATTAGATCACTGATGTGGTTTCTGCTGGATCACCTTCTAGCGGCTCCCAAAAATTTGAACCCTTTGAAACTTCTGGATGACTGAAATCATAAAATCGTATCTCAAATTGGAAGGGACCTATAAGCGATTAAACAGTGACAAGAAAAATACCAAAGGGTAACACCCTTACTTGCTCCCCTGTGTTTCCTAAGCAGATATTAACTATGATGCTACAGCTGTTACTTTGAACATTTTCCCCTTATCCTGCACCTTGCTCTGACCTGCTCCCTGCCCCCATCGCTACTTCCCATGCCTGTGCACCACTCGGGTCTGTCAGCACAACTGCTTGTCTGGCAACACGATGAATCAGACTTGCCCATTTTAAACACAGATTGCTTTTTCATCCAGTGTAGCTGAAGTGAGATCAAGTTCTCCACCTCCCTTGAGTGTCTCTGCTTGCTCGTTTTTAACTTAATCAGTTTGCTACATGGCCACAGGTGAGCTAGCTGCAACTCTCACAGTAGATGGAGCTAATGCAGGGTTAGAACAAAGAGGTGGAAGTGTAGAGAAGATGGCTGGGACCATTTACACGGCACAGCTACCAGAAGTGCTTTCACAGCAAGCCCTTCATGCAAGCTGTAGTGTTGAGGGAACTAGGTTGAATAGATTTTAGAAAACACTCCATTATTCAGTCAAGAAAGTCTGAAATATTTTTGATCTTTGAGAAGTTATGGCTAATTAAATTTTCATATATCTCTGCATATTCATGTGCATTTGCAGCACATCTAGAAATAGAAGTTCAAAGAGACAGGGGACAAGGGGGACTGTAGCTTCTAGGCTCAGCAAAACAAGCAATTCAGTATCTCTTGTGAGCAAGCTCTTACAATAGTTCCAGCACAATCCATAGACTTAAGATACATGTTACATAAGAAAGGCATTGGCAGCAGTTCAACTCACAATGGTTTGGCTTCGAAGGGACCTCAAAGATCATCTTGTTCCAAGCCCCTGCCATGGGCAGGGACACCTCCCATTAAACCAGATAGGTCCAAAGCCCCATCACATCCTGGCCTTGAACACTTCCACAGATGGCTCACCATCTCTTTAGGTACTGGTAGGTTGCTATAAAGTCTCCCTGGAGCCTTCTTTTCTCCAGATTGAACAACCCCAATTCTCAGACTGTCCCTCATAGGAGAGGTGCTCCACCCCTCTGATCATCTTCATGGCCCTCCTCTGGACTCACTTCAACAGGTCCACATTCTTCTTCTGTTCGGCCCCAGAGCAGGATGCAGTACTCTAGATGGGGTTTCACCAGATCAGAAGAGAAGGATCACTTCCCTCGACCTGCTGACCAGGCTCCTTTTGATGCAGCCCAGGATACGGTTGGCTTTCTGGGCTGCCAGCACACACTCCTGGATCATGTTGAGCTTCTCATCAATTAACACCCCAAAGACCTTCTCCTCAGAGCTACTCTCAATCCATGTCCCAGCCCACATGCAGGACCTAGCACTTAACCTTATTGAGTTTTACGAGATTCACACAGGCCCACCTCTCAAGCCTGTTTGATGGCACCCTTCCCCTCCAGCATATTGACTGAATCATACAGCTTTGTATTGTTAACAACTTGTAGGACTGTATCAAATGCTTTACATGAATCCAGGTAGATGCTGTCAGTTGCTCTTCCCTTATTCACCAACACTGTAACTTCATCATAAAAGGCCACCAGATATGTCAGCCACTATTTGCCCTAATGGAAACCATGCTGGCTGTCACTGATCACCTCCTTGTTTTCCAACATGCCTTAGAGTTTCCAGGAGGATCTGCTCCATGATATTGCTAAGCACAGAGGTAAACTGACTGGCCTGCAGTTCCTTGGGTTTTCCTTTTTTCACCCCTTTTTGAAAATGGGGGTTTTCACTTTTCCAGTCAGTAGGAATTTCACTGGACTGCCACAGCTTCCCAAATATGATGTACAGTGGCTATCCCTTTAGAGTGAGCTAAAGAGAAAAAACTATCTCATTATTAGTAATAAAACTTCCAAAAGTTGTCAATATTTTCATGTGTCCAGGCTAAGCAGTCAGAAACTTAAAAATAGTTAGGGTTTAAAAATGGTTTTAATGAGGCCGTCTACTTATCTTGAAGAGCACTAAATTCTTCTCTTACCTTGTTTGTCTCCCAAGTCACATTTAAAGTAAATTTTTTTTAGGTTTAAATTGTTCCAAGGCAGCATTCCATCAGCTTGCACATGGTCCTCCAGAATAATCCAAGTGACCGTTGTCCACTGTCTCACCCACCTCCTAGCCAGCAGGGAATCCATAAAGAGGCTGTGGACTGCAGACTTCCCTTGTGGTGACAACAGTAGTCTAACCACAGCCACCAGTCTTATTTTTGTCCCTCTTCCTGTCCTGCAGCCCTGCCTCCTGTGCAAGTCAACTGGCACCTCTAGAAGACAGGCGCCTGGGTGAGTACTGTGTAACTCAGATGTGAGGTGCAATCACAGAACAATTTAGGTTGGAAGGCACCTTAAAGATCATTGAGTTCCAACCCTGCTTCCACAGGCAGTAACACCTCCCACTAGACCAGGCTGTTCAAAGCCCCATCCAGCCTGGCCTTAAAGTTGGTCCAATACATCCAGTGCTCCCCGACTTCTGTGGTCTTACTGCCCCGGTGCAAACAGTGCCTACAGCAAGCCAGCCACACAATGCTGCAAAAGGTTATTGATAGACAAAAGGTCCCAACTACCTGCACACAGACTGGGGGGCAGGGGAGGGAGGGCAGGGGTAGACAAGCTCAGTGACTTCCCATTCTACATGCTGATGGCTTTGAATTGTACTCAGCAGCCAGCACTCCACATTTTACATACAGCCTGGGCTCTACACCATCTGTAATGCATGTTTACATTAAGGCAAGCTAGTTCTTTTGTCAGAACTGCTATAGATCATGAAGGGAAATGCTGGAGTGTGATTCTACAATCTGATGTTTTCACAGAATCACAAAGGTGTCGGAGTTGGAAGGGACCTCTAGAGATCATCTAGTCCAACTACCCTGCTAAAGCAGGATTGCCTACAGCACGTTACTCGGGACTGAATCCAGAAGCATCTTGAAGATCTCCAAAGAAGGGGACTCTACAACCTCCCTGGAGAGCCTGTTCCCGGTTTTGCCCTTTGAAAACTGTCCAGGCTGTTACTTGCACGCAAGAGTCCATGTATGTGATAAGATGGGCAAGTGGCTTGGTATCTCTTAAGCGTACTGCAGTCCATGTGTAAGCCCTGCCTCCCATGCACTGTAAGGTTTCGGGCTAGCCTGGGTCAGCCTTCTGCTTTCAAAGTACCTTCAGCCATTCCGAGCTCACACGCCATACAGCCTCTGGGACAACCAAAAATGTCCATAATGAAAACACAGCACGCTGCCTACGTATTTAAGGTCATCGGGTGTCCAGGAAGCACGGATGTCTTCCCTGAGCTCACTTTGTAGTTGCAAAGATAAACCATCAACATAAGACAGACTTAGCTACCTGACTACAAGCTTATCCACACTCCGTGTCTTTGGTGTAACTTAACTGTTTATGTGTCAGCAGAAATAGGCCAGAGACTTTGTCTTTGCTTTCCTTCTTGCTGCTCAATACCTAACTGCAGCCTTAGGCACGCTCAACCACTTCTTCATTTCACATAGCCAGAGATGTGGCATCTGATCCCAGCCAGCACACAGGTAAAAGGCACACAGGACTTCACTAAGTAGAAGGTCAAGATCCTGAAAGTAGACTTGAAGTGCATCTCTATGGTAACTTCTTAAGGCATGCAGCTGTCTCAAAACCAACTCCAGAAATTGTCAATTGATGTTTTTCCCTTTCCCTAGTATTTAACTGTTGTATATATGGTAAGAATTTTGTAATAACAGCACAAACCTTTTCACTACATGACACAGGTGAAAAATTCAAAAGGATGCTATCCACTTTAAAATTACAATTCAATGCATGTTCCTTTAGGTATTGTCAGTCGTCACTGGGGTTTTAAACAATGAACTGTCAAAAATTTGTTGCCTGAAAAAGAAAAAACCCTCATTTACAGTCATCCTTCCACCCCAAATAACTAACCAGTGATTATAAAACAAACACCCTTAAGTGTTAAAATGAGTTGCCAATCATTGGGAAGCAATTTCCAAGGATGTCCTAGTGTGAAGTGTAAGAGCAGAATTTGGACAAAGCATGGAATACAATAAAGCAATTTAGAAAACCCCACAGTTTAGATAATTAACTGAAAAAAAGTTATATAGGGAAGTGTTAGATAATATTAGCAGCTACCAGAACAACCAAACAAAAAGCTTCATAGCTGTATATATACATCTTTGTTATTCTCATGTACTACAACTATTGTTCTAAAATTCCATTGCTGCTTGTCTTTGTATAAACAAAGACTATTCACACCAAAATGTTTCCATTATACATTAATAAAATACTTTTGTCTCTAGATCTTTCAAAGTAAATCATACTCAGTGCTGCACAGGTAACACTGCATAGGTAGTGTCGTGCATTCATCACTGAGGTCATGAAACTTATTATCTTCCCAAGTAAGATATAATGAAATTGTCACGACACTTTAAAGTCAGATGGAAAACCTATAATGGCTGTAGCAGTGCTTTTTTGGTTTGTTTGTCTTGATATGTTTGCTGGTTCTGATCGGTTTTCCCAATTCCACAAGCCAAGGACTTCTGGCATGCTTCTGCCTCCCACTCTTCCATTATCACAATAGCAACCCATGACACAATTAAATCCCACAGTTCCTTCTCCTTTGGGCTTCATGAATCTTGCATTTATTTGCTTGGGTAATCTGTCTACCCTAAACCCTCCTTAATATGAGTAGTTTCTTTTTGGTCACCATTTCATTTCCAGCAGTTATGGTTTTTCCTCCTAAAATACTTAGGAACCATATTACAATCATTAGTCAGGAAAAAAAAATCCACACATTTCCAGTCTCTCTTCCTTTTCCATGGTATCTACAGAGGACAAGCTGGGCAGTGTGACCAGCACTATTTTTATACATCTCAATGTGCTCCCCAAATCCCCACCATATCCCTACCGTGCTGACCTGTTTCACATTCTTCCTCCTGGTTCATTCCCCCAGTTCCTTCCCATCTTAACTGCTCTGGCTTCCAGCATCTTTCCTTCCCTTAACACTGCACAGTGCTTCTCATTGCACTTCCAGTGAAGTGCATTTCACCCTCTTCTTCCCTTCCTCTCTACTTTCTCCACTTTTACCTTCAAAGCTCAAGTTCACAAAAGGTATGACCACATGAATTTCTTCTCACATCCTTCCACCATTCCCATTCCACATTTTTAATTCCTTGCTTCTGAAAGCATCCCACATTTCAGAAAAGCACTTCTATGTTTCTCAGTGCTATTCATTAACACTCCTGCACTCATTTTCTTCGCTAGTTCTCTCACATGCTCCTTCAACGTCTCCTTCAATGATTCCAATACTCTTTTTGCAATGTAGGCAAGTTTTGTCAACTTCCTCCTATTAGCCTCAGGCAGTATCATCTACAGTCTCCTATTCTTAGATTCAAGTAAGAAACCAAGTACTCTTCTTCTCGCTTGTCCCCTCGCCTTGCTCCTTCCAGCAAGCTATCAAGACTTTAAACTCCTAACAGTGAGAATAAAAAAAGCAAGATACCTATCGCCCTTGTCATGCATGTAGGTGCTTTAAAATTACTTTTTATCCTACCCTCAAAATCAGTAGGAGAGACCTTTCTTCCTCAAAGTTAAGCCTTAAGTTAACTTTTTCCCCAAGAACCAAGCTGTTTGCTATCACTGTACTTAGCACAGACATAAATACTTCTAATTTTCAGTTAGATGTAATTTACCTAAATCTTTCATAAGTCTTGTTCTTTTTCCATTGTCTGACGTGAATAATCTTTCTGAATCACACCCCAGAGTAACTTCTTCAATGTGCCTGGCCTGTTCATGCCCTTCTCTCCCTTGAATTTGTGTGCCAAAACTTGCATCACTCTGAATGCCTCACTTACTTTGCCTAAGCCTATCTTTTCTCTATGCCAGGCAACAAGTCACACCATCACCCAAGGCCTAATTGTCACCGTCATTATAAGTACTGAAACTTACACTTCTAGACCTCCAAAGAATTCACATCTCCACTACTCTGCAGAAAGTTAACTCTTTCTAGTCAAAGGTCACTGAAGCCTTAAGTGTTCCTGCCCATTGTAAACATCAGTGCACTGTTCCATCCTACAAAGTATCTTGTATTATATGTAAAATAACTGAACATATTCATCTGAGACAGATAAGATACTCAATAAAAGGAACATTAAGTACCTTTATGTTTGCTAGGTGACAAAAAAAAAGGAGGTACAACGGTAAGCATCATACCCATCAATTCTGTCATCTCAACACCCAACCCACAAATGTATTTAACAGTTCAAACACACAAGTAATAAGGGTGTACCTTTATTTTAACACGTGCACTGCACTGATGCGGTAGATACAATGCCAGCAGTCGTTCTCTTTGCAAACTACCATCAATCAAGTTTTTAAAGACTTAAATTACATTTCTAGTTGGACGCAGCATTTAGTGCAAAGAATTAAAATAACCCTAATGTTAACCATAGCTTGGGAACTTTCTGCGTACATAGTGCAGCAGTCATAGCTATTTCCCAACTGGCCTTAAACATGGAAAACTGATTAGCTATAGCAGTCTGCGTTTGAAAATTCTAACACAAAGAGGCTCATTGTGGTTTTTAATAAAATCTACACTACAGCAACAAATAAATAAAGACTGACAGTGTGTATATATTTGCTCAGAATCAATTCAGCAACTTAAAAAATATAAAGATAATATTCAGTGTTTGCCGAGTTGATTTGTACTGCATCTATCATTTAAAAAAAACCTACATTAAAAAAAGTTTAAAGAAAAAAAGAAATTCCTCCAAATCTCTTTATACTGGATCAGTTGAAAAGGAAAGACTTGCAAGCACTGCTGCCTCTTGCCTACCAATATGTAATTCAGGTCCCCGGTCATTCCAGGAACCAATTACAGAACATCCCTGCTCACCCAAAACACCTCTGTGCTCAGGCAGCTTTATGCAGCGATGCTTAAGAAAAGTACTAGCCTTGGTACAACAAGCACATTACATCACAGAAGCATCTTCCAGTTCACGAGTTTTTGCTAAAAAGAACCATCCCCACTCCTTGAGACCAATTTCTACATCTATCAATCAACCTCACTCAGGAACGCATGTGCCATAAACCCTGTCCCAGTGAATGCCCGTGTGCTTAATTTCACCTACATGAGTAATCACACTAGGAAATCAATAGGAATATTCATGCTAGCAAAGTAAAAGATACACTTAACTGTTTATAGGATATCTGCATTCATTTGCAGCTATACAATATACCGATTGCAGCCCTGTATCAGAAATGAAGGGTCACTACTAGGTCATAGGCAATAACATCAAGGTATTTTCTGGGAGGCTCTGCTCTTGGAGTATTTAGGGATTCACAAGCTCCAGGCCATGGAAAAAACTGCGTGGCATGTATGTTACAGAATTAACATTAACTGCAAAAGTCTGAAACAATGACTAAAGAATATTTCTATTGGGTCTCCAAACTGAAAGCATTTTAACAGCACAACTGTACAATACAAAAATAATTAGGTATCAAAATGAAAAGCAACTTATTGCAAGTTTTCCAGCGTCACTCTGGAACGACACAGGTTACTCAGATTCCATGAACAGTTTATGTATGTGGGATGCAGTAAAATTCTATTTTGTGCACGATTTAAGAATACAAATGTCAGGAGTGCTGTTTTTCATTCATTGGTTTTGTTTTCATTATCTTGGGGAAGGGGCGGGGGGGAAAGGGAGAAGTTATCTTTCTCCAATAAAAATAAGAAAATGTTGATACTACTTGAAGGAAAAACACATCATTACAGTTCAGGATTTGACTGTTTAGGAAAATAGTGCCCTTTTTATTCTGTCTTGGAAATGCACAGAATGGTTATAGCCTTCCTACCTCCTTTCAATTGGTGGGATCTTTTAAACACTGAAAGCAAAGTTTCTGTCAGTACAAAGCACATTGTTACAAAAATATAACTTTTCAGACAAAAGGAGAAACAGTTAAAGCAAAAAGCTTATCTTTCAGAACAAAGCTACAGCACAACCTATAGCTTCCACCAAGTTTTACAGTGCAAGTGAATCTAATTCAGCAACAGCCCCACAAAACATGGTCAATCTGGGGCCATACGACCAGGACTTACCCTGCTGAAGTAAGCATTCTTGCCTGAAAGTATTCAATACTGGTGCACATGAATCTAGATCACACCCACATTTCTTTGCCCTCTAAAGTGACTGTTTCTTCCCCAAGAACCTTGTGCTTCCCCTAAAGCTGAGGGGTGAACGCCCACAAAAACCTCATTACACTCAATTTCTTGCACTGTGGTGGGATGGAAAACCGGCTTTAATTTTCATGCTGATAAAGTTCGAAGTGCCTCTATAACCTACTGTCAAATCCATACCAAAATCCAAATAATCAATGCAGCAGATAAAAAATTCCACAAGGTGAAAGGTTAAAGATGCCTCTCCTGCAGAAGAGATTACAGCAATCATGAATGAAACTAGAGTAAATAAAATTCAAGACTTGCTTTTTTTTTTCCTCTTTGCAATGAAGTATTTAGGGTATCCTTTTAAAAGATTTTTTCTTTTTTTTCAGTTATGCCTTTCTCTATATGGAAGCACTGTGGTTTTCATTTATAAAAACAAACAAAAACCATTCCATCCTTAAAAAGCACCATACATAAAGAAATTTGGTGGAAAACAAAGAAAAACCCAAAACAAACTCCATGGACAACACTTGAGGGATGAAATGCTAAAGATGTCTTTTTTAATCAATCAGCGTGTGAAGATCTACAAAAAAATAAAAAGGATCACATTCTAAAGGTTCAGTGCATTCAGCAGCTATATAGTTTTGCCGCTAATTCATCTTTAAGTTGACTTTCAAAAATAACACCCTAGCTCATCAAAATATACATTTTCCATTTGCTTTTAAATTAAAATAATAATAAAAACATTTAAAGAATTCACAATCAATAGCATGACTAAGTTTCAGGATCATCTACAGCGTATAATTTAAAGGTTCAAGATGTCAATATGCAGCACGTAGCAGGCCTATATGCTCCATGCAGCATGTACATTTCGGATAATCTCAAATGATCTTGATGTTCAGGTGTCAGTTTGTTTCTTCCAAATAGTGTAGAACACCCATCTGAAGAAAATAAGCAGTTAAGGAACAAAAACCCACCAAGGTTTGCAATATACAGGTAAAATGGAAGTAGGTCTTTTCACTTACATTTTGATTATGAAAACTTCTGGCAGCTCATGAAGGTGAAATAGGTAAAAATCTCAAAAGCTAAATCTCCCTGCATCCTCCTTTTGCTTTGCAGTTTAAAAGTGCATCCCACTTCCACCGAAATCGAAACCTTTTGCAACTCCATGCTTTTTAATGCCTGCTGCAGACTTTCAGGTGGTGCATTTCTTTGCATTACAACCACTGAACAAACTACAGAAGTACTTCGGGAAGAGTGATCAAAACTTCAGTCAAGTGCACCAAACTGGGATCCCTCTTGCCCATTTTCTCATTTGTAAAGTAGCAAGCTTGCCAGAGAGAAACGTCCAACTACTTAATTTGTGAGTCCCTAATGTAGATAAAATTAGACACAGAATTAATACCGAGGTGTTCAGTAACTGAACATCAGGTGTCCAGGTATCTCACTGGGCAAAGATTTAAATGTCTACCTCCTCTGAAATACCTCAACAGGGGCTCTGCTGAATTCTCGCTTAACAGATGCGTCTGAATTTTGCTTAAGCTTTTCTCTAAAAGGCTTCTGCGGCGTTTGCCTTAGGTACCTAAACACTTCTCAGAAAGCAGACCTTTATGTCACTCAGACTGAGCTAGAAGCAAACACTGGCAGCTGTACTGGTGCTCTTTTTCCTACTCCTTTGAGAGGATATGGATCCAGCACAGTCACACAGAAGCTATGTCCAAACCAGTTCTCTAAGGTACTCCTGACAGGACAGACAACTTGTCCTCAGCAGTTCTCTTGCCCTGCTGGGCACGTAAGAGAGATCAGTGTTACGTAATTCCACCTGCTTCTGGAGATATGAACATCACCTTTTTTCAGAGCTACAGCAACAGCTGCAGAATAAGGCATAGATATCTGGGATTTGTAACTTTTGTTCTTGAGATTGAGCCAAAGGTCCCTATTTAGCCAGGCCAGCCCCTTATCCCGCCTACTTGTTTTTCGGCACACAAGGACAGCCTGCGCCTGTGCCTTTAAGACTTCTCTTGAAAAGATAATGATATAAAAATATATAGATACACTATATAACTTTATATATCTTTAGCATACATAAGATAAAGGTATATGCTCTTCTGTTTACCCAGCAAGGGCACACATGCTCCAGACGGGAGCCTCCACGTTCACCACAAGGTCCTGATGGAGACCTCAGAGACATATGCTTTCCTTCAAACAGCGGGCTGGATTTTATGTCAACAGTTACTTGAATTTTAGACAACCCTGACAGCAACACTGGTAAACATCAGAATTGCAAGTAACAGTTACACACAACAACAATTCTCAAAGTAGGCAGAAAAAGAAGTACCAATAAGAAGTGATAAGCCAATTTAGCATTTTGGCTGCTTTCAGGTACTCATGCAGGTATCTTTCGGTCAGACTATGAAAATAAACATTTGCCTCAAAGAAAAGATTTCAATGGCACAACATGTTTCAGGCACTTAAATGAATGTCACAAGTATGTCACATTCTTATACATTCAACAGAATTCTAATTTTGATTACTTATCACAATTCTACTGCAAATCTCTGTCATCTCTGCAACAACATTTAGGTATAACCTTCCATTCAGATACATATTCCTACTTGGAACTCAAAGTCTCAAGAAAGGTGATAACCTGGAATGAAAGTAAAAGACTACCAGAAATCCAAGGCCAAATTAGGGTACTTACTTTGGGATATTCTCAAGTCATCAAAATGACTTCTTTAACATTCCTGTACCTACAACATTACATCATTGTTAACTCATTCAGAAAAAGCAAACCTAAAAAGCTTGTCCCATTTCTCTAAGAATTGTTTCACTTTCAAGCTCTGTTATACCCATTTAATGGCTAGTTTTAGTAAGTTTATAGCTAAAAATATTTCAACTCTGCTAGCTTACTTGAAAAAAAATACATTCAACAGTTTCTAAGGAATGAAGTAGCATTTCCTACTCAATTGATTTAGAAATATTTTGCATACTTCCAAATAACCAATGCAACTAGTATTTAGAAGACTTTCTGAGAATGCATACTTCATTCAAATCACGTTGCAGAAAGGCCTGGCAGTTTTAAGGGCAAAAGTATCCAATTTCTCAGAAAGTGTAAGCCACAAGGGCACGTCTCATCATATCCTCTTTCACTCTTTTTTTTGTCTTGAAAATATTAAGATCAATTCTGAGTGTCACTGGAGAGCTGACAATGAGAAGCAGGAAGAGCTTGTTACAGTCAGTATGGAGTTCAGAACAGCCGGCTACAGCACTGAACAGTATCAAGATTAGAGACAGAGAAGGGAGACACAACGAACAAACATAACAGAAGGAAAGGCTGTGGCAGAGTTTTACACATCTAATGCATCATGAAAAAGCAGACCCTGAAAAAATTTCTCCTGTCAAGAGAGGGACAGACACAGCAGGCATTACGTTGCCTAAACATTTCCTGGGAGATCACACAGAAGTGGTAAATGCTTAAGGCAAATGCAGCCAGTGTATTTGATCCTATAGCAGATCAAAATGCCCCTCTAGAACTAATGGCTTCAAGCCAAAGCTTCTAGCTTCTTGTATAACTTTCCTGCCACCCACAAAATGGACAGAATTCTGAAGGAGTGTTTTCAGCAATGGCATGTTGCCAAGAATTGTGTATACCACCCCAATTGGATTTTTTTTTTTCCAGGAATACTAACTAGCAATGATTTCTAGAAATCACTTTTCCCATTAAAAATCCAGTTTGGGCTGTATGTTTGAGAAAAGATCCATCAGAGTATTTAAAGATATGGATCATACTAATCTGTATGCAATTAGTTTGAGGATTTTTTGTGAAAGAAAATGATGATAAAGCCTTGCCAGAATTCCCAGGCAGTACTACCCTCATCATATAGTTTATCCTCTTTCCCATAAACAATGCACCTGGAAACACTCCAAAACATTTACAAAAGCATAGCCTGATCTTGAAAGGTGCCAATCATTTTACCAGCTGTGAATTTATGGCACCTTCAAAAAGTAATTCCTACAATTATCCTCAAAATAAAACTGCAGTAGCTTATTTATTATAAAAAAAGCATTATTAGTGTTTAAATTAGAATTGCCTTCTTGCACTTGAGTTCATTACCTCCAAGCAATCTAGGCTTGCTTGATTTATTAATACACACTCAACTTTTTTTTAAGTCTTTAAGGATACAATTCCATGTAGGAAGGAACACACACAGTTTCTTTCGAGAACTCCACAGGACAATAAAGCCTGCTAAGCTGTTCTTCGTACAGAGTCAAGGCATCAGTCAGATTGATACAGTTTCCCTGAAGAAAAAAAAAAAAGAGAAGTCTAAGTTATTATCAAACAAATACACAAAATTGCAGGTGAATATATACATTTTGACATTAACGCAAGGCTCCCACATACTTCAGAACCAGATACATGCTGTTCTTAATATTTAATATTTACCAGGCAAATACTGAACAGCTTGCCTTCATTCCGCCTACAGCACAAAGCAAACTGTATCTTTTCAAGAAAGGGTAAGTAATGGGGGATTATCTATCTTCCCATTAGCAGAAGCAACCATTGCACTAGGGCTTCCAGTTGAAACAGACCACCATGTGTTGTTTACCTATAATATCTATCCAATAACCATTTTCTTTATGATTGCTTAGATACATTAGTAAACAGTATTACAACATCCAGATTTCCTCAATTATTTTTGCCTAGGTCTTACAATGTTAAAATGCATGGTTTACAAATTACTCAGCTTTTGTTTTCCAGGTACAAGATGCCAAATAAAGATCTATCGAATATGAATGTACTGTTGCTGTGGCACAGCACAGAGACAAAATGCTCTGCGATTGTGGTCGAGGGAGGCATGACGTTAATAGTCCTTGGCATGCTGACAGCCAGGTGAATTGATTTATGGTCTTCCACCTCCACCACAATCATGAGGAGCTTTCAGCTCAACCTATAGCTCCCAAATATGCTGCCACACTACACATTAACAAGTTACATGATGCCGATTAGTCTACCCTGACTACACAGCATGCCCGTTTCTGGCCCTATGTGGGGCAGGATGAGACATCTTCAGGAGATGCGTGTCCCCATCCTTCCCCACTGGTTGGGTTTATTAGCTTATAGTATAAGCAGCATTAACTAGCATTTCGCTGGAGTTATTTTCAACATAAATATCCTCAGCTTTCCCACACATTTTACCACTTCTAGTTGAGGAACAATGAAAAATGTTTACAACAGAAGACAAAAGACAACCAAAAAAAGGGAACTTTCATGTTAATGTATACTCAATTCCTAGTAATCTAGCATACAAGTCGACGTGCCACAAAATGATGGCAAGAGACCCAAGGCACAAAGGTTGCTATTTATCTCAGCTCACAAGAACATTAGTCTAGATGATATGAAGATATGCATTAGACAGAAAAAGATCTAGTTAAAAATAAAAAAAAAATTAAGGGGGAAACAGTCGTTTACTAATACAGCCAGCTGCTTAGTTTCTAGATGACTCTTTCTATTCATGACTGGACAAAAGGCCAAAAGCCTACAAACGTAAGCACTTCCAAGCAGACTACTGCTTTTGATCTTTAAAAGCCTTGAACTTTCCAGGAAAGAGACGTAAACAAGAAAGCCTAAAGCAATAGACTACTACACCTACAGAATGGCAATATCCTCCCTCTGCTCTGAATGACTTCTGGAAGTGTTTGTGTGCGCACACGATTTTGGGTGTTTTTTCAATTACTAAATGAAATACCTTGTCCCTTCCTGCCCTTAGATAACATTACTTGCCATCTGACTGAAAGAATGTAAATGGTGCAAAAGAGCTAGTCCTCATTAAAAACTATCGTTCTCTTACAGTCACAACTTACTCAATATTTTGAGACCTCTAACTTGAAATGAAGGTCAAGTTCTATAGGACCCCAGGGACAAAGAATTTGTTGAACACTTCCAAAATGTCTGCACTACCTGCACACGCACATTGCTCTGCTAACACAGTGTGAAGCTTTTAATTCCAAAACAACAGTCTTCAAGAAAGCTGCATTTTACTGTTTAACTTCTACTTCTTGGTGCTCCCTGATTCTCAAAAAATGGCCTTTAAATAATTAAGTGCACACAGATGCAATTGAAAGTTAATCTTCACAAAGCAAAGAACTATCGTGAGTTTGGCGAACAAATACTATGTGTGCTCTGAAAAACAGATTATTTTGGCAGAGGCCCAAAGAGCAGAGACCTTATTTGAAATCAGTATGTCTAAAAAGCTCCACCTAGATTGCTTTTTATGTAACAACATCAGATGATAACTAGGAACAAAATGTATAATACACATTCTGACTTTGGTATTTAAACTATTGTTTTTCCACTGCTTTTTATTGGTAAGATTTTTTCCACAATGTATTTAAAACATATTTCCAAAGAAGTGAAAAGAGACCTTATCCTACGTTCTTCCTCTGAAAATTTTGCATCATGCTCAAGTTTTCACATGTGGAAAAGAAAACCTCAATTTAAAAATCCTATACACAGCATATTTTAAAGAACTGTATTCCTGAAAGCACTCTTTCAAAAGAAATTGCGTAACACTGGTATTTGATTATAATTTTAATCATATTCCACAAACAAATGTGTAGTTGGTTATTTGGTAAAGGCAGATGTTGTGCTTTATGTTGAATATATGGTATTTGGATTTGGGCATCAGAAGAGGCTTGGAAAAAGGTATGAGATGAATGCTAACTGAGCACAAGTGCACAAAGCACAATGAACAGACTACTGTAGTACTTGTTTAGTAACCTGTTATTATCCAGGGGACTGCAGCAGTTATTTGGCTCAGCCACCCTTTACCAAACATATAATTTTCTTTCAACATGAGACTGAATGCAAAAAGAAAACTAAAAAACAACCTGTGTGCAATTTGAGTCATAAATAGAAAACACTGCTAGGTAATTTATGGAGCCTACCACCATTACGGAGGAAGTTTAATAGGATATGCAATGAGATAAAAGTATGCACAGTTCCCAGCCTGTCACTTCAGTATTTCATCCTTTCTCTCTTCTCCAGCAGACAAATCACTGCAGACAGTGTGGAAATCTAATTACAAGAACAATGAAACATGCCAATAAGCAATTTTAGTTTTTCAAACTCACAGCTCCCAAATCTCCAAATTAAGACCTTATCTAAAGGTTTGCATACCCTACCTGGCTATTCTATTAACCTCTCCTGGTGGAGACTCAACACAGAATTTTTTAGTTCTGGACAGTTGGCATTTTTCTGTAATTATTTGGCTTTACTAAACAAAAAGCTAAGAATAAAAAAAAGATCAAATCTACAAGCATAGAAGAACTTATTTCAATAAAGAAATAAGTTGTTGAAAAATCAGTATTATTAATACTGCCCTGTAAGAAGTGACTGGCTTTATCAGCCTAAACTACAGTTTTGATAACTATGTCAATTGCATTTAGATGTTCTTCTGTCACTAAAATATGACACAGGGAACCAAGCCCAGGATGCAACACAGCAATCTAATAACATGTGTTCATTTTAACTCCCCTAACAAAAATACTGATGTTGTAGAGCAATGTATTTTTGCTTCTTAACTGCAACCACATACTCAAATGAAATTAATACTGAACAGTGTTTAACAAGGCTTAAAGCTGATGACTCACCAATTATACTTTTCCAAGAGAAAATAAGCAAAACCAGACTTTTTTTGCTCCCACACTTTTTAGTCCATTTTCAACATATACAAAAGCCCTACCAAACTCCTCTGCCCACCTCCCTTCCTTGAACTTTGTTTCATGTCTAACAATCTGACAGGTAAGAAATGGGGGAATGCTGAATATTTTGTTCTTAACAAGCATATCTCTGACATCAAAGTATCTGAGGTGGTTTTCAACTTTTGAGATTAACCAATCTGTGTGCACAGGATGTTAAGTTTAAGACTGATGATCCCCGAATTGTTTCACAGTCTTTCAGTGCTTCCATGCACTTCAACAGCTCATGCCTGTCCCCCAACACCAACTCTTCCAGGCTTTCATAAGGCATATATTCTGTGGTACCAATGCGTTTGTTTTCAGGTTTCTACAGCACAATGCTCAACAATTTGAACTATAAATACAGTTTCAGGCAGATAAAAAAATCAGTCTTTAAAATAAGTAGTAAAGTAGAATTTGTGTAAGTTAAACCTGTGAGTTCCAGTTATTTTTACCCAGCTATAAAGGGCATTTGTCAATCAACTGGTTATAATAACTTAATTTAGGCCACTATGCCTCCTCCAACCTTAGAAAGTAAATCAGTGGCTTGAAAGCAGATCGAAGTCCCCTTCCCTACTTGCCCACTTCTTACATGCATTATTCTTACACCTCTTACCTTACATATCATTGTTACAGGACATCCTTGTCTGTGACAGTATACTAGGGAAGTTTCATTTTTATTTTTAGATTAGCACGTTTTCCTATATTTATTTTGTAATAAGCACAGGAGTTGAACATAGGCAAGGTTTTTTGTTTGGGTTTTTTTTTTCTTTCCTCACCTCAGAGTGACTAAGCAGCAAGGAGATATGTAGAGCATGAAAGACCTAGCTTCAAAGCTAGGTTTGAGTTTGGAGTGACAGGGATAGCTTTTAAGGAGATAGAGGCAAACCTGACTGAAGGTATCTCCACTGACTAAATGATCAATTAATTTAAAACTGAGCTCTCAGTAACAAAAGGAAACAAAAGGTCTATTTCTTAAAGACTCTCAGGCTGCTAAGAAATCATACAGGGGCATGCAGCCATTCCTCCCACCTCCTTTCTCATTGCAGCCAAGGAGAACCTTGCTCTCTTTGGAAGTGCTAATTAGAAAACCCACACAGCAGCCAAAAAAAGGAGTGTAACTATGGAGCAACTGGTGGTCTGGACATTTAGAGGGCAAGGCCATGCTGTATTATTAAGAGAGTGGTCAGGAAGCAACAGCTTGGTCAAGGGCTGTGTGTGTGGCAGATGTCTGATCCCCTGCACCAGTGGTTAGCACTGTTTCCTGGAATGCAAACCCATGAGTAGCCTGTTTCTATCCTGCCAGGGTTGAATGACCCAGACTAGGAAGGAACAAATTCCTGTTCAGAGGTATTTTTAAAGGTTCCACTTCATAAACAGGCTGAAAATGATAGCTTGCTCAACCTCAAAGGATTAGATCAACAAAGCAAAAACTTAGCACAGAAAAGGGCATTTTCATAGTTACGTGTAATCCACTGCAACACAGAGGCAACCTCGCAAGCAGTGTCTGCATCTTGCAGAGTAGTTTCACAGCTGTTGGGACAAGTTGCATGTGCCACATGGAAGGCACAGGATAGTAATGGTTCAGGAAGACCCCCACAAATATATCACACTAGTATCTACAAGTATACACATTTCACTGAAGCTGAAAAAAAAAAAATCACTTTAGTGGAGTATCTAAAAATCATACTGGCTTTTAGGAAGTCCAACACTATGAAAACACTTAGCACGTTCTGAAACAAGTCACTGAGTCACTGGGGAGGTCCATTAGAGATGAAACCAGATCTCAGTATATGCCAAGTTCTTACATCCTCACTGACTCCCACTTCTATCCCCTGTGATAGTTGGGAACCTGTACCTATAACCAGCTCCCCCTGCAGAAGGCAACATTGAGCACCTCACAGACCCAGGACCCAGATTACATCACTACACACTTCAAAGCACCAGTTTCAGAACAGGAATATAGCAAGCCATACGACCTTTAAGCATCAGAGTAGCGAGATCATGTTCAACAGTAAGTTTTTGCAAACAAGCCTCAAGTCTTAAACATACAGACAGGGTGGTAAATTCTGCAAGCTAAGGGCGGGCAGAGAAGCTCAGCTCGCCTTGTCAAGGTCCTATGTAGGCTGCAAGACTCTCAGTACAGACCACGCAGCTAAGAAAGTAAGCAAATGAAAAGCAAGGCTGCTATTCAGTCAATAGTTTTTGTTCTTAGTGATTACTACTTATGGATGTGTAGAGCACGCATGGATATGTTTTTCCACCCAACATACTTCAGCACAGACTTGCAGCAGCAGAGAATGAGCTCTATAAACTGCCCTTTCTATCTTTCCAGTATTGGAACAAGCGAAGAGTCCCTCCATCCTAAAACCAGCCACATATGTTCTCGCATCTCTTAGGAATACAAATAAATAGTCCAAAAAGCCAGGCAGAATCCCTCTATAAATGTTGATAAACTGCTATGCAATATTAGTTATCAGTCTCCACCTAGTGGTGAAAGGATATTCTGCATTAGCCTTTGGAGACTGCTTTGAGGATCAGCACGGCATCCTGAGGGAACAGCCAGGTGTGTTAGAGAAGCATGCCAAAAATAATTCTTATAATCTCAAATTATAAGCATACATAGATCAATTATACTTACCTAGAAAAAAAAGTAGTTTTTATCTAATTTCTATCAGAATGTATCATATACTCCTGTATTTCATAGCTGGTTACCAAACAGACGAAAACACTAATCATGCTTTGCTTAGATAGAAACACCTAGCCAAAAACACCCGCCACACCTCTGCTTTTAAATCTTACTTTGCCTTTATACAGTCGACTGTGGCTTTTGCCAAAGTTTTAAAAAAAGAAAAAAGTTTCCTTGATCTTCTCCATACTATGTAACTTCTTGCTATAACTGTTGGTTTCAGAGCTCAGCTCTGACACGCTCCTAGAATTACTAGAATAGCTCTCACGATTTTTAGCTGGCTTTGCATCAGAACTTAGAATCATAGAATCATTAGAGTTGGAAGTGAACTTAAAGATCATCATCACCTCCCACTAGAGCAGGTTGCTCAAAGCCCCATCTGGCCTGCTCCTGAACGCTTCCAGGGATGGGGCATCCACAGCTTCTCCGGGCAACCTGTTCCAGTGTCTCACCACCCTCACAGTAAAGAATTTCTTTTTTGTACCTAATCGAAATCTCCCCTCTTTCAATTTAAAACCATTACCCCTCATCCTACCTCTACTCTCCCTGACAAAGAGTCCCCCCGCAACCTGCTGGCCAGGCTTCTTTTGATGCAGCCCAGGATGCAGTTGGTTTTCTGGGCTGCCAGAGTGCACTGCTGGCTCATGTTGAGCTTCTCATCCACCATCACTCCCAATTTCTCATTGCCTGGCTGCTTATGGCAAGATCTCAAGTACAGCCAGGCACACAGGTCTGGGAAAGAAAACCCATGCATGGCATGTCCCACTTGAGTAAGAAGTATCATTACCAAAACTGAAAATAATTTATGACCTGTAAATGCTGAATGCTACAAGCATGAATGCCTGGGGAGGGGTGGGAAATACTACTGACAAGCACAAATACTGTTTTAGCTGTACAAAAATGTTTTAGCTGTACAAAAACTTGTCTGATTCATGTTCATGAGGTAAGCTGCAAACAGAAGTCATCCCACAAGAAAATGTGGTTTCATAGTAACACATCGGCAGATAGGTCAGTGGAACTTAACTTTCTGCTCTCTGCTCGACATTAGTTCACTTCTACCTACATCAGCATTTGTTGCTCTTTTAAGCATTCTCAGGAAGAGCTCCTGTTCTGAAACAACTTGAGGAAATGCATATAAACACGTAACAGGTAACTGCACATTGTTTGTATATGAGCACTTCTCCGCTCTTGAGTCAGGGTGCGTGCCCCATTCTTAATGCACTTCAGTCTTCACTGAAATAAAGGCTATCAGTCAAAGGAAGCTACATACCATCAGCACATTTTCTCAAAATTTTTCTGTTGGTAATGCACATACCATCCTAAAAAAACACTAGCTGCATTAAGGCCTGCAAGATCTAATTAAAAAAAAAATCATACTAGCCTCCCAATATTCTTTGGGAAACCCATCAACTGTGCAGCACCAGACAAGACTCACAGCCAATGACAAAATGGATGGTGCCATCGCTGTAATCTCCTGTAGATAACAAAGGCGGCATCATGCTATCTGCACAATGCAATTACATAAAAAACAGATATTTCTGTGCACTGAAGCTTTGATGAACTCAGATTTTAAGTCAATTAATCAAAACAACCCATTATGTAACTAGACAGATATTAGGAGCATTTTTTTCTAGTTAATGCACATGAAATTATTTTAAACTTTAACAACTAAGAGACAGGAAAAAACTCTGAAAATTCAGAGCTATATCAGAGTGCCACAGCAGCAGTCTTCATTCTCAATTAGGCTGCAAGCAGTAAACAGAACCCCACAGGAAAGTAACCGGAATGGGAGCAAAGGTTATGCTGCAGTCTAAGGAGAATGACTATTTTCTTTTAGTACTGCATGGCCTGCTGTTATTATTTGTATTGCTTCCAGGTTATCAACCTACTAGCAATTGCTTTTATTTCCAGAACATCCCTAACAATTTTAAAGGCTGTTTTTCAGCCAGCGCTTCTTATTCTGGAGTGCTGCAGCTATGTAGCTCTAGACCCTGCCTGCTGACAGCAGTCCTAAACAATACTTATAGCAGTTTGCTCCTAATAATAACAGAAAGGTGCAGTGTGCTATTGTAAAACACCTCAAAGTCAATTCACATGCTGAAGAGAACATTTCCCAAAACATGAGCAGAGCTCAATGAAGAGGTGATAAGCATTTCCATTTATTTTTCCCCAACAGTGGCATCTAGAGAACCAGAGAGCAATACAATATGTGAAAAGCTGGCATTCTGTGAACAGAATTTCACTTTTGGGTAAGACAGGTCTTGAACACAGAAATAAATTACATTCCAACAAGACGCAAAAGGTAACCTGTGCTAGGACAGGCTACAAACTACAGAGAACAGAAGTTTTGAATGTTAGCAGAGCATAATGCCAAGGCAGAAGCAGCAACTATAGCTGCTGTCTAGTAGCCAGCAGGACAACAACCCTTTTGCAGCTTATTTCCTATGAGACATTTCCTCAGCAAAGGTCAGGATCTAACAAATAGGTGGACATCCCCCGAGTTGCTTTGCTTGTTGATAATTTAACAAATTTTGTTTTCAAGAACCAAAACACTTCAAGAAAGCCCAGGCTGGTGGACACACAAGAGTCCTGGATTTTAAAAAACACTTTTAAAAACTGCCTTAAAGGTAATTCCTTCAGTGAGAGAAGTACAGCCTGCTACTGTACAGTTGGAGCAAAATTAACTTAAATTTTCAGTGTTAATGTGCAAAGCTAAAACCCCCTGGCATTTAACAGCTAACACATCAGAGCATTCACAACCACTTATGATAACCCAGTGTGTGACTAAGCCCAGCTACCAAAGTCAGTAGTTGTTACGTCTAAACTTCTGTCCATAGTCTAACTCAATCCTTTGACTATCCAGCTTCAATTAGTTTAATTCAAAACCTAGTTTAAAGATAGTTATAGACAGACGATTTTATTTAAAGCATCCCTATGAATCTGTTCCTCCTATGATCAGATTACTGAATTTTCTGGAGGGGTTTTTGTTTGTTTATGTTTTCAAGTTAGGCTCATTTGGGAAGTGCTACAAGGACCATCAAATAGGCCGGGTAGCATATCAGCAGATAGATCAAAAGTTTTGATAACAATTTGCCTCAATAGTAATTTTCCTTTTTTAAACATCCTTGGGAAGACCAAGTTGCCAGAATATATTGCTTCTATACTACAGCCCTTTCACTGGCTATCAGCCACAAACCCAAGTTCAAGCCACGTAAATTTTGTTTCTTTCATTCTTCCACTTTCTTGCTTGGGGGCTGTGAAACTGATATTGCAGTTTCACAATGACTTAAACCCACCAGGTCTAGTTCAGTACTTCTGTCCTTTCTTCTTGTGCAAGCAGAGATGTTGGTGAGCACTTATCCCTTCCTATCAGGACAAGATAGGCAGTAGGACTGCACCAGTAGCAACCTCTGCTGGTTTCAGCTGACACAGAACCACCACACCACCCCCCGTACCCTAGCAGCAGCACAGTCACCACTCCAGCTTTCAGCATAAGCATCTTCTAATAATGACAGATTTTGGCAGATACCTGTCCTCAGACATACATTTACATATGTTCTAATAAAGTGGGCTAGTCCCACTGTATATGTTACACGTATGACAACTGCAACACAAATGCTTGTTCTGTCCAAAAGGTGTACTGTCCTTTCAATATCAACATCGTAAATATTTCCACTATTAACAGAACAGAAAAGCCATTACAATTCCTGTGATACAACCCTTATTTTACATTTCAATCATGAGATAATTTAAAGATATTTTAAAAGATAGCAGCACATTGAAGTTGCCAAAAACATCATCCTTAGAGTTTGCCATTTCTGTATAAACCTGTCCAATTTCGCAGTAAACTAGTTCCTTTACACACCTCAGAATCTATGCTTATAGGAACAGAGTTCAAATATGTGGTTTTAGCTAGATCATTTCAGATCTTAAGAAGGTTATTTCAAAATGCTGTACATGGATGCTCCACTCAGACTAGTTAAAGTATGGGCACAACAAAAATACAACCTCAGAGACTCGTACTTCACTCAATCCTCTGCTGGGTCTTGTCACGTTTTTGTACACAGCTTTGTGGCATTCTGAATGCAGAACTACATACAAATCATTCTGAATTCAGAACTACATATGTATCTTCAGATGAAAGCTATACTACCATTACATTATCCATAAGGTGGCTATAGAGTAACAAGGATACAAATCTTAAGTTACTTACATTTAAAGACTTGCATTAAAAACTTCATACAAAGACAAAAATCTTATTTATCACTACAGGAAATACTTCACAAAATGCTAGGCATCGACAGACATAGGCAAACATTCAAAATCCATTTTGCAGAAGCCAGACTAGTAACTTGCATTAGTATTGGACAGGAAGCAAAGAAAAAACATCTACTCCCAAATGACTAATTTTCTCACCCCATTGCATCTATGTCAAATTATTACACCTTTATGGATGACAAATTTTTACGTCTTGTACTCTACATTAGCTTAAAAACCATGTATCTGTTTACAAAGTACATCTGGCTTTTCCAAGAACTGCTTACAGCTGAAATATTCTGGAGTATGCCTAGCTGATTCTTGAAATTATGCTTTTAAATTCCAAGATACAGGCTCTACAAATTCAGCTGAAATATGAAAAAAGACAAGTCAGTTAGCAAAGCCCAAAACTTATGTGAAAAACATCTCTAAGGTGTCATCAAAAGGAAAAAACCAGCTTGCCAGTAAACCTTGAGAAAGGAAGGCTTAGGGGAGACCTTATCACCATGTTCCACTATTTAAAGGGTGGCTACAAACTAGATGAAGACTGCATTTTCACAAGGAGTCACATGGAAGTGACATGGGGCAATAGGTACAAGTTACTCCTGGGGGAGACTCTGAACAGACACAAGAGGAAAATTTTGCACTATTAAAACAATCAGCCGTAACGTCTCCAGGGAAGTGGTGGATTCCCCAGCATTGGATACTTAAGATTCAGTTGGACAAGGTGCTGGGCCATCTTGTCTAGATTGTGCTTTTGCCTACAGAACTTGGGACTAGATGATCCTTGAGGTCTCTTCCAACTTGGTATTCTATGATTACAGTAAATTTTTTAGTTAGTTGGTTTGGTTGTATCACCTCAGGTTTTTTTAATAATCTGAAAATGCAGATTGCAATACATACACAGCAATACTATTTCACATACAGATATCATACCTGTGTGAAGTATTTTCCATCTTGTTTCAGGACTTTCATTGAGAGGTCAAGAATCAAGCGCAGAAATTCCCACGTGGAATCTGAATATAGAATATGATTTAAAAACAGAATACCACATTACCAGCTTGGTCACTATTGCATATTGACTTGCAACACATCTATTGTTTAAAAAAAAAAAAAATAAATCAAACAAACAACAAAAAAACAGTAAAAAAATCCACACAACCCATACACAATGGTAATGATTGTGGGAAGTATCTGTTTTTCTTCACAGTAATTTTCCAGATGTTTCCAAGAAATTACGCAGTAAGGATGAATTTACTGGAGTGTGAACTCCCTGACTACTTTCTCAAGAATTACATGAGTTCATATTATCCTGGAATAAGAATACAGTTTTTTTAAAGTCCTAGCACTTGCTAAATTTCATTTGCTAATGTTCAATAACAGATTGTGTTGCCACCATTCTTTGCCTCTCAATTTTCCTATTAAGAAGGCAATAATCAAAGTATTTTTTGTTACAAACTGCCAACTATTATGCAGCAGAGGGGTAAAAACATGGAAAATCCTCAGAAGTTTAGGAAATAAATTAGAAGATTAACCTTCTTCTGGAGATGTGGAGATTGGAACAGCCGTCAGATCATTAATTACATAATCAAACATCCTTCCTTCTTTGGCATACCTCTTCAGTACGGGAATACAGTCTTCAATTAGGACCTGTAAGAATGAAATACTGTAGCTAGTTCAAAATACCCTAAAACTGATCAAGGAAAAGGAACAAATGCAGGAATTCAGAGGAGGGAGAAAGTACAAAATTAAATGTGTGTTGAAAATGGAGCCTAAATTAAACTTTTTACATTATATAATAAGGATGAACAGTTGTAGAAGTTACTACAGTGACAACATAGGCACTACAGGATTGAATTTCCTAGCTCTGTCACTGACTGCTTGGTGACCACTGTTCTTCCTACCAAACAGTTAACAACAGTTAACAGTCCTCCCACATACAAATAAAATGAGGTATTTTGTACGAAGGGCCACTGACTCACGCAAAGTAGCATGTGGCTGTTCTGTCCACTTTTTGCATGCTTTTTTTTAAGTTCACACCTGCAGTCTAGTACCTGTGAGAGCCTTAAGGAGGAATAATGAAAACAGAAATATTTCAGTGAAGATGTCAGATTACACCTGGGCTAGTTTGTAAGATCTGTCAGATGCAGCATATAAATACCTTAACTGCAAGGATGCATGAATTTTTAATTTTTATTTTATTTCATTTTTAACACACTAGTCTGTGTAAGAGTTTTTGCCTGCAAATTACAAATAATTTTAAGAAAGTGTATTACAAATCCAGATACTTACACTGTACAGAACTGCTAACTTAATAGTTTTAAGATGGGGAGTTAAATATTTTGACACTAATGTATACTTTCAACAAATTTCACTGCTAGCTATTAAAATTTACAGTGTCATGAAAAAGGAAAAATTCTTTCTGAAAATTAAGAATCAGAAGACTTTTCCCTAAAACATTGCCATAGCAGTCTTCCAGGCTAGTATAACTGTATTATTAATTGTAATGAAAGACAAAGAATTACCTGGTAGCACTCTCCTTTCAGATTGTCTAAGACATCTCCACATGTTTTACGCATGTATTTTTTACACCCGTCGATCACCATTTGGTCAATGTTTGAAGCTGGTTAAGGCATTCTACGTTCCAGAATACAGGTAGTAGTTTCTATTTCTTCAGGAAAAAATTTTCAGCAAGGTGACATTCACAAAGGAACAGTAAGATGTGTCTCTTGGGATACATATTACAGTAACCAACCTTACGTGTTTGCCTCCAGATTCAGCCAGAGGTTTAGGAAGTGCTTATTTTTGTTTTAAAACAGTCTTTCCGGTACCTTAGGTAACCATGAACAACAGGATGGTGCATTTAAAAACCCCGTAAAGCTGAACTAGGTTAAAACTATAACCTACACTTTTAAATCAATTATTTTTTGTTTTAGCAAGGGAATCCCAAATCCTAGGACAATCAGCATTTCATATGGCAAACTGGTTAATATTACAAACTATATGAACTAGAAAATATTGAAAACTTGATTTGTATCAGTATTTTTAAGATGGGACAAGAGCTGGGTCATTCTGCCACCAACACAATTCACCAAGTCTTGATATTGCCTATTGATTAAACTTTTTTGGTTCTGTTTATTTTCTTAACATAAACAGAAGAACCCAAGAAGGCAGAACTCTTCCGAAACTGCAGACTTGACAGACCTGTCATACATTCTCGGAGAAGATCAGTCTCATGACAGAAATGCTCCTTTCCAGTTTTACGTAAAAGGCTATTCAAGAGTGATAGTATGGATTTGAAACTTGAAAGCATGTGCTACATAATGATGCACAAATGTGTAGGCACTGGGTCTCTCTAAGCTGACAAAGAAATTTTCATTTTAGACCCTATCTCTTCACTTCACACAAATCAGAACCTGACAGTTAACTGTGCTCAATGCTAGGACATCAGCAGAAAACACAGACTGAAAAATATTGAAACAAATGTCATTTGTCAAAGGATATCTCTACCATAGTAACCATCTTTGGCTTCAGTTTAACTATCTCATATAGTATACCTCCATCACCACCTCCTAGGATTAGCACTTCTTTCCCAGTGTAGTCTTCCTTTCCACTGCCCATTATGGCTTGGGTATACGCCAGGTCACTCTCTGCCAGATCTGAATGGAAGGAAGAAAAAAAGTTGGACAGAAACATTACATCTTTTATTCTTCTCATTAATTGGTATTAGTTTGGTATTAACACAAAGGTGGTATAATACAGACCAAAGCAAGAGCATGTACAGAAAGAACCTAGCTCTCAGACAGTCCAGGTAACAGGAGGTTGGTGATTTACCAAAGCTAATGAGATCCTCTTCAGAATCCCATACAGGATTCCTCTAGTTCCCAATGCAAACCCAGCAATGGCTACCTCAGCATTTACCAACTACGATGAGCCAAGAGAAGCCAAGTTCTAGTGCGAAACAGTTAGGACTTGAGGTCCATACTTGATACTTCAATGGGTTTTCACTTCAGACTAGTGCTGCAACAGATAAATCAGGAGGTTTTTGAAAGCACACTTTGGGCTCCAACTAAAAAGAGCAACTTAGATGCACCCCAGTGGATCACTGGACAGAAGTCTAAGTATGACCATTAATACCTAACTGCTGTAGGGCCCTGAAGGGGTCCTTCTGCTGACTTGTTCACCAAAGCAGGCAGTAACGTTCCTAAGCTGTAGTAACAAATCTGATATACAAGGGCACAGCTTTGTGCAGCAGTGCATCATGGCACATTCTATCATTCCAATGGGCAATCAGCACTTCACTTCAAGTGCACAATAATAAAGTGACATAAACCAGTATTTTAAAATCCCATGACAGGTAAAAAGGTAATGGCATACTTTTGTTTATACAAGGCATGTTGTGATGACATTCCAACAAAATCTCACATCCATATGAAACTCTGAAGAAAAATTCTGGCTAGAAGTGTTGAATGCCTAATTTGGTGATTTCAAATACAATTGTAACTGAATTAGAAAATAACTTGCTCATGAATTCACTAACAGCACTTTTCAGCTGCCATCTGCACAGAAGTCCCCCTGACAGTTGCAGAAAGCTAACTCAATGGTTAGAGGCATTTCTGGTGATTTCAAAAAGCTATAGTCAAATTTCTTAATTACTCTGCCATTAGACCAAAATTAGGTATTCTATCCCTAGACAGCAACAGCTCTCCATTTACCCCAGTCAGTACTTTTTAGCAGAAATACTGAGAGATTTACAAAGCACACTCCTTGATGTCTAGATTTTCTAGCAAACAGCCTTCTTACCCAGCTTGAAAGAACAGTATCCCATCTTCTCCCAAATTCACTTTTCAAAAATATGAAAGATCAGCAGTCACAGAGTACCATGTATTAGGACCCTCCCATAAAGGTTGGGTCACGCAATGTAAGAGTTCAACTGAGCATTTTGAAGATGACAGTCAAAACATGATCACCAACAAAGCAACTAAATGGGTTAAGCTACAGCTGTTCTGTATCTCACTAAGCAGGCGATTCCCTTACGGGACCTCAAGGGAGCAGCAGGATTATCCACAAACACACCAGCTCCTACTTCTTCATATTTCTTTAGAATTCCACTGTGTTTTGAAGACTGACAAAGTAGCATGTTTTACTGTCAAAGAGAAGCCCTCAAGAGGTTGGACTTATAAGAAATGCGTAAAAGCTCATACAAAAGAAAGGGCTAGAATAAGCTCTGCTAGGGAAGGCTCTGACCAGTTTAGGTACTCTAGATTTTACATTTGCCAGCCTTTCTGATTAGAATACTTTATATACAGGAACAGATATGAGTACATGCATATATGTAGCTTCCTGCATCAGAACCATGACCCTTAGTAATCTACTAAAACTACCATAGCAAGACAGAAAACACCACTTGCTACAATTTCACACAAAAGATCCTCTAATGAGATGATACTTACTAACATCCCCACTGAGGATAAGAATATTCCCGAACTGTTTTGAATGCAAAATTTTAATATTCTGAAAAGGTGAATCTTCATCATAAACCACTTCATCTATGTCATACTCCACCAGGCGCCCATCAGCTGTGGGCCAGTATCTGTCAATGACACCCCCTCTCAAAATGGCTGGCAATCTAGAAAGAAATAAGGAAAAAAAATATTACAAAACATTTGAGAACGTTTATTTAAAAAAAAAAAAATTCCCTCTAAACGTCCTGTGGATTCGCCATAATAAAGAACTGTATTTCCAAGAGGAATCTTGCAAGATTTAACACTTGACAGATAAGAAATCAGCAGTACGTCAAGAATATAACTTGCTAAGACACAGATTAAATATATATGGTTCTTCTTTATGATAACTTTTACAGTGTGCATGTGAATTTATTTCTGCCCTAAGAAAGGGGATATACATAACATACCACTCTCTGCAGAAGAATCAGATCATGACTAGAAATAGACACAACACAAAAGCAGAATGCAAAGAAAAAAAAAGACAAAACCTTTTCCCACCTTCAGATCAGCTAAGAATGTGATTTGAGATTAAGTGTATCTCACCCTTCTAAAGCTGTATTGAGAGACGTTTTAAATACGTACACAAACACAAAAAGTGAAATATTAGTGTTTCAGATTGAGTCAGGTCACCCTGCAGTATATAAGCACAATCCTTGAGATCAGCTGACAGTTTGCATAAATTTTAAAAATTGGTTCAAGCATCTACATAGATTATTTTGGGGTTTGTTGTTTGGTGTGTTTTTAATGAGTTAATTCCATTAGAAGTATCTTGATTCATTTCACCTGTAAAGACAAACTGTATCTGAAACATCAGTGAATGATCAAAATGATTACATTTCTTTTTACGTAAAGTATGTAGGGACAGAGTTAATCAGATTTCACACACACACTTCAGAGAATCAAGGCTTTTTTTCCCCCCTTCCCAGCCATGGACAAGCTTTTTCTAAATGCAGTAGTGATTCTCAATAAACACTTCAGAAATACTTTCTGCCCTCAGTCAGCCACAAGATGGCAGCACATGGTGAGACGAAGAGCCTCCATTCACTACCACCGGGTAACAAAAAGGCAGGAACAACATTTTCAGCAGCATTAAATCTACTGGAGCTGCATGTGTGAAGTTAACACCAGCAGCATGCAAAGCAAATTTTAAAAATAAGTTGAAGGGTGTGTGACAAGATCCATGCCAGATCAACTGCTCTAGGAAATTAATCTTCCTATACTATGGGGAACCAAATTAATCTAATCACTTCAGGCAGATTTTTCCTGTTCCATTTCTAAGTTCTTATCACAAGGATTCCATAAACTCCCAATATCATATTTCAGTTTTGAAATATCCTCAGAGAGCTTCTCTCCCATATACACTTATACAAGATTATCTACGCTTGTACACTGCGTGCCATGTGAGGCTTTACCAGGACGAAGTAAAGCAAGATAACTACCTCTCTGTATTTTACATACAACTGTTCAACACAAAAAGGTAATATTCAAGGTAAAATGCCACTTTTCAAATCACTGGTGGGATGTGGCCCAGAGGATAGGGTTCATACCCTGGGTTATCCCCCTGCCACCCTTGGCACCCCAGCCCTTCCAGATCCCTTCTTTCTACTCCTACTTTGAGGTTGCATTTCTCCCACCATTTCATGCAATCATTTACAGCAATTGAAAGAAGTAATCCTTGCCCAAAGTAACAATACTGAAGATGAAGCTTAACAAAATGACTAATCTCATGCTATCTTCGATTCCACAATAAAATGGTTTTAAAATATGAGGAAGAAAAAAAACCCACAAGCATAAATTTATACTCCGAGCTATTCACCACAGTACAGGAAAACATAAGTTGCTTATCATCTTTAGCAACTATGCAGACAAGCCACAAAGAGAAGCCGATATAAGAACTTACCGTTTCACCCTTTTTATATTACCATGAAACAATTCTTTCATTCTTTCTTCTATTTTGTTTAGGAGCTGAAAAAAATAACAAACAAAAAAGGTAGAATTTAAGAGGTGATCATTTAAGATAAAAATTAGGCTACTTGGAAGCAACAAAAAGTAGCACCTGCACTGAAAGGCTTTTGAAATGTAACATTAGAAGCTAGCTGGTCACCTGAGCCTGGTTACTAGCAAGAATGTGCATATTGTAGCAGCTGCCATCACTGATTTAGCTATCCCTCTAGGATAACATAGCCAAATCTTTCAGGCATAGCCAAAAAGGGAACACAAGAACCCTATAAGGTTTCATTCCCAAAGTAATGGCACTTCCAACTCTGAAATTCCACAATTTTGTGATTCCCCTGCAATATCCAATTCCTGGAACATTCATATCAGGGAAGATTATTTTTTTTGCGAGAAAAAAAATGAATCACAGGATTGTCAGTTGAAGAGATCATCCAGTCCAACTCTCCTGTTAGAGCAGCATTGCCCAGAGCACATTACTCAGGACTGCATCCAGGAGAGTCTTGAAAATCTCCAGAGAAGGAGACTCCACAACCCCTCTGGTCAGCCTGCTCCAGTGCTCCATCACCCTAAAGAAGTTTTTCCTCATATTTGACTGGAACTTCCTGTGTTCCAGCTTGTGTCCATTGCCTCTCCTACTGTCACGGGGAACCACTGACAAGAGTCTGGCTCCATCCTCCTTCAAGAGGCTCCCCATCCCTCAGAAGGAAAAAAGTCATACACCACACTGCAGGTTGACCATCACTTCTCCCTTACTGCCCTGATTATCTGAAGAGACCCGAACCCTAACCAAGGCTGCTATGTCTTTACAACTTTTATAGCTAAGAACACAAGGCCCAGGACATGCAAAAGAGAAAGAATGTGCACATGCATGCACGCATACACATGTGCACTCAAGTGTATACAACTACAATACTATAATATACTACTACTCAACTGTAAGCATTCAGGTTTTAACTAACTTTGAGATTTAAAATTTTTTTACCAATACATACACTGATAGACCAGAAAAAAAGGAGCTTCCCATGCAGTTTAATAAGCATCACTCATACCTGATTGACTTCCTCTTTTCCTTTCGTGTGATCATTGAAGCTCTGCAGATCCACCAACACTAATCCATGAGGGTGAATTCTCAAATTGGCAAAACTACAAAATAAAGAGAGATACAGCAATGACAATTGTATTATGAAAAAAAAAAACAGATTGAGCAAGGAAAGAAAGTCTGAAATTAGTTATATTAAGTTGAGAATACATGTTTCTTTCACCAGCTGTCTGTAACCATTGGCAGTGCCGGCTCCAGTCTTCCTCTGGAACTTATTAATTGGCAAACTCGAAGCTGCAAGAGCATGCCAGTCACTGCATAACTAAAAATAAGCAGGCGGCAAGGCAATGAAGCAGGGTGTTTAAACTACAACAGCTATGGTACAAGTGGAAAATATTTAAAGAGCTGAGACCAGTAGGAAGTATAAGGACATAAGGCCAGCTTGACTTTGGTTTTTAATTGAAATCAAGCCCCAAGAAAACAACTGGATTATTTCCTTCCCCTATATCCCTTCTCAATTCTTGGGTTGGATTTTTTGTTTTGTTGTTTTTCTTATCAACTTTATAACAATTATTCACAGAGACACTTTTATTCAAAGCTGAATAAAAATTTGTAAGTGAGAAACAGTAAGTGTCCTGGAGCACCATGGCTTTGACTGGAAAATAAATTACCACAGCAAATTCTCATTGATGAATACAGATGCAAGATAGGCAAACTCCTACTGTGTATTGTATTTATTACAGGAGCATCCAAAGACCAAAGAGCAAGGCTTCACCACGCTAGGTGCTGGGTGGACAATTAAAGGACCTTCAAGAACAAATAGATAAGGACTATGGGGAAGTACACAAGAAAATAGAAATGGAGTAGCAGAGGCTGTCTTTCCGTACTAGAGAGAAGTCAAAAAGAAACAAGGTTACAAGGGGATTACATAAAGGAAAGGGAAACATACAGTGAAAGAAGAGGGTAGAGGAAGGGATGGGAACAGGCAAGGCAAGAAAGTATTCAGGGATGGAAGTGCATTCGTACAACACAGAGAAGCCACAGGTAAAGCTGTATACAGTTCTCTGAATGTCCCTTTCTTTGCCTGTCTGCTCTTATCACCCCACTAGGCCTCAAAGACAAAACAGTTTAGGTGACCTCCCATCTGCCCACCACTCCCACCTTCTTTTGTCCCCTCCAGAGTTCTTTCCTGAACTGTCCACCTCACTATGAACACCATCTCTTCCATGGTAATGAGAACTTTGGTCAGCAAACACCCTTAGCTACAATCAGATAGAAAATTGTGAATATTCTGGCATCTGAAGATTATAAATTTTGGTAACTGGTAAAATGATCAAATTAGGAAACACGCTGAAGTGATTCAAGAATAAAAACACTCTTGCTGGCTTTGGACAGCGGTGATCTGTAGCCGTGATGTGTTTACAGTTGACAGAGAAACCAGATCATCACCCACTTCTCTTCCAGAGACTAGCCTGGGCAGTCTGGGGCTCTCTTGAAGCCTTCATTCACAAGTCCTGACTTCAGGAGGAAAGCCATTTCTATACAATATGCACATGCACACTGTGCTTCCCACCTCCCAGCTACCTGCAGGTTGTTACAGCCTTCAGTGACTCTGCCTACATCTCAGCGATTGTCCACTAGGTGTCCTCCCGACAAGTGTGTTTGATTAGAAACCAGAAAACTGCTGTACTCCCCAAAGGCCGTTATTTTGTAGTGTGACCAACAGGAGAGGAGAAAGTAGTTAGGCATCAGCGTAAGAACAAACAGTAGGCCCGCAGGAGCCTACCTTGTTGGGTTGGTTTGTTGTGGGGTTTTTTTTTGTTTTTGTTTTTTGTTTTTTTAAACAATTTTTTTCCCCACTGTGACTATTCACAGCGAGAAGGGATGTTTTTGGTGAAGGCAACAGACCTGCTCCAGGCCCTAAGTGCTGCAGCACAGCAGACAAATGAGTATCTGCAGTCCATGAGACAGCACAGTTACCAAGCTTTCCATGGTCTGGCACAGTGCCAGAGATTTGCACTGTTAGAAAAACTTCTTATCAGTTTATTCCCATATTCCAGGGGCTACTGTACACAAAACCAGGCATGAGATTTATCATCCCATGACTCGAGTTCCCTTTTAAATTCCTTTCCTACAAGAATCACATAGCTGTGATTAAGATTTGACAGCTGACATTGTCTACACTTCCTCTGGGACTGCATGAAGTATTTCCTCAGTATGGGATGTTACTACCTTTGCTTTGGGGTCTTCTTCTGGGTGAGAAGCAGAGAGGAGGGTTGCTCTGAAAAGCACAACCACACAACTTTGCACTTATCAGGAGTTGTAGGATAACATTACAATACAGAAGACAGTAACACTGCAGGACCATCATTCATTTCATCAAATTGTTACCTCTACTGAAATAGCAGGGTCCTAACACCTGCTGAGGCAGATATGAAAGGCAGCCACCAGGCTAGAGCAGTGTCATGGGGCAAAAATTCAAATTCTGAGCATCTGTCTGATAATCTCAGCTAATTCATCATAAACAACTCTGAACAAAATTCAAAATTCTCAAAAGAAGCTGATGCACATCCAGGCTAGCTATACCTTGGGTTACAAGTCACTTGGTCAGAAATTAACACCCAAAATAGTTAAAAGTAAAGAATTAACCACACAGCAAGCAGTACAAATGCACATTCAGAAATGCAACCACTCAAGTAGCATTAAGGCAACAGCAGCAGGCCAAGTCTGAACCCACAAAGACTTAACTGACTTCAATCAGTAGAAAGCAACTGTTACATCAGCTTTTGATACTTCACACTTGTCTGCTCAGCAGAATGTATGAATGCAGGCTTTCAGCAGTAGCTCTTATATTATTTGGGGGAAGGCTTTAAAGACCATAATAATACAATTTCTTTTCTTACCTATAAAAATACAGCAAGCATTACTTTAGAATCCAAATAAGGGTGGAAAGTTGTGAAAAATGAAGTTCTCCTCAAAAGTTTCCTCTCCTGCATGTTGTCTTAATGAAAGACTTAATTCCTGTTCTCAAAATGCAACACTCGCCACACTTCTGCTGTGTGCTTACATGCACTTTCACAGCAGCAGTGAGAAAAATGCTAAGGAAGCAGTGATTCTGTCCTTTACATTAGGTAAAAATATCTGCACATGAGTAGTCCCTACTGTAACAAGGCCTCACTTGCTGCACCACCTGCATAGCTGCCAGATCTTCTAGAGCAGTACTCCAGCTTCATGTGCTTGCATGCAAATGAGTCTCAACTACAGAAACAATTCTGTTGAGTGCTGCATCTTGCCACCTGAACAAGAGGGAACATTAGATGTTAAGAAATAATTCTCTATTGCACAAATCAAATGTATTTGAGAAAGGATTTCCACCACCACCGCCCTCAGGGAATAGCAGTGGATAGACCGACAGGTACTTACAACCTACAAGCACCTCTTCATTTGCCAAACCTTGCATCTGCTGACAGACTAACTTTGAGTTGCTACAGAATAGATGGAATAGTTAAAGTATTTGAAAAGTAGCTTGCCAGCAAAAGCATCACCTTGAAATTAAAATCTGTTTATACTAGGAAATCCCAAACAAAAGAAATCATCATGATCTTGTTTTAATAAAGCATATCTTCTTTTCTTTTAAATGCTTGTTATCTCAGTTACAGAGTGCTTTAGGAACCTTAAGGAAATAAGCAACCAGTTTGTCACTGTACTATTACTCCTATTCTCTTTTTACAAAATAAGGAAATTAGAATTGTGGTCTACATAATATATATATATATATATATAAAAGCTGTCATTGGTTAAAACTACCACCGATTCCTAGCAACTGCTTCCAATTTTTCAGCCCATTTTTGTTCTCTGGGGAACTCCATGAAAAAACAACAACAATTTAATCTGAAACAAGGAGCCACGGAACATTCCTCCTTCTTTAAAATATGCTAACTGACATATAGAATGGTTAGCAAATGTCCTGGTTTCTTTCTAGAGCGTGCGGTGTTTTCAGATTTGGTATGAAAGAAACATCAACAACGCATATAGTTTTAGTCATTGCTAAGGGGTGTTTATATTGCCAAGGACTTTTTTCAACTTCCCATAGAAGCCAAGAAGGACAGAAAAAACTGAATGGCCAATGGAATATTTTGTACCATAGATCTAATGCTTGACACATAAGCAGGGCTTGACAGGGGATAGAAATTGGCTATCTCTGCTCAGGTCAGGCTGGGCAACCAGTTCACCAGGAAGTGCAAGCAACTTGTCTTTGTATATATATATATTTTTTTTTACCATTATTGTTTTCCTGTTCTATTAAACTGTCTTTTCCCTCCTTTTCTCCCTACCCTTTCAGGGGGGTGGGCGAGCAAGAAGCTGCATGGTCCTAGCTGCTGACTGGGGTTAAACCCAATACAAAGAAGGAGAAAAAGTAGTAACGGTCACCCCTCCCTTCGTGGTGTTACTCATCATTATAATCTCAGTGACATAAACCAACTTCAACTGGGTAAATCTTGCGCTGTTAGGAATAGTGAAGTAAATGCCAATAGGATTACATTTCTTTACACAGGAATTCAGACGCAGAACAGAAGTTAAAAAAAAAAAGTGAGGTGTGTCTGAAGGGGAGGTCAAAGCTTTTCTACAAGACAGTCTTCTACTGGGACTCTATAATAGTTTCATGAAGAGGGAATGCAGATGCCCAAAGTTCAAGAAAAAACACTGGCAGCTGTACACACTACATAACAGAAGAGGACTTGTTCAACAAGCAGCGATACTATCAGAATATAGTAGTAGCAGAAAAAAAAAAATCAACAATTTCTAAAGATCAGCTTTTACAATTTTCTCCTTGCCCATGATTTAAGAACTTTTAATTTGTATATACTGGACCCTATGACTCTACATTGAGATAAAGCTTTCATTTTCCCAACCATATTTTTTTCAACTATCCAGCTGTCCTGGTTTAGCTGAAACCAGGACACCAGCATGAACTAAAATAATTGACACTTGAATAAATCATGCTGACCCTGAAAACAGTCTGGGAGTGGATCTGAAAACACTCAGCTGAAGAAAACAAGACTGTTGAGACCCCAAAATTCAGAGACAGATCTCCACTCCTGCATATGCTACTGTTGCCCCTTCCAGCGTTTGGGCAAGGGGGAGGGGAACAGAGAGAAGTGCATCCATCCCCACCATTACAGACAGGGACTTGAGTGGCTGAAGTGAGCCATTTCCTGCCCCACTCTCCAGCCTTGTGTTGACAGCCCCATTAGTAAATGTTTTCAGCTGAACTTCCCTCAATTAGGTCCTTTGTCAGAGTCAATCACAAAGTAAATGGACCAGGTAGAGTTGCCACATGTGACTTAACTTCAGACAAAGGAGAACAGGGATCTGTTGCATTGGTAATGACAACAGGAAAGCACAGCTTAATACCCAAATCAGCTCCAATTCGTTTCACGACTACAACCCTCCGAAGGACTGTTCATACGGTATCTTTGTCAGCAACACTGCTCACAATTCAGCAGTCTTTAACATGGGACACCCTGTAGGCTACAGGTCTGCATTCCCTCTGCAGACTTTGGATAGGAGACAGTGTTTAGCAACATATTCCTACCTCAAACATTTTTTTTTCCTGGGATTAATAGCCAGCTTGTTACATCAGGTGCACATCTTTGTCTTGCAATGGCTCAGTCACCTTTGGATGGTTAAAAAAAAATGTGCTTGCAGGTGCAGGCTCACAGAATGCTCTATAAGTTCACCATTTCCTATTACTCGTGAAATGATTGTTTCTGGTTTGGTTTTGTTTAACTGTCCAGTCCATTGGTTGTTAAGTGTTTACACCCCCATTTGTTTCAGTTAACTGAACTCCATCATCTAACATAAATAGAAATAGGCTGTTTAAGGGTGTCTTAAAAAAACTATGTAGTTCTTTTTAAGGGATCTGAAAACTCAAGAAAAAACTGCTGAAGTCCCAGAACTCACATAGCTCTCCTACACATGCTAGCGTTCCCCAGTTCAGTGTTTTTTCAATGGGTCTGGCACAACATAGAAGAGTACTTCAACTCACACCACTACAAGAGTAATTTCACTAGCAAAGTGAGTAATTTGCATGGAAATAAATCCAGTATGCTCCGGAGTTCAGACAGCAATGAATATACAGAAATATATGCAGAAAGCAATAACCTTTCGTTTTTAATTGACATTTAGCACTGCACAAGGAAGGAGCCAGGCACATGCTAAGTAAACGATCTCCTCTTAATATTCAGCTCTTCCATGCACACTTGTTCTTCATTTTTCAGTTTTGAGGCTGCATCACAAACTGCAATTCCTTATTATGCTTAGGATGCTCTCCTGAATAGCTTCTCTTAGGAGTCCAGCTATTTCCAGATCTGTGTTGTATCAGAACTCAGAACTCATAAGGGTTAAGTGTTTCTTATCAAACAATTTTGAACTGACTTGTACACAATTTTATATTAAGCTTTCAACAGTAATTTAATATTAAGCTACGCTCCAGTAAAGCTTTCTGACAGTTAACCATATTTCTGTTGGGGAGCCCACCCATGGCTTGATTAACAATGCAGACAGTAAAACACAGTACAAAGCGTGGAACAAGAAAAGGCAAGGTTGCAGCCACCTGCATATTTACAGGGAGAATGGGAGACTTCTACATCTCACCACTAAAGAAAATTCAAACTGAGAATGATAGAGCAAGTCAGCCAGCTTCTACAAATCAGGAAAGGCAAAAATGGTGCTGCAGTACTAGAAATGCCATTCATATCTTGCAGCCACCTCTGTATTTAGACGACCTTCAAGTCCACATTTCTTCCTGAAACTCATTCTCTATAACATTTCTCACTGAGTTGAAGAGATGAACAACACTAGTCTAAGATGTCTAGTATTCGATGCTATTTAATGCAATGAAAACCAGTACTTGACTAAACAGATTGCATTCAGCCTGGAAGACTCAAGGAGCTGAGCTCTCCTAAGAACAGGTAGGCCACATGCATGATTACACCACTTATGGTATTCCAGTGGCCCCAAGACTGAGGTTTCTCTCTCAGCCCACCAAAGTGCCATATCAAACCACCTGAAGCAACACGAGGGCTCTGCTGCAGTCATCAGGGAAGTATTTTACATCAAGCTGACCATATGCATTGCATGCCCTGAAGCATCACATGAGGGTTATACGTAAGAAAAGTAAGGCTACTCGATTACTTGATACAACTGCATGACAGCAGAAGCCCAAAATCTGCAGCCTCACCGACACTGCTTTTTGGGTCTCTGGAACAAGCCAGCCCACAACCCTGTCAGCTGACAAACTGTTGATACAGCCCTAAGAAGAAATCCAGGAAGCAAGCTGGCAGTCTGCAGCAGTACAGATGTTCAAGTGATTGCCCTTGTTAGCACAGGAGACAGTGTCAAAAGGCATCTCTAACCAAGACTCAACATAACAGACACTCTCTTCTTCCCCTGCCAGAAGGCCACTCGGCCCACCCTCCCCATCTTAACCTTCTTACAACAGCAATACTGTGAACTATCCTCTAGTGCAAAAGCTTAAATTGCTTTTTAGCAGCCTAGCAAGAAGTTAATTGATTCAAAGTGTCATGTTGCTGGAAAGCAAAAGATCAACAACAATAACATACACAGGCAATAACTCATTTAAAATCAGAGCGAGTGCTCAGCAATTGCTGAAGTTCATCTACTGTTAGTGGCTTTCAGGAAACAGCATTCTATTTTCCCTACTCTGTACAAAACCAAGAAAAAGTTACAGGTTTTTCTAGGTATGTAAAGTATAAAAGACAAATAATTTTGTTAAAAAGCCAGCATCACATTTGAAAAGCTGACTGAAATACACTTAAAACTTCATAGAACATGAACAGTAAAGATAAAACACAGGATTAGACTCATGCCAACTTGTTTGTTACCGTAAGTCAGGCCCTAAGTTTAGCAGTGTGATTTGTCTACACAGAGTTGTACATACAAGTATGTTCATACACAGGGAACAGAAGCACAAGTTCCAGAGGGTAACACCTCTACCTACAATCTGATTTTCCTGCTACACCTATCAGTTTCCCTCTATAGGGCCCCAAAGATGAGCTGAAGAGGGACTCTTGTCAGGAAGTGTAGTGACAGGACAAGGGGTAACAGCTTTAAATTGGAAGAGGGGCAATTTAAAGTAGACAGCAGATTAGGTACTAAAAAGAAATTATTTACTGTGAGGGTGGTGAGGCACTGGTACAGGTTGCCCAAGGAAGCTGTGGATGACCCATCCCTGGAAGTGTTCAAGGCCAGGCTGGATGGAGCTTGGAGCAACCTGCTTTAGTGGGAGGTTGGCCATGGTAGGGGGGTTGGAACTTGATGATCTTTAAGGTCCCTTCAACTCTAACCATTCTATGATTCTATGATAAGAGTGTGCCAATACAACTGAAAAATTCTTCAGTTATTCTCATCTTAGGAGTGTGGCCAAGTTGCTTAGTAAGTCATTCAAGAGAAGAGTCAACAAATCAAGGCTTATTTAGCTTAACTCCAGACACGAACAACACTGGAGTAGATACTTCCAAAAGAACAAAAGCAGCAACCTCCATAAGTGTCAAGAATAAACAACTGACTAACTGGAAAACAAATGAGGTTGTTACTAATAGGCCAGATAAATGTAGACAGTAATTAACTAACCCTGACACCATACTGCAGCTTTAGGAGATAAAGTGAATGTGGTTTTGGTCACCCATTTGTCCCAGTAGATTCTGCCTCAGTGTCACTAATGACACCAACCACCTTTGACATGCCGTTAGTGACTTCAGTAGCTGCTTTGGAAGTTACGTGTTTAAAAGCACAAAGAAAACAAATTTTTCATCACTCACATGCTGAGGTTAGGCTTGAACATAGACACATTCAGTTGTTAATTTACATTTAATTGACATGAGCTACCCTGCACAAGGAAGGACTGGCCCTGAGACCAAGACCCCATTTAATGTTACTAAATTAATGCCGCCCAAACTGACCAATTCAACTGTTCTGATATCCCAACTGCAAGATGACGTAATTGATCAATAGTATTCTGCTTTATTTTAGTCATTTTATACACAAAGCTGGTAAAAGAACAGCTCACCCTACCCGCCCCTCAGAAGGAGATCCAATACACAGAGAAATAAATATTTTTAAAGGGAGGACAGAGGGGACAATCTACAGGAAGGAAAAGAAAAACCACTCACCTGCCATTTTTTTTGATGTAGGTTGCTAAATAACCATGGTCTTCCCAGTTATGAACTGTTTCTGTCATTCCCTGCTCCTGAAATATGGGCTGTAGAGCTTTAAGAACGGCATTGCAATCAGCTGCGATATTAAGAAAAAAAAAAATCAGTAAGGATTTTCCGATTTTCCACTCAAATCAGTTCTACCATTTTGTATTGTTTAAGGCTGAACAGCTTTGCTGGCAGCCTGGAGTACTTTTTGAGTTTCATCTGAACAATAGTTTTCATATACCTTCTCCCCTCCTCCCTTTCCCTACATATATTCCTCAACATATGGCAATTCCAACAGTATTCTTTCAAATATGTCTTAACCCCTGAGCAACAGCTCCTCACCAACTGCATCACAATCCAGACAAGTCCCTACTCATGTAATTATTTTTTAAATCACTTAGTTACACAAACAGCCAATGATTTGTCCATAAAGGTATTTCTTCAAAAATGCCATTTCAGAAGCATCAGGTTTGCTGTACAGAGTTTTGTGAGAGTTGTTTAGCTTGGGTTTGTTTTTAAATAATCTCCTCTACAACTACTTTAGATGCTCCATTAAAATAAACATCTCAAAACAAGTTGCAAGTTTTGTCAGCACTTACCAGAACCAGAAAAAAACCTGGAAAGACAGGGTGTCAGTGAGAAACCCACACAATATTAATCTACAGGCCATCACAGTGAGTTTAAATAGCATTTCTGTTCCACAAACACAAAGCTAAGCCACTACAGTCATGTAATATGTCAATAATGTAACCAGGATTTAGTTTCTCCATCAGAGAAACTACCTGGCACAGTCACATTATAGAGGCACAGTTTAGAACCAAATGCTTTAGCTCTGACACATTGTTCCCCTTGTCCCAACCAAGCTCAAGATCAGAGCATCCCAACAGGTAGGAAGTCAAGAAAGGGAGCCAGGAGACCCACATGGTTAAACAGGGAACTGCTGGGCAAACTCAAGTGGAAGAGGATAGTCTACAGATCATTGAAGGAGGGGCTGGCCACTTGGGAGAAATACAAGACTGTTGTTAGAGGATGTAGGGATGCAACTAAAAAAGCTAAGGCCTCTTTAGAATTAAACCTTGCACAAGGGGTCAATGACAACAGAAAGGGCTTCTTCAAATACACTGCAGACAAAACTAACACTAAAGGCAATGTGGGCCCACTGATGAATGAGGTGGGTGTCCCGGTGGCAGGAGATACAGAGAAGGCAGAGTTACTGAATGCCTTCTTTGTCTCTGTCTATACCACTGGAGGCTGTCTGGAGAAGCCTCATACCCCTGAGGCCCCAGAGGAAGTCAGGATGAAGGAGAGGTTTGCCTCAGTTGATGAGAACTGGGTTATGGACCAGTTAAGCAATTTGACACCCGTAAACCCATGGGTCCTGATAGGATGCACACACGGGGCCTGAGGGAGCTGGCAGAAGTCATTGCTAGGCCACTCTCCATCATCTTTGTTAAGTATTGGGGAACAGGAGAGGTGCCCAAGGACTGGAAGAAAGCAAACATCACTCCAGTCTTCAAAAAGGGCAAAGAGGATGACCTATAGACCAGTCAGACTCACCTATAGACCAGTCAGACTCACCTATAGACCAGTCAGACTCACCTCTATCCCTGGAAAGGTAATGGAACAACTTATCCTTGGCAGTGTCTCTAGGCATATCAAGAATAAGAGGGTCATAAGAGGCATTCAACATGGCTTCACCAAGGGGATGTCATGATTAACCAACTGATAACCTTTTATGAAGACATAACCAGGTGGATAGATGATGGTAAAGCAGTGGATGTGGTCTATCTTGACTTCAATAAAGCATTTGACACCGTCTCCCACAGTATCCTTGCAGCCAAACTGAGGAAGCGTGGACTGGATATGGTAGCGAGGTGGATTGTGAACTGGCTGCAGGATAGAAGCTAGAGAGTTGTGGTCAATGGGATGGAGTCTAGTTGGAGGCCTGTATCTAGTGGAGTCCCTCAGGCATCTGTACTGGGCCCAGTGTTATTCAATATATTTTCAACAACTTGGATGAGGGAAGAGAGTGCACTATCAGCAAGTTTGCCGATGACACCAAACTGGGAGGAGTGGCTGGCACGCCCAAAGGCCGTGCTGCCATCCAGAGAGACCTGGACAGGCTGGAGAGTCGGGCAGGGAGAAATTTAATGAACTGTAACAAGGGCAAGTGTAGAGTCTTGCATCTGGGCAAGAACAGCCCCAGGTAGCAGTACAGGTTGGGAAATGACCTATTGGAGAGCAGCGTAGGGGAAAGGGACCTTGGGGAACTGGTGGACAGCAGGATGACCATGAGCCAGCACTGTGCCCAGGTGGCCAGGAAGGCCAATGGCATCCTGGGGTCATTAGTAGGTCCAGAGAGGTCCTCCTCCCCCTCTACTTTGCCCTGGTGAGACCCCATCTGGAATACTGTGTCCAGCTCTGGACCCCTCAGCTCAAGAAGGACAGGGAGCTGCTGGAGAGTCCAGGGCAGGGCTACAAAGATGATTAAGGGAGTGGAGCATCTCCCATATGAGGAAAGACTGAGGGAGCTGGGTCTCTTTAGCTTGGAGGAGACTTGAGGGGTGACATCATTAATGTTTATAAATATGTAAAGGGTGAGTGTCAGGAGGGTGGAGCCAGGCTCTTCTCAGTGACAGCCAATGATAGGACAAGGGGCAATGGGTGCAAGCTGGAACACAAGAGATTCCACTTAAATATGAGAAAAAACATCTTCACAGTGAGGGTGACGGAACACTGGAACAGGCTGCCCAGAGAGGTTGTGGAGTCTCCTCTGGAGATATTCAAAACCCACCTGTACACGTTGCTGTGTGACCTGATCTAGGTGTTCCTGCTCCAGCAGGGGGATTGGACTAGATGATCTTTCAAGGTCCCTTCCAATCCCTGATATTCTGCAATTCTGTGACTTTTATTCTGCCCCCAAATACATACACTTTGGCAACCAGTAAGTATAGCCTACAGCACAATGAACAGCAGTTTCCAGGATGTTACCTACTTAAACAAGCTTCAAAAAAAGAAATCTGTAGCAAGTAAATCACAAAGTTTGGCTATCTGTTATCTAAGCAACTCCACAGTGGACTAAACAGAAAACTTTTACTTGAAGTTTATGTTTGCCCTTCTATAAAGTCTGGACCCTATTATTCCTGTATGTTCAGCAGGACAGGCCGAAATAACAGATAAAGTATTTAGTTTTTCTCTACATGAAATATAGAGCAAGCCAATTCCCCAACACCTTACCAAGGATATTTAATAAAAAAGTGCAAAGGCCCTGCATCTTACTGCTCATACAATATGAACTTGAATATATGTTTCAAGATACTTATTTTTCACCTTCTACATCTCGCTCTAACACTGCAAATTATGGGGAAACGGAACCAACAAAAATTTTATGCTTCTTATCCAGGAGTCATGGTAGAGGTAGTAATTTAGGCTTTGAGTACATATTTTAGCTGCCTGGTAACCACAGTTACAGTAGTATTAAGTGAGCAAACAATCAAGCCAACATGTTTTTGGGACAAAAGCATAAAAACTTTAATTGGAGCCATGGTTCTGCAACTGGTTCCAGTCTCTTCATATTTGCACTGGGAAGGAAACTTTGCACTGCTCACTTGTAGCTTCTGGCATACATCGATGCTCTTTGGGGAAGATAACTGCAGCTGCTCCAGGGACAGTATATTCAAACTAGGTTTTTTTTTTTTTCGTTTCAGACATGTGATCCCCTCTTTTTCTTTGGCATTTGCTTCCTCATCTCACTCTTTCACCTTATCCCTCATCTTTTTATAAAATCCATGCTTATTTCCTTCCCTTATTTCTTATGTGACCACCACAGCAACATTAAACAAGAACTGAGTTTAATAATGCACAGCATATCCTTCCAAGCCAGCAAATTAGCATGAAAGCCAAACTGAACTAGCATGCACCTAACTCCCAAACCACTTCACTTCTGCAGCTCCTGCAAGATACTCCAGCAGTAAAATGGAGAACAGATCCTGGAAGAACTGAAGTGCTCATATCACATTTAGCCTATCTGCTTTCAACAACTTCAAGGATTCCTGCTAGGTGCATCTTGGCAGATAACACAGGACAAATCATCACGGGTGTTTTCTGAACATATTAATCCCTCACAAGCTGCTCATCATTCAGCAGTAGACTTCCTTGCTAAGCAGCCAGACACAAGCTTGATTGAGTTCTTCCTTTAGGAAGTTAAAACAACGACATGCTCTTTCATCCTTTTGGTTATACCACACAAGATTTGCCTCAGAGGGCTAATTATTTCTCCAAAGTTGAAGATTCCTTTTTAAAGTCTTCAAGGCATCAGTGGTTGCTTGAAGGCATCAGGAAGTTTCAGCAATCTCCGGATGTCTCACCCAAATTCATTTGCCACCACTTACTTCAAACTTAGATACGCTTAATCAAGCATCAGTAAGTGAAAAGGAAAAAAAACCACTCTGTGTAAGATTTGAGAGACATTTTTCCAGAGGGTTAATGCCCAGTTAAGCCAGACAGTTTTGGAATCTCAGCACACTTGAGGAGATGATCTTCAGAAGTTGCAGATGTTCTTCTGATATTTTAGCAATGAAGAAGCCATAATTTGATGGTGATCTATGATAAGTACAGCTCAAAGTCCAAAGTTACTATAAGCATCTAGTCTGGCCTCATGCATAACACTGGCTAGTTTCACCCAGATACTCCAACACTGAGCTCAGTAGTCTGCTATTGAGCCAGACTACCTCTAAAAATATCCTGGTTTAAGACCTCCTCATACCAGAGGATTGACAAAATCTTAGTAAACTATGGGAACAGATTAGCTCTCATTTGAAACCACTCACCCCATTTCTGACTTCAATTTTCCTAACCCTGATTGTGAATCACTTCCTCTAGAAGGAAAGAATATAACACAACCAAAACAATAGGACACAAAGTACTTACGTATGCTTTTGCATACCTGATGTGTTTTTTCCCCTTGGTAGCTACACTTTCAGTGGAGAAAGGGGAAGAAAAGAAAACCCACAAATTAAGTGAAGTGCTTCATTAATAATACATTAAGATTTAATGTACAGTAGAAGCCAAAATGTAGAATATGCCAATAGTTAACAGCAACCAGAATGACTGGCATACTGTTTCAGTCCAGAGCTGTTTAAATTAATCATTTCTATATATGAAGTAATTGTGTGAGAATTTGACTTGCACAACACATGGGCACTCTAATTTGATTCTTCAAAAACTTCACAGAAAAAGGAAATATGGGGAGACAAGGTGGGAGGGTGCCAGGTACAAGTAATGAAGCAAACACACCTGAGAAGAGAAATTCATCATTTTAACCAGGTAAGGTCCCAGGGGCAGTTCCAGAGGCAAGGAGCAGGAGGCTGGTCCTTCAGACTGCCACAGCAACACAGCTCACTGCTCCAAGCCCAACACAGTGAAGTCAGGCCACTCACAGTGGTTCCCTCCATTACCACTTACTGAAAAATACAGTAACCAGGCTTATAGGTGTTGAGGGGTTCCTCTCATTCATAACCTAATTTGAAGCATTTTTCCAATACCAATATTGTATCTCAACCTTAATTAGGAGAAAAACTCCAAAGTTAGGCATATGCTGAAGAAATGCTTAGCGAGCAACATGTTAATAAGTTTTAAAATCCAAGACAAGGAGGAACTTCAGAAAGGCTGGTGAGGGTCTGTGTACAAACGCCTGCAGTGACAGGACGAGGGGCAATGGCTTCAAGCTGGAGAAGGGCAGATTTAAACTGGATATTAGGAATAGGTTACTATGAGTGTGGCAGAACAGTGGAAAAGGTTGCCCAGGGTGGTGGTTGAGGCCCCTTCCCTGGAGATACTCAAGGTGAGGCTCGATGAGGCCCTGGGCAACCTGGTCTAGTTGGGGGTGTCTCTGCGGACTGCGGGGAGGTCGGACTGGATGACCCTAGAGGTCCCTTCCAGCCTGGACCATTCTATGATGCAGTGCCTGTACTTCACATGTCCTAGATTTCCCTTAGGCAGTAAAACTAATGGAGAAATAATAAAAAGAATTCACCACAGTTTATGTAAAGCCAACAGCCTCATCTTACTAGCTGCCCCATACATGGAAGTACAGAGCAATACATAAGAATTTGCAGATAGCTGGTTATCATTTAGTAATCAGCTCCTGTATGGCAATCTTTTTTTTCTTAAGATTTAGAAACTGGAGAACTGTACTCCTTTTGTCCTGATTAAAAGCATCTGCCTGCATGGAAACATTAGTGTGCTCTACACACTCACTTAAGACCATCCAGAGAAGTTTCCACAGAAATATCAGTGGCTCAACTGTATCAGAATGACAACACAGTTCCCTGAACTGGTCTTTTTCCTATAATGCTGACTACAAGATAAACACACACGTCACATAAATGAACACCCTGAAGCCCCTTGCTTTCATTACTCCCCAGCATAAAGAAGTTGGCTTTTGCTTGACATATTAACAGATGCAAACGAAAACCAACCTCCTTTAGCAACATGCATCTCCCAGGTATTAAGTTTGGAAGTCTCCTGTAAGAACCTGCAAACACACAGCAAGAATCCTTTGTTTTGTCTTTTGTCTGTGGAAGCAGAAAACCAGCAGGGAAGTAGAATTATGTATTAAAACTATTCCTATCAATTTGCATCTCTAAGAATCAACCTCTTCATGCCGACTTATGAACAGATATTAACAAATCATGCATAGCACGAGGCTTAAAAAAGAAAAAAAAAGGGGCAGCAGGTAGCAAATAGTCATTTGCTACTCACCCACCCCTGAGAAAACAGTTCAAACTTCCCTTGCATTTCCTCCCTTTTATTATTCTGTATTAGAAAAAGCAGAAGATTTTTTTTAAAGAGTTTCCACAGAACATCCCCCACACTCCTACTCTGAGGACTTCCAGCTACATAGGAAACAGACAAATCAAGCTATGCTGTGCCACAGCAGCAAGTCCATGAGCTTACCAGCACATCCATGTAAATCACCACAGCCAATGTAAGTCACCCAGTGCATCAAAGTGTCCTTTGAAAGTTATGGGTATAACAATCACAAATTGAGTGTGCTCTCAAAGTATTGGAGATACCCAGCTACCAACAGGAGAAATCAATCCTCATTCTTCCCCATCATTACAATCACCTTTGTATCAGTTCAGATCACCAAGAATACACAGAAAACACACCCAAGTGATAAATCTTTGACACACATTAGACATCTTTAATAAAGTATTCGCAGCATTTCTAAGAGCATAATAGTTTTTTCCTTTTTTACCCAACTAAATACTCTACATTCCTCTTGCACTAAATCACCCCTGCTTTCTCCAAGTGCTCTGCACAAGTTAAATGCAACCCGCCTCTTCCCTTCCCACATAGGCTCCACAGCTACCACCACTTTTTCCTCAAAACATCCTAGGGACTAAACTCCACATTCTGTGCTGACTGATGCCAAGCTAAAACCTGCACTGCCACCAAACAGAGCACTCCCACCCCCTTTCATTCCTGCCTCTTCCTTTACCAGAAGAACCAGACTCAACTAGAGAGGAGGTGTGGGAAGCATCCCAAAACAACTCACAGCGTATGTTTTAAGAGCTACTGCAGACATAAAAAGGCGTGAGAAGGAAGGTGAAAGAGTGCTTAAAACAATGATATGACCATACCCCATGCAAGCCTGAGGTTTGATCTTCCCACTTTGCCGATTCTGCATACATCCCTTTGGCACAGCCACATCAGGTAGCTACCACAGAACAGCAGACATTGGAAGTGACCTCTGGAAACTGTCTCATCCAACCCTCTGCTCAGAGCAGGATCAGTGACAGCAGGTTGCTTACAGCCACAAGCAGTCAGGTTCTCACTCTCTCCACACTCTTCCTTCTATTGAATTTCTTGTATTAGGACAACCAAAAATTTAAATTTGATGTACATGTAAAACGGGAAGCAATCTTGTGTACTGAATACCCTATGTTGTTTTGTGAATCTGAAGTTCCTGAAGTTTTCTGTAACCTCAGCCTCAATAAAAACACAGAACAACATCACTGATGTTTAATTTAAGCCTTACAGCTTTCAAGGGGACATAAAATTCTAGTTACTGGATTACAATATTAAAAACATCTGTTATCTAATTGCAGAATAATGATACCATCACATCTCAAAGTACCACCAGTAACCACATACACTAATCCAAAAAACTAATAAAACTAATCCAAAACAGTTACACACAACAGCTGTGATCTTAACTGTAAGGTCAGTTTTGTAATATATCTCATCATTTGATATTCAACACATGAGAATGGCAGGTTTGGCTCCACATTTCAGTAAAAGTGACCTGGGAGAAGGCTTTCACTGGCAGCATGTAAAAGCAATAGTCCATTCAATATAAAAGCAATATTGCTATCTAGTCTTCAAGCCAAAAATTTTCTTTTAAAAAGGCTAAATAGGGAACTTCTGCTACAAGGACAGATAAATACTGTTACAAAAATTGATTCTTTCAGTACATCCATTCACAAAACACTGCAACATGGAGTTTAATTAAATTGATGAGAGCAGAACATAAGGTCTACTAGATTACATCACAGCATTCCCACTCTTCATTGCAGTCTCCCATGACTTTACAGTCAAACATCATTTAAATGATAAAGAACGCTAACAAGGTTGGGCAGGTTTATTCCTCATCATGTAGATCTCTGGTGCAAATGCTTGCTTGGAGACAAGAATCTTTATCAAGGAACTCTTCTTACATGACCTCTCTTGCTCATCAAACCCGCAGCAGAAGCTGAGCACCATTATTGTAAAAGCAATTCAAGTATACAACTATTTTTCTGTCATTCTCTAAGCGACTGTCACATTCCTGACAGCATCGGTCATTTACATATATTTTATGGTCTAGTGTTAATAACCATGCTGTTCAGTGCTTCTGGAAGACAGCAAAGGCATACTGCACAAATACAGGGTTCCTGCTTGTGGATTCATCAATGGCTGACTTCTGGTGAAGTTTAAAAAAAAAAAAAAACCCTACAACAGGGACCTATAGAGATGTTTTTCCTTATTAGTTTTCAGCAAAGCTTTTAAAAGCCCCTCACTGCTACTGGAAGCACTTGAGGGACCATTTTCAGCTGGCTCTTAGAGGAATGTTTTTCAGTTAGCTATGGCGAGTCTTACAAGAACATTCCATAAGACAAAAAAAAAAAAATAAGTTCAGGACACCCAGTGTGCCAAATTCTGACAGCCACAACAACTCGAAAGAAGAAACTACTTAAGTACTGCCCCTTCAAAAGACAAACTCAGAGATGATAAACGCAGCAAAGAGCCACCAGCTTACTACACTTTTCACAATCACATGCAGAGTTAAAGAACATTTAGAAAGCCTCTCATTTTTAAGTGTCAAAACGAGTGAGTTTATTAAAAACACAGAAAAAACATGTTTTAAAAGTAGTTTTATTATACCTAGCATGTAATTGTAGCTAATGATGTGGCATCCTAATATAGTTAACAATAACTTTTTAAATGCAAATCTTCTGGAATAGTGCACAAGTCCTGCCACTCCCCTGTAATTCTGGAAGAAAAACCATCTGTAGGCCTCCTCAAGTAGTAGTGGCTGGCATTCCATAAGTCATATTGCTGTTTAATAATAACACAAAAATTTTGTTAAGAAAAAATGCTTTTAATTTTTTTCCTTTCTGTAGTAGCTACTTTGCCCTGTAAGGTTTTCACATGTTTTCCCACTTCATAGAAATGCATTGTTCTTTAATGCAGAAGCAACATCTGCTTATCTAGAGACAGACAAGTGAAATATTTGTCACATTCTTAGACAAACCACAAAGGGTATCTTTCACCCTTTAAACATCTAAGTCTCATAACAGACTCTTCCAGACTTGCTGTTTGGTCAAGCTTAGTTCTGCTACACTAAGACAGCATTTCATTAAATATCTTGCAACATTTGACCCCGACAGATTTGCAGAGCTGCACAACAGGCAAAGAGGTAAATCAACAGCATTTGCAAACAAACGTTCTCATACCCAAATTTAAAAGATCACCTTTACACAGAGTATTTATGTGCTCAAAAAAAAGCTTACTTCATGCGTAGCGTGAGTTTGAACATCAACAAATGTTTTAATTCCTCAGCTCCACTACCTTCATTTGTCTCTACCAGTAATGCGTGAAGTCCATCAACTGGCATATGACTGTTCACATTTTAAACATTATCACCTGTTGAAATACCTGCAGCCTTTCCATCCAAAAGGCCAGTGTAAGAGGAAGTGAACTTGGTAACAGTAATTCAGCATACAAAAATAACACCAGCTCTCCTGTTCACTTATATTTGTCAAGCCACTTTCATCCCCCAGATACCTGACCATCTTCTATTATTAAGCAAAGTGAAAAGTAATTGTCGTATGTACTCTTCTCTCCTTTCAAGGATTTCACTTTTAAGAAGGCACAGTCACAGAAGTGTAGCTAAAGTGGGAAATTCTGATGTGTCAAAAGCTGTCCTTACTTCCTGCAGGAATTTGTTCCACAGCCTCAAACCAGAGCCTCATGAAAAACATCTCCCATGCTGTTAATGTTCACCTTCACAGGTGACAGTTCCTTCATGTCTGAGCAAGCAGCCATTGAGTACCTGACATCACAGTGGACAATCAGATAATATTTTCAGAGTTCCATTCATCAAGCATTTTAATCTTCAAAACTGGAAATCAACAGAAGTAGGGAATGAGTTCACAACAGTCCTTACTGCTAAAAATGGAAAGCTATTAATTCCTGTATTAACACCTCCTGACAAGCCCCACTTGTGCTCTGACAGACAGCAAGCCAGTTCTTAGTCCAGGCCTGTTAGAACTAGGCTGTGGAGACCTGCAATGCTCAGCTCAAACCAGCTCAGTCAAGAGCACAGGCTGAACCGGTACTGCTCACAGAGGCTGCTAAGGGACCTCAACTAAAACAGATTCATTCCTGAACTGCAGCTGTAAGCTGGCAGCAAACACACCTTTAGCCAAGGTTGATAACAGAGTTGCAAGTTTTACTCTTTTAGTCTTGTTTAAATCTTTATTTACATGGTTTTCACATACAGATCATAGTCAAGGAGTCAGCAAATTCTGGTAACATACTATAAATCAATACAATAAAGAGAAGATAAGCATATCATCTGCACATTATCACTGTAATCAGATGTTTCAGCATTTCAGAAAACCCAGTACTTGACAGAACCAGACAAATTGAGCTACAAGGCTCAGAGATGCCTTTCCCCCCCACAATGTTAAAAATATACTTAATGTGTTTTTACTGCAAACTTCAGCCACCTCCAGTTACAGAGGCAGAACACGTCTCATAAGAAAAACAAAGCCCTAGAATCTCTAGTACATTAGACAACGAGAAAACCTATTATAGAATATATCAATTTCAGGATAAGTACATATAGCCAAATGCTCAAAGCTTACAAATTAAAATCATCAATAAAAGTCTTAGGCTAGAACTAATAGTTGGCAGTTTCTTACTCCTTCATATACAGTATTCTGATGCTTTTGGAAGAACTCCACAAGAGACATCAAGTTTTCAATGCCAGTCACCTCTTCTGTTTTCATTGGCATTTCCAAACTTAGTGTGCGTTGAGTTAGGACTCAGCTAGAACTCTTGATTATCTGCTTATTAAATCAAACCAGCACCAATTCCAGAGTGTCTTTACCACAGCAGGACACAAGCAGCTAAACTTCTGAGAAGTTTTCATCGGTAAAAATTCAGAGATGGCAGAAAAGAAAAGCCAAGAAAAGCCAATAGAGAACCCCTCCTCACCATTTAGTTCTCTTGTTTCTGGGAGACCATCCCCTCAGAATGTTGGGGAGGATGTTGCCTGTTTGGCTTTTCGTAAGTTAGTCCTTAAAGTAATGAAGCTCAACTACCACACTCCAAATGGATGTAGATCTAACCAAAGCCTTGTCAGTTCTTTCCCCCCCTCCAAAAGTTTAGGTTGGCATAGCCACGAACGAACACATAAAACTGTGGTCCCACTCTATGAAGGGCATTAAGACTTCCAATCAAAACAAAGACAAGAATGAAAATATTAGTTTAGTTGCATGCAATTGAAAAATTTAACAGTTTGATGGCCCAAGTAAGAACTTCAGTACTGAAAGAACAGTTAGTAGAGAAACTTGGAACACATTATAATCAAGATTCTTCCAGAACACAATCTGTATGACCAGTTAGTTATTACACTTTTAAGGATGTCAAATACTTGAGTATATCATGCAGCATTTAAACAGCTGTAAACAACAACAAAATAAAACGATGAGGGTTATTTAATTCTTTACACCCCTTCACCTGACAGTATTTGTGTCTGCTTAAAAGTAGGCCGAAAGTCTAAGATATAGGATTGTCAGTATAGCTAATTGTACTCTTACCCTTGTAATGGATGCTTCAGCTGACACATTTTATGCATTAATTTGTAAAGCAGTTAGTTAACTGCTTTACAAGTTGAAAAAAAAAAAAGAAACATTTTGTAATCGAGTTTGTCTCCAATAAGTGCAGTTATACAGAAAAAACACTAGCCAAAATATAAGTTTTTGCAAGTCAAATTCAATCTACATGACTCCAGTTAAGATTTTTCACACAATTTAATAGTAAAGAATTTCTCTTAATATATTGTCTACATCCAACAACACTTAGACATAAGTACTGCAGCTATTAGCCATTTTTTATTTACATGTGTTTGTACTAATACAGGCTTGTTTTCTCACCAATTTTTTCTTTGTACACAGTATTATAACTGAGCAGTAGACCCCATGGACAGGAACAAAGCCACTGCCAGAGGGCCTAAATAGGAGGCTCAGGGCACAAAAGGTCATTCCCTCTTCTTTCTATCTTCATTAAAACATTAATTTCAAGAAAACTAGACCATGGGCACACACACGACCCTACTTACCCTTCTTCTTAAAAGCCCAAGCATCACCTTACCTGCAGTACAACCCTGCCATTCCCATTGTGTGCTACTTCACACAAGAGCATCATATGAATTTAATGAAGTAACTGTGTCAGTTCAGAAAATTGCTGCTCTCTTCCACCACCTCACTCATCTGTGCCCTGGCCCTGAATGCTGTCAGCACAACTGTTTGTGCAGCTGTACTATTAACTGTATAATCCCCCTCAGCAATAATACCAAAGAGTAAACTTTATGACAGTTAAAACTCATTTTCCAAGAAGTTCTTACCCTTTTTCAAAGCAACTTTCTAAAGCAAATAAAAAACACCAGTAAGTCTCAAGAGTCTCCACATTATCTCCCACCCTTAAAGAAACTTGAGCATAGAAATGGTTAATGTTCTTCAACAACCAAGAAAAGTAAGCTTATAAAACACATACATGCATGGATGAAAACACTCCAATACATAAGCAGATTTACAACATGCAGTAATCTAAGCTCAATTCTATAAAGGTGTAAGGCACCAAGAATCTACATACTTTCACAATAAAGTCCTTACTCTATATAACTTGAATCTCAAATTCCTTATTTTTTGATTGACTAACAAAAACGTCAATAGCCCAGAAGTGAATGACTAAAGCCTTCTGTGCACTAATTAAGGTAAACAATCTGTGTCCATGTTAAAGCACTCGTGTTGCAGAGAACACTATGCTGTTTGCCTGCTGAAGTTGTCTGCTTATCTCAGGGGCCACAGATTATAGCTAATATATCTGCTTATATCTAATTGCCTATTATCATAATTGCCAGTAGTGTGCCCAGGTGGCTAAAACAGCCAACAACAACCTGGCCTGTTATCAGCAACAGTGTTATGAGAAGCGATTGTCACCCTGTACTCGGAACTGGGGAGGCTACACCTTGAGTACTGCATCCAGTTTTGGTGGCCCCACTCCAAAAGTGGGCCACTGAGGTGCTGGAGCATGTCCAGAAGGGCAAGGAAGCTGGTGAGGGGTCTGGAGAATAAAGCTTACAATGAGAGGCTGAGGGAACTGGGGTTGCTTCGCCTGGAGAAAAGGAAGCTGAGGGGAGACCTTATCGCTCCCTACAACTATCTGAAAGGAGGGTGTAGAGAAGCAGGGACTGGTCTCTTCTCCCAAGTCACAGATGATAGGACAAAGAAATAGCCTCAAGTTGCATCAGGGAACGTTTAGATTGGCTATTAGGAAAAAATTTTTTACACTGAAAGAGGTTATTAAGCACTGGAATAGGCAGCCCAAGAAGTGGCTCAATCACCATCTCTGGCAGTATTTAAAAGGTGGGTAGACATATTCTACGATTATTTTTAAAAACTGATGGGATGCATGATCAGAGGAGTTATAGTTAGGAAGACAGACAGAAGGGCCTTCTTCCTTTTCATTTGTAGATTTTGTAGTATATTTAAAAAAAATAAAAAGATAAGTCTGAAGATAACTGACAGCTTTTAGTGAAGGTATGTGGCTTCATTCACCTCATACAGCCCCATTACCAAGAGCATTGTTGTGCATGTGTTCCCCCCCAATCCTCAAACTAACACAAGAGATCTTGTTTCCTCCCTCAAACTCCTCACACCCATGTTTTCATTAGCATTGGCTGGCATATTTCAATACCTCCAACAACCATCAACCTCACAGAAGCGATGATGGTAAATACTATGAAATGCCTACTACTCTAGTTATTGTAAAGAACCTTGCTGAACACACATTTGAATCCTGAAGAATGTATGTAACACGCACAAGTCCAATATCCCAAGAGAATTGGACTGCCTGAAGAAAACAGGGCTGCTGTTGAAGGGTTTTGGTACATGCCAAGTCAGCCAGATAGTGGGAATGACCCACCAGAATTTACACCATTCTGCAGCACGAACAGTTGCTAGCTAATAGCTGCACAAGTACTAACACATGAGAAAAATCCCATCTTCCCAATGCAGAGCTGTGTCCTCCAGATTCTTCCACTGACATCTGAAGACAGCCTCCTTCCATTATTCCCCAAGAGCCCCAAAAGACTGAGGATGAAGACAAGCCACACACAATAGAACAAGAAACAAACAGATCCTAGAAAAATGTTAACATCTCAGAAACACTATCCCATCTTCTATACTCATACTCAATATTGATCCTGGACAATAACAGTGAAGAGTTTCTTTCCTTCAGGATTGGAAGAATACTGAATAGCTACAGTGTTAAGCATGAACACCAAGAACTATATCCAAATGTTTTCAACCACCTCCCATGCATAAGCAGATTCTTAAGGAAACGGACACCATAACCATGTAAAGTTACACAAGACACTGCAATGAAACACAAACTAGTCTGTGAAAGCAAGTTTGTTCAATAAAGTCTTGCTTTCCTACAAGCTGACAAGTTTAACAGCTATATTTTAATACCTACCAAAAATACCTTTGTTAAAAACTAATGATACAGCTAGTGTTTTGAGGAATAAGGTTGTGTGCATTTAGCAGTAAGCTAGCAGATCCTATGTTCTCCAGGGTACAGAGATGCAACAGCTTCAGCCAAGCTGTAGAGATAACACATCACAAGATCGGAAGGTCCAAAACCACACATTTTACTTATTTTACTAATTGCCATTTCATGGCATTCCAGACCATTCAAAAGTTTTATTGTCCATGTAACTTACAGCAAAAACCTCAGTTAATTGATGATCCATGACACAGCATGGAACTAACTCCTTTAACACAAACTAAAAACATAGATTCACCATTTTTTCCTCTGGAGACAACTCTTTATGCTTTTGGCCATAAGCACTAGATGAGAGGAAGAAGTCCACATGAAAAGTTGAAGCCAACTTCAGAGCTGTCATGGGTGGAAGAAAGTTCTTCACATCTCACTACAGATATCTACTGTGATGAAACAAACAGAAGAAGGAAAAAAGCCTTCTTCCATCCTTTGATCCACACAGCAACACTTCTACAGTTGGTCTATGCCCCCCCTTGAGGCACATCCATCTTGACTGGAGAAATACCCAAACGTTGTCTTCAGAAGTAAAGAGAAATGGAATAGAAGTCCAAACTGCAAGCAAGACAATACTTCAGATTGTTACCACACTCTTTAACTAATGGTTTAGGATTTATATCAGGGAGCAACTTATACATCTGTAGCTTATTTTCAGTACACCTAGTCCTACTCTTTTCCCTGGCAATTCTGACTCTTCCACAAAAGCCAGTTACTGAAATAACCCTTGAACCCTAGTTCAGGCAACTAAACAGTCAGAGAGGGTCACTGCAGGGGCTGGCTGCTATCCACAAAAATTAGTTTTAGACTGCTTTAACTTTCCTATTCTACTCAAGCTAGATCAGTCAATCACAAGGGGTAATGGTTTATGAACTGAAAGAAGGGAGATTTAGATTAGATATTAGATAGAGAGTGGCGAGACACTGGAACAGGTCACCCAGAAAAGCTGCAGATGCCCCATGCCTGGAGCTGTTCAAGGTCAGGCTAGATCTGGTTTAGAGTAACCTGGTCTAGTGGGAGGTGTCACTGCCCATGGCAAGGTGGTTGGAACTAGATGATCTTTAAGGTCCTTTCCAATCCAAGCCATTCTATGATTCTATGAAGATGCAAGGAAAATGGCAGGACTATCTCATTTGCCATTTGGTCACCATTAGAGTGGCTAAGACGCACTATAAAAGTCTCCCATAAAATAGAAATTGGAAGACTTCTACCATGAAACCCAGCAGAATATACTAAGGTACACTGTTCAGGAACAACTCCACTGACCCTTTCCCCCTCTCAGCTCCTGGTTCTCTAAAGTGCAAACGCGGCAATGTCACAAAGGACACACAGCAAAGCTCCTGGGGTCAGGAACCCCTCTCTCAGGCCAAGCTATCGATGGATTTCTCTCTGTAGATGCAGGGGAACTGCCTTCACACCTCCCTTCCTCCCTCCTTCCAAAAACCGAAAGGAAAAGGAAAGGATAGTGCACAGAAGGTCAGACCCACGAAGCAAGCCAGCCCCGAGAAGGGCAGCCCGAGCTGCTAGCCTTGTTCTGTGCCCACCGACATCGCCAGTCGGCTTTGGCGACCATGGCGGCTTCCCACGCACTCCATCCCCCGATGAAACCTTTTCACCTCTCTTGGCCGTTGAGAAACGTGGTGTTTTCCTCGCTCTCTGGCTCGAACGTGCCCCCTACAGATAACGACGGGGTAAAGCTCCGAAATAGCCGGCGGCTCATCCGAAGCCGAGCTTGATCACTAATCACTTCCTTCACGCTTCTGCGTCGGGGTTAGAGAAACACCGAAGCGGCAGGGCACTCACGCACAGTACACCGCGCCTCGCTCTGCGGGAGAGCCCAGCCCGCTCTATCGCCCAAAGCGCCCTGCAAGGGCTGCGTTAACCGGAGCGCCGAGCCACGGTGGGCTTCGCGGGGAGCCCCGCGGCACTGCCGCTCGCAAACATCCAGGCCCTTCCTCCCTCCCTTCCTCCCCCCGCAGCTCGTGGCGCGGCACCTCCCGCCTGACCGCTTCCCCCTGCCGCCAGCGGGGAAAGCCCGCCCCGGCGGTCGCCCGGAGCCCGCCACCTTAACGGACCACAACGGGGTCATCTGCACGGCCGTCCCCGCACCGCCTCCTCGCCCTGAGCCAGGCTGGCCCCAACGCGGGGCGGCGGCGCGGCGGGCTCAGGACAGGAGGCCGCAGCGGGCCGCCTGCCCGCCCGAGGCGGCGGCATAGCGGCTCAGGGGACCGCGGGGGCACCTGCCCGCCAGCGGAGGCGGATGTTGGGGCGGCAGAGGGGACACACAGGCGAGCAGGGCGAGCCAGACGGAGGCCCGGGTAGTGGGCAACCGCAAAGGGCCTGGCGGGCGGGCGAGCGGACGCG